>OZ038389.1:51445454-51796198 GCA_964036045.1 Eutreptiella sp. 'Long Island Sound 2002' | reverse complement strand
GGCTCCAAGGCCAACCGATGGTCGCTTCCTATGCTCCCTTAACGGCAGGTCCCAACTCCTCTCTGAGCCAGAGGTATGGCCCCGCCATAATCCCTCAGGAGTTGGTAGCTGAAAATGGGCTGTTTCAGCCCAAACTGATATTAGCTCCAAAATTCCCAAAATTGACCCCTCGTCCGGACCCCCCAGAGGTAGGGACGAGGCAACTGACCCTATGCCTCTGGAGTACGAACTCCCTGGAGCCCTCACCCAACCTGGTTCCCTCTGAGGTCCCGGCATCAGGGCAACACGGATGAGTCAAGTGGGGTCATGATGCCAAAATCACTAAAATTGGCGTCACTCCCACGCGTGGCTCGCCCGGCCAAGGTAAGGCCAATGGCTCACAGGGTAGGAGGCAGGACCTAGGACTTCTATCTGAGTGTACAACTTGGATTTAAGTCCGGGCTCCCTATGGGCTTAGAGAAATGGGGCCGCCAATTGACCACACGGAAGGGGGAAATTGGGGTCCCAAAATTGGGTCATTTTGGCTGCTTGAAATGAGCCAAAATTCGGTGTGCTCCCAATAGTATATCTCCACGCCGGCTTGGAGATCGGATCCGCCATTCCATACGCGATCCACTGGGAGTCCAACGAAGACTCCCATGCCCTTGGCTCTCAAAGATCTCCATGCCACTTGGCGTGGTGACGATCCCAATTAGGTCCACAAATGCCAAAATGGCAAAATTGCCCACACTCACTTTGGGCTAGCGCCTCAACGAAGGTTGCTCCGCTTCGCCCACGTGGTGTGTGAACCATGGGGACCAATGTCCATATCACCCATGTCATATATGGTCCATTGGTCCAAGCGTCCGGCGTGCACGAAGGTTAGAACATGGTGCACGGCGGGCAGCAAAAGTGGAAAATTGCTCAAAATGGCCAAAAATGCGCACACTCATGGTTGGGGCAAATGAGGCACATGCCCGACTCGGACCGGAGTGTGCCATAGGTTTGGTATCAAGTCATGTGTGTCCAACATATCTTTTGGGCGTCGCCCAACTCCTCCGGTATTGGGAATGGCAGGGTCGCCAAGTGAGCCCATGATTTGGGATAGTCCCAAATCGCCAACATGGCGGCCACGGCAGCCAAGCTCAAGAGGAGTTATTCGCCGGGTCCAAGATATGTTGGCGACCGAAGTATGTACCCTCATAACATACTTGGGTCATGATGTCAATTGAGCGCAACGTTGAGATATACGGTCGCCACTTGACATCATGACGAGCCAAAAACGGCAAAATTGGCACAAAGACACATAAAAGTGCATTGAAAGGTGCACAATTATATTATAATATCTTCGGCTTGGATCGTGCAATTAACTAATCCTTCTAAACACAATGACTTGACACCAATGACCTTCGATCCCACATATGTGCTCCACTTGGGGCGCCTTGAAAGGTTACGAGCGCTACTTCCCAAGTGGGCACATGAAAATATGGAAAATTGCAAAACACACACCTTGCTCCCAACGCATCGCTTCGGGTTCACCACACAAGCTTCCCTTCACGAAGGTTAGGCTTGCAATTGATCGTAGGGAGTATGGAAAAGGGGCTTACACAATATGAGGTCCATTGGCGGGTTCGGCGTGGAGCGATGGACCCGCCAGATGGGCACGCAACACAACACATGGCACATACCACATATTGCCCAAAAAGGTAGCTCACCCCACGATATGTCATGCCCCTCCAAGGGCATAACTTTGTGTCAATCGCTCATAGGAACTCAAGGAGAGTTCCTATGCAACACCAACACTTGCGCGCTACACTCGAAAGTTATCTTAACGCACGCAATGTCATGGCCAAAGAGTTATAACGCAAACTCTACCCTCTTGACCATGATCCATTACACTAGCGCGCACGTGTGGAAACGCAAGGCATATAATGCTTCCTAAATTACGTCGGGAGTATTGTGAATACATCCCACGTTTCCTTATCGTCAATACTCGCAAGCGGCACGAGATATGACCCTCACAAGTGGCCTCACGAATCAACTTTGTTTCGCCCATATCTCTGAGTCAAATGGAGGGCAAGATAAAAGGAAAGTTGATTCGTGCATAGGGAAGCACGTAGGTCCACTCGAAAGAGGTCAAATCAAGTGCGGGGATGTCGAAGTCGAAAATCCGATTTCGACATCCTGAAAAATTCGGATTAAGGTTGCGAGTGTAAGATGTGAAAATTGCGGAAGCGTCCATGCAGTTCCTGAAGGCTTTGGAGCCTTCGTGACGGATTGCGTTAAAATTTCCATTATAAACAGTTAAACTGGCGGTTACGGTAAAGTCGCGATCCAACCGCCAGCAGTCAAAACAGTGAATATCAGAACGGAAGCGTAAAACTTGACGGTAACAATATGAAAATAAAACCCTGTTGATTCCTGATGTTCTGATATACAAATCTCCGCTGGCGGTGCATCGGTTGCCGATGCGGGGCTTTACGGCACGGAACACGCTCCCGCCGGGCTCGCACCGGGCGTCAACGGGCGCCTTCCGTACATGAGGTTAGTGGACCGGAGACCGGTCTTCCCTTCCGTACATGGGGTTAGTGGACCGGAGGCCGGTTGTATGCCTCACCCTAGCCATGGGGTTCTGGGTACCGCTTCACCCCCCTCCTTAGAGCAAACCGTGGGGGGGGCTCGATAACACCCACGCATGGCAGCGGGTACCCAGGACCACTTCCTGAAGGGGGGGGGGTGTCAGATCCTCACTTCAGTAAGTCACAGTAAGATAGGTACGATGTTGTATAAGCTCGTAGCACATGTATAGTATCAAGTATCAAGTATCAAGTCCCGGGTCCTGGCGGCGATTGTTCGGCATCCAAAGGACCCGTTAACCCATACCAGGCGCACCGGGTGCCGGCTGCTACGGTCACCACCACAGTGGCAGTGGCATACACGGCCAACATAGGCGACACACGACGACCGAGGTGGTCCCACAGGTCGAGAGCGACCACAAAGATCCATCAGGCTACCCCAAGCTTCCCAAGGCCCGCCGACTGGGGAGAGTCCCCACGGGTCCTTCCTCGGGCGCACCATGTCCATATCCATACGACGCGAGTCCAGAGTGCCATATTCGAACTCCTTAAGAACCCCAGATCTTAAGGGAGCTCCTCCTTAAGGGATCGGGCATCAAGGCCGTCTTTTCCCTCGCCCTATTACCACGAAGGCCATACATGAGGGAGTCCTCATGCAGTGTGGGCGGAGGCGTCGACTCCTCAAACCACCAGTTTCCCAGGCAGACTGACCGAGGTCAGGAGCACCGGAGGCCGCCATCCGAATGCAAGTGCGTCTGCGAATCGGTAGGCTCACACTGGGACTGACAGTGGCGGACCGCTGGGAGTGTAGTCAGGCAACTGGGCTTCCCGCCTGGCGCCATCAGGATCTCCACACATCACAGCGAATAGGGCAACACGGTATCACGGGCACTCAAACAGTAGAATCTGTATTCGGGTACTGGTCCAGGCTGGACCAGGCTGTATGAACATGTACACGGCGACTCAAGGCGCCTTCGTATTCGATCAGTGAAAAACAGTCCACACTCCGGTGATGGGCTGAAGACAGCAACATACAGATGCACATATCCTGGAGGGCAGAAAAGCAAAACAAGCGGGGTAAATAGGCGTGTAAACACACTCTGAACAGAGCGCCAAACCACGCCACGGTCAGGATAAGGCAAATGCAGGAGGGTGGACAGGAAAACGCCTGAGTTCAGGCCATATATAGTCTCGAGACACACGTCGACTGGTCTGGATTCCGCAAGTGTCATGGAACCAGACCACACACCAAAAAATCGCAATGCCGATGACAGCGGCATCCGTTGCGCAACGTCGTATGGGCTTTAAGGCCCCAAGAGCTCAAAAAGTGTGAAGGTCAGTCGCCCTACCTGGTTTCCCAAGGATTCAGCAGGTGGGGAGTGACGAATAGAATTGAAGGAGAGGGGCCATCCTCCTCCGGATTCAGCAGGGGGGGGTATATGGCCACTCTGTCACCGAAAGATGGAAGAGAGCAAGCAAGTAAGGGACGATTCGTCGGCCTCACAAGCGCTCAAAACGCATCAGGGGAGAGCTCAGGGCGCTGATCAGGCACCCCTGGCTGCAATCGCCCGGGTGAGTGCTGCCAAGTCCGAAACGTGGATCTTGGTCTTGTGCCTGCGGATGTACTAGATGAAGGGAGTATTGACCCGCGGCACGAACGAGGAGACGGGTTCCCAGGTGTCGTGGGACGGCCCATAGCCTCGCCAACGAACCTTGAACTCCAGACCTCCGGGTGCCGAGGCCTTCGGACGCTGAGCCAGGATCTTCTCGACTGTATAGTCGTCCTGCTCAGCATAGTCGTCGTCCGAATCGGCCTCATGTGCGGCATACCTCAGGGACACATGCTGGCCACGGAGGTCGGGTTCCCGCACACGGAGTTGACTCTCGTGGCGCTCCCGGAACTGTCCGTGACCCACCTTGATGCGGTAGGTGTCCTCACCAAACCTCTGGACCACCTCGCCGGGTGTGAACCAGGTCTTGGTGCGGTGGGTGCCCATAGGGCGGGGTATGATCACCCACACCGGGTCTCCCACCCTGAACTTCTGCGCTGTCGAGCTCGGGGCGGACTTCTGACGCTCAGCATGCTCCTTCTCGAGCTGCTGGCGCATGTCTCGCGCCGTTTGCTCTTGCCGCGCAAAGAATTCCTTGGCATCCATAGCCATGCCATCACCAGACAAGGGAAGTCCCCTACCCAGGGGGTCCCTGCCGAACAGAATCTGGTGAGGGGACAAACCGCCCGGAGTGGGGGTGTCATGATGGGCCTTCAGAGCAGGCCACATCTCCTCAAACCAGTTCCGACGTGGATTGGTGATGTGGATCTTGCGCAGCTTCTCGAACAGCTGCCGTCCAGCCACTTCAGCACGGCAGTTAGACCGGCTGAGATAGGCGACGCTCTTGGCATGACGTATTCCCATGAGGGAACACATAGCCTTGAACCAGCCACCAGTAAACTGGGGCCCTCGGTCACTGCAAATGGTGCGGGGGATGTCAAAGACGGTCAGCCAATGACGAATCATCATGACTGCCACTTCTCTGGCAAGCAACCCCTTTTTGCGTGCCGGAACGGCTACAACGTAGCTGCTGTGGCGGTCCACACAGAGAACCACACAGTCAAAGGTCTCCTTGCCAATGTGCACCTCGGGCATGGAGAAGACGTCCATGGCCACGCTCTCCATGGGCTGGTCAGGAACCGGGGTCCATTGGGGTTCACCCTTGACGTTCCGGTTATCGGGATTGCAGGCCTGACAGACCGAGCAACCCTTCCTGACCTTCTTGATGGCGGTGTAGAGAACGATATGGTCGATCTCGAACCGACGCTGCATGTCAAGAGCTTGCTTCTTGACCCCTGGGTGCAGCATGTGGTGGTGCCAAGCTTCACACAGCTCGAGCACCCGGGACTCTGGTACTAGCAGCTTACCATTCCGGTAGAGCTTGCCATCTTCCTCAGTCAGCCCCTTTGGCCACTTCTGCCCGTCATCAGGGTCGGTCACAGCCCTATACTCGGCCGCAAAGGCCTCAGACTTGGCGTAGTCGTCGGTCCAGTCGTCCTGGAGGCAAGACTCCGGGAAGAGGTGCTTGTCGGACTCAGCTCTCTCAGGGGCGAGTACACTGACCGCTCTGCTCACCCTCCTTCCGAGGGGGGCATCCGCAGCCATGACGACGAAGCATTTAACACCCTCCTCCTCCATCAGGCGCTCCATTCCAATGATCCTCTTGGCTTCAGCGGTCTCAGCCTCATCGCCATGGGCAGAGATATCCTGCATGCCCTTGCTGGCGGGATAGGCCCACCTACTGAGACAGTCCGCCACGGTGTTATCCTTTCCAGGAATATAAACAACCGTAAGGTCGAACTTGGCCAAGGTCTCGTGCCATCTTGCCCGTCGGGAGGCGGGACCTGAGGAGGTGTCCACGTGCTCCTTGTGCCACGACTGCAGACTCTGATGGTCGGTGCAGACGGTGACGGGATGGAGGGCTATGTACCCAGCCCATTTCCTGAGAGCCATGACGATGGCATACGCCTCCTTTTCACGGGGCGTCCACGTCCGTCTCTGGCCTTCCGCCAGGACTCGGCTCCAGAAGGCCACGGGCACGTGCCTCCCGTCGTCAAGCACTTGCTCCAACACAGCGCCAATGGCGTAGTCGGAAGCGTCGGTGCGCAGGACGAACCCTCGGTCGGGATCCACGAGGTGCAGACCCACTGCGGATAGCAGCGCCTGCTTCATCCCCTCGAAGGCACGGTCGGACTCAGCTGTCCAGACGGGAGCCTTCTTGGACCCCTTCTTGGTCTCCTCTCGGTTGCCCTTGAGCATGGTCGTCATGGGGGCTGCATACTCGGCATACATTTTGATATACCCCGAGTAGTAATTGCAGAACCCCAGATACGCCCGTAGCTAAGAGACCGTTTTGGGCTTTTCCCAGTGCTCAATCGCGGCCACTTTGCCAGGTATGGGCTTTCGCTGCCCGTTCCCAACTACGTGGCCAGCGAAGACCACCTCGCTTACCGCAATGGTGGCCTTGTCACTGCTGCCCGTGAGTTTGTGCCGAACCAGAAGGTCCAGCACTCGAGTGACGTCCCTTTCATGTGCCTCCAGGAGCTCCTCGTAGCTCATACTGGGGTCCCCGGACGCGATGATCACGTCGTCCACCAAGGGGTCCGCACAGTCACGCACCGGCTCAAGCAGGTTCTCCAGCATCCGCTGAAAAGCCGCATTGCCGTTGGTAACGCCCATGGGCATCACCTTCCACTGGAGAGGTCCAAGTGGAGTGCTCATGGCTGTGCAGGCACGGGACTCCTCGGCGAGAGGCATCTGATGATAACCATGTTTCAGGTCAATCACCGTGAAGATCCTCCGCCGGTGTTGCTTTTGCAGCATGTCCTCAATGAGGGGCAGCGTATAGCTGTCGTGCTGCGTTTGGGCGTTCAGGCCGCGGTAGTCGACCACGAGCCGCCACTCACCGGCAACCTTCTTGGGGACGACGAAGCAGGGAGAGGCCCACTCAGAGTGGCACGGCTCAAGCCAGCCTCTCTGGATGAAGTCCCGGAGGATCTTCTCCATGGCCTCTTTCCTCTCGCCCCTCAGGGCAAACTCCCGGTGCCGATACACATGGGGGTCCTGCTTCAGTCGTACCGGTGGGGGAAACACAGGCTTACCGCTGAAGAAGGTATCACCATACTTCTGCTTCAGCCTGGCCCTCAATGCCTGGATCTTGGGGCAGTCATCGGACTCCGCCTTGGCTTTTCCGGGCACTTGAACCACGGAGCTTACTTGAGGGGTAGCGACCCCGCTCGCTTTCGGCTCAGGTGGTCTTCCCAGGTGGCCCAAAGGGCCATCCCTGGTCTTGCCTCGGAACAGATCGCCGTAGGTGGGTGGGTTACCGCCAGGCGGCTCGTCTTGGCTGGACATGTGATCCAGCACCCTCTGTACGAAGGTATTCCCGTCATAGGAACCGGAGACGATTGAGTCCACTTCCCACCAGGCTTTGTCCTGGCCTTTGCCCTCACGCTGGTTTCCCCAGTCGTGAAAGGGCTGATCCATATACCCCTGAACCAGATCCCACTCCTCTTCAGTGAGGGGCTCTTCCGATTCCGATTCTTCGATGTCAACAGGGGCAACCGCAAAGCATTGCCGCCAGGGCTCTGCTATGATGCGGTTGACACACACGAAGTCCGTGGTGTCGGCCTGTTCAAGGCCCCCATCCACATAGTGGAATTCCGTTGGCCATCTCTGGGGTGGCATGGGCTGTCCCTTAGTGTCCTGATAGACACTCTCTCCAGCCGGTAGGACGACCTTGTTTAAGGTCATGTTGGTCAATGAGGCTACCCAATGTCGGGTACTTTCCTCCTCGGTGCATCCCATAGGAACAACCAGCACTGCCTTCGAGCGGTCCTTGCGAATCTTCGCTATCGCTCTTGGAATGTCCCAACGGGGGCAATGGATCCACATCAATCCCTGATGCGGACCCCAGTGCTTCTTCCACGCGGAGTCCTGTGCGCTCCAGTACTTCTCACACACCCGAAGATGGGCGGAGGTTCCTGAAGAGAACGCATCCAGGGCCAGATCCGACGCTCCCAGGTCCGCGACCACTCGGTTCGCCACTTCCGGCCTTACGCCGTACTCCTGGTTTGCTGGCCCAGTGGGCTCAGTGTCCAGCGCGGCCACTTCGAGCTTATTGCGTTCGGGGTGGATCCATTGGCATTCCACATGGTGCTCAGGTGACGAAAGCCACGAGAGTTGGTCGTCCTGGTACAGGGTCATGGAGGCCTGGGCCGGGAGAACGCCGGAGTCCGTCTCCATCATGAAGTCGTACCCGACGATCATGTCCCAGTCCATCTCGGCCTCGTAGAAGCGACCGTGCAGGAGGATTTCCTTGCCGAGGTCTGGGCGGCTCAGCTCACGATGGTTCACGAACTGCAGCCCAATGGCCGCTTCCTTCGTGCCTCCCACCATGTACTGGCCGTTCGCCACCTTCAGCCTGACAGGTTTCCGACTGTCGGTCAGACACTCTGGCTGAAGCAGGCCAGCCTTGACCAAGCTGACTTGAGCTCCCGTGTCGACCAACACGTCGAAAACCTTTTCCACTTCCCCGCATAAGGCACGGACCTTAAGATGCAACTGCCGCTCGCGCCCGACACGGCGCACGGCGTGCAAACTCACGATCTCCGGCCGTTCCAAAAGCTCCACAAGCGACTGGTGCAGGTCGTGGACAATGGGCTCAGGCTGCCCATCTGCAGCATCCAGCTGCGGTCCGGGTGATCCTCCGATACTCTCGGATAGATCCTGTAGTACATCAAACACATTCTTGGTCGCGAAGGACGGACGGGTGCAAGGGTTCGTGCCTTCACTTGCCCTCATCCCGCCTCCGCGACTGGGCGCCGGACCGGGCCTTCCGCCCGCGGCAGTCCCCTTGTGCTTATCGACTCCCGACTGGGATGGTTCGGCGCTTCCCACGTCACCATCCTGCGACCGCCCTAGCTGGGGCCCTTGGCTGCAGGGGCTCCGCTAGGGGGCGTCGGTTGTGGAAGAGGGGGTGTTCTCCTCGGCCTCAACGTCGTTGACGCCCTTCTTCCTCCTCTCACTACGAGTAGGCTTCTTGTCCTTGTCCTTGTTCTGGTTGTTCTGGTTGTTCTCCTTGTTCTTGTTGTCCGACCTGGGGACCCAGTTCCTCTTGATCTCCTGGATCTCCTTGGCCAACTCGGTCCCCTGCGACACCAGCTTGGCCAGCTCGTCCTTGTCCACCTCCACCTTGGCTTCCCGGATACCCGCGGGCGCACGCTTCTTCGACCCGTGCGCCTTCTTGTAAGCGTCCGTGTCGGCCTTGTGGATGGGGCATGTTCGGTGGTCATGGTTGAAGCCTCGCTTCCTCCCATAACACACGAAACAGCCCTGAGGGTGAGCTCGTATGAACTCCCCAAAGGACAGCGGAGGGTCGCCAATACGGCGAGGGTCCCTCTTCTCCTGCTTCCTCCAACCCTGCTGCAGGGGCTTCCAGTTTCCCGGCTTGCTCCCCGCGCTCAGGTTCTTGGCCACGAAGGCACAAACGGCCACCTCGGCGGGCTCATCGTCGTCGTCATCGTCGACGAGAGTCTCATCGCCGCCGCCTCCCGCTGGGTCCATGGCAGCTTCCCCGCCAGGTCCCTCGCCAACGTAGTTGACGTCGCGGTCGCCGGGCCTCAACCCGCGGGTGTGGTGGAGGTTTCGGTACTCCTTGAGTACTTCCTCGCCAACCCACTCCAGGATCTCGTCGCAGCTCATCCGCGCCGGGATGGCCTGCAGACGGATGGTCTGGCCGCTCAACTAACACTCGTCAAGGCGCCACATCGCGGTCTTCTCGCGATCGCCCGAGACGGTGATGAGAAGAGCGTTCCGCAGGGAGTGCCGTTTGACATCCCGGGCCACGTTCTTCTTCGCCCAAGCCACCACGTTCGAGTGATACTCTTTGGGGAGCATCATCTTGACCGTGTGGTTGGACTTGGCCCTCTTGGATTCCTCCTTGGTGACCCTCTTGATCCATGCTTCCGGCAGCATGGAGAGCAGGCGAGCCTGCTCGTCACCCTCATTCCAATCCTCCACGTTGCGGCGGAAGTGAAAGTGCTGCCCTGGGTCGTTGTGGGTGCCGGAGGGCTCAGGGCCGGCAAGACCAGTGGGGCAGGCACGCGAGGAGTCTCCCTGGATGTTGTTATTGGGGTTGGAACCGGATACACGAACACCAACGGAGGCGAGAGCAGCGACAACAGAGGCAAGGTCCATGCTGATTGTGGTCCGGCAGAAAATCCCAGTCTATGAAGAAAATTGAGGGGAATTATTCTAAATACATCTGAGTGTCCAAAACTGTCCGAATGAATTTAAATAATCCATTTATGTAAAATTGTATGGCCGATCAGGCCCGCGAGCGCGCGCCAGCGGCAAATGGCGATTCCAGCTAAAATAGCGGAATGCGGCGGATTTACGGGAAATGGACCGCGGAATCAAATCCGGCATATCAGAAATATATAGGAAATATCCTGTGACTGAGCTGCGAGGCGGCAATTCCGCCGAAGCAAAGAAAATGACCAAAATGTAGCCAATCTGGGCAGAATGTCTGAAAATCTGAGCAGATGGGGCTAGCCGCACTTACACTCCCCCTCCAAAAACACACTGGGGTGTGTCGCTACGTCAACGAAGAACGTAGTGCGGGTAAGTCCCAGAAAAACATAGAAATGTAGCCTCGATGAGGCGAAATCTGCTTGATCTGACCTGAATTGGGCTGAATTGGCACTGAATCAGGCTGGATGAACCTGAAATGAGACAGAATGAGAAGTGACGAACAGTCCTCCGTGCAGTAAAACATTAGGTCACGGGCTAAAAAGCATGTAAACATATCGAGAATCGATACCAAACCATGCATTGGTTGAGAATGAGGTAGATTATTGGTGGATTGAGTGGGGGGATCAAGAATTGGAGTGACATCTCAGCGCTCTGGCACAGTTTCGCTGTCGCGGGCACGCTACGGTGTCCTCGCCGAACTCTACATCGTGTTATCCCGCTTTTGTCGTTCTGAAAAGTACAGCATGTGGCTCAGATTTGGCGCATCTGGCGGATGATCACAAGATTCAGCAAAATGAGAATGAATTTGAGCAGAGATTGAGGGGATTAAGCAATCACAGAGAGGTTAAACAAATACACATGTAGTCTACAGACCCTAAGTGAACAGAAAATCATAAGCGTCAACGGTGGTTCACTTAGATCTAAACAGATCTTCGAGGAATGTGGGGAGATGACAAGGCAATCAACCTAAATTGTCCTAACATGAGTAAATTCCCTGAGATGAAGGTGAAATGAAGCGGAATGTGCACAACTGAAACTACCAACACCTTCGTTTAGACTAAAGTTAATATATATTGTCGTTTATTCAGCTCAATTGTGCTTTCCGGCACGTTGGTTCGCGAGCATCTAACAGATTCTATCAAAATGTGGATCATGTGATGATGCATCATGATGGGACATGCTGGCCCTGGATCCTTGGCATGTAACGCGCCGAAGGTTCGCTGAAGGCACTTTACTGACAGTATATAACTGAGAAACACCGAATTTACAGTGGCAGTGGTGTCAATCGACTTGGACAAGGCCAATCCTTCGATGGAGTCCCACAAGACACTTGGATTCACCATTCTCGACAGTTTCTGGTCGAATTGAGCTCACATTGGCGTGTGCCAAAAATACAACGAAGCTTACGGACTTCAGAGGTTGCTGTTAGAAGTCCCTAGAGCTCCTAGATGAAGATTGTCTGAACAATTGACGTCTGGGTTTCGTACAACAGTGGCAGAATGATGGACAAACCTGAGAAATTCAAGGTAAATTTGAGGATCCTGGATCTGAATCTGGACTTTGGCGTTAGCATCACAGCAAATGAAGGTGAGATCTGAGTTCCTGGCGTCGCCTCTAGGGCAGCCAGTACTACAGGGGTTGCCTGTAGGGGTGAATGTCGCTGCGCAGCGTTTTGATTATGTACATTTGCTTCCATCTGCACGAGTAGCCAAATTCCAAAGATGCACAGACCAACAGAGACAAGATTACCCCGAATCTGCCTGAATTAAGCCTGAGTTTGGTTTTTTCTGAACACGGCAGCACACTCCGTCAGCGTATCTACGCCTTGTCTGCCGAACGGAGACCAAAGAAAAGTTGATTGACGTCAAATTATCAAACATTCGCAGTTCTCCACATCATGACATAAACAGAAAGAATGAACAGTGGATTGAGCAGAATGTGGTAGGATGGCTTCCTTAATTCGGCCAAGCACGAATGCATGTGACCACCAACCTGTCTGGCCTGGCCCTCGTACGGCTTGGGCGCTGCAGATCTGCGGCCGAACTTGAAGCTTGGTCCTCATTTGACTCCTGGGCTGGCCTGACCGCAGGAGGGGGGATCGACGGATCAGCCCTGGAATGTGGCTGCTGAGGGCCGTAAAAGGCTGGATCTCGATTCACCACAGGTCGTTTTCCGTCGCTCTCCACTTGTCTGTCTGGTTTCGACAAACAATCTGTCAGGAGTACACCAATTTCGGGGTGCTTCTTCAGGAAGTCAATGAACCCCTTGGTGTATCCATGGACAAAAGATTGGGCTGGTTCCCAGTTGTTGTGACTGGAATCAAAGCCCCTCCACTCACACAAAAATTCCCACTCGCCCTTTCCGTCACGTCTTGCTTCAACAATCCTCTTGAGTTCGTACTTTCCCCCTTCGATTACCCGATCGGACAAGTGTTTTGCAGTCCAAAAAAGGGGTTTAACTCGATCTTTGGGGGAGGGGATCTCTCTCTTGAGGCGATCGCCCGAAACGTCAATTTCCCTGCTGACATCCACACGAATCCTCCACCTGTTCTCCCCAAGACGCGCTGTAACAGCGAATGGCCCTTCCCACAAGGGAAGAAGCTTGTCATCTCCGTCCAGGGTGGTTTCGGATTTTCGAAGCCAAACTCGATCATCGACTTCAAAATTGTGGGGTTTTTTTCGACCTTGATTTTGAACCCAAAGCCAGTCAGCTTGATGCTTCTCGATTAATTTGGACACAGATTTATCTGCTCGTTGGACTTCGTCCAAAAACAGCGAAGCATCCTTACAGGGGCGAGGATTATTCAACGGCATGTTCCACCAACACTTCTTTCGTCCAAAGACAATTTCATTTGGAGAAAGGCCATGATACAAAGGCGTGTTGTGGTAACGGCGAAGCAATGCGAAGAGAACTTCAAGCCAGTGGAAATCCTTCTCACTCGCGAGCTCCTTACGAAGCATATTTATAACAGAGCGGCCGGCTCTTTCGCCAGGCAACGCTCGATGCGAGTGGATTTCACACCTGAGGTGGTGGATTCCAAGGCGAGCACACAATTCTCTCCACCATTCGGAGGTGTACTCTTTGCCTGAGTCCGTGACCACCTCGGATGGGACGTCCCAGCCTCCCATCCAGGTCTGCGCGCACCATTTGGCGGCAGCCTTGCCAGTCATCGACTCAATGTTGCAAGGCAACACTTGAATGTAGCCGGAATGACGGCACTGAATAAGGAGCACACCATTGACTTTTTTGTTAGTCCAATGGCACTCTTCGTCATCGAGCTCACCGAGATAGAAAAAATCACTCGTGACTCTGTTGAAGAGACGCTCCGGAATAGGATGAGGCCTCAGATGGCCGTGCTTCTTCGCGCTGGGGGGCGTCGAGACAGCACATTGGGCACATCCGGTAGCTACTTTCATGCAGTGAGTGTAGAGCCTCGATCCAAACAGCCTATGCTTAATCATCGACCACAGTCGACGGCCATGTGCGTGGGGGGACTCCCATTTGTGCCACCAGTTTAACACTCGGGGGGCTAGGGCGTCTGGCACACACAATTTACCCTCCATCCACAGCTTCCCCCCATCCAACGAGTACTCAGCAAAAATCCCATCCCTGTGAGCATCTTTGGATTTGAGATTTCCAAAGACCTCTTTAAACATGGGATCCTGCAGGTAATCGGACGTCCAGTCTCGGATGATAAGGGAATCCTTAGGCAGGGGTGGAGTTTTGGCCGGATCTCGGCGCTTAATGCCCTCGATCAACCGAAATCGATTTACTCGTCGGGTGTAGTCAAACCGTTTCACACTCCCTGTGGAGGGATCGGTGACATTTTCCACGACTTTCATCGTTTTGGTGCAGATCTCGTGAGCATGCGCCGGATCTGTGATGGCCGTGATGTCGTGACACGGCAATGCGTGCTGTTTGACAGCGCACTGCATGCATGCACGTCGAATGAGTTTCTTTTCTTCCTGATCCCATTCGATGATGACATGGCGGTCCTGCTCCGTACCATGGATGTTGGTACTTTGCAGCCCCTCTGAGGCGGGGTAAGCCCATCGGCTCAGAGCATCCGCTACCGTGTTGTGTTTTCCAGGCAGATACGACACATGGAGGTCAAACAGAGAGAGAAATTCGTGCCATCTGGCCCGTCGACCAGCTGGGCTCGCGACAGTATCAATGTGTTCGGTGGCCCAATACTCCAGAGATCGATGATCCGTCAGGACCTCGACTCGATTGGTGCCAACCCACGATTGGTACTTTTTTAAAGCACAGATGATGGCGTAAGTCTCTTGCTCACGCGGCGACCATTGCATTTGGCGTGGAGCTAGCTTCCGTGACCAAAATGCAAGAGGGTAATGATCGCCGGTGGCTTCATCAACCTGTTCAAGGACAGCTCCGATCGCGTACCTAGATGCGTCGGTTCTAATGTAGAAGGGTCGGTCAAATTGGGGCACATGCAACGTGGCGACTTCGCAGAGGGCTGCCTTCAAGTGATGGAAGGCCTCCTCGCACTCGTCAGTCCACTTGACACGAACCTTTGAACCTGCCTTGCCTGCATCTCTCCCTACCTTCAATAATTCAGTGAGGGGGGCCGCAAATTTGGCATAATTCGGCACAAAAGTGTGGTAAAAATTGCAACAACCTAGGAATCCTCGCAACTCCGTGATCGTCTCAGGGCGCTTCCACTTCTGAATAGCGACGAGCTTCCCTGGACTGGGTCGTCGAGTGCCATTCTCTAGGAGAGAACCACAAAATTCGACTGATTTTAAAAACAATTTTCCCTTCTTTGGCCCACAAATCAGCTGATTGGCGTCAAGAATATCCAAAACTTGGTTCAGCTGCTTCTCATGTAGGGCCACCAGCTCGGCTTCGGTCAGTCCCTCCCCCTCCGTCGCGATGATTATGTCATCTATGTACACACTCACGAAGGCACGAAGCTCAGGATGGGTTGTGAACAGCACATCCTCCATCATTCTTTGAAAAAATGAGGGGGCGTTCTTCAATCCCATGGGCATGACGGTCCATTGGACTGGGCCACATGGCGTGCACATACAGGTGAGAGGTCTGCTGTCCTTCCTCAACGGCATTTGGTGAAAGCCGTGACGGAGATCCAGCACAGAGAACAAACGACCTCTTGCCCTCTTGGCGATTTCCTCCTCAATGAGGGGCAGGGGGTGTGAATCCGCCTTGGTTTCGGCGTTGAGATTGCGAAAATCAACAACCATTCGCCAACCATCAATGGTGTTCTGGTCTGCAGGCGGTGGCTTCGGGACTGTGAAGGGTGAACAGCACCATTCGCTGGTCATACAACCCTCAAGCCAACCAAATTCCCTGAGATTTCTCTCAATGATTTTTCTGAGAATCTCATGTTTGTGTCCATGATTTTCATAAGGGCGCTGTTTTTTTGCCTTGTACCCTTCACGAAGCTCGATGAAGGCTTCACCGAACTGCCCACGGACAGGGGGGTCCTTGATCAACTTTCCTGAAAGGGTTGTGTCCTTCCGTTCCTCAAAAATCTTTTCTCTTGACCTCGAACACAATTCAGTGTCCACCTGATCGCCAGGAATTACTGTCGAAAAAACTTTGGCGACTTCTTCAGCTTTGGCAGGAAGAATCTTCTTACGGATGTCCCTGAACAGGTCCGTATCCACTGCCTCTTGAAGATAGGTGGGTCTTGTGTCGAAATCCCAGAGATTTTCTTCGCGATCCAGCTCCTCGAAAGGATCCATGAAAGCTTCCACAGGGGGTTTTTCATAAAAAACTCTGAATTTGCGGCGCGATTGGAGATTTTTCCTCGCCCGTGCACTGAAGATTCTTTTCGATGTCGACCGTATTGGTGAAGAGGGAGTCGAGGCGGATCCATTGGTCGTTGAATCACCTTGGGTATCTGACGAACAAAAATCAGAAAAAATAGATTCATCATCAGTACCACGCTCAACCTCAGATTCAGACCCAACACAGGAATCTGTACTAGAATCAGCAGAATTAGAGTCAGAAAGCTTTCCATCCACCAGGAATGCAAGCGAACTCCAGGAGCGCTGTGGCAGGGGACCTGTGTCGTCCCTGGCATACAGCTTAATCTTCCTGGGAAGTTCGATGTAATCTACACAAATGTCCTGTAATTCCTGAAACCAAGGCTTGTCGTCCCACAAGGGCACAACCAAAATTGCCTGGGTTTTATCTTGCTTGATTTTGTGGATGACCTGCTGGATTAAGTGAAACGGAGGGTTAATCCACAACTTCTTGTCCCATTTGTGGGTCCAAGCGTCGCTGAAGTGCTTGTCAAAGCGCTTGTTCGTACGGTTAGCAAATGCATCATACTGGGGCCAAAAGGAATGATGTTCATGGAAGTATTCACAAATTGCATCGCGCCATTTGTCGACAACTCTGTAGGATGAAGAGTGCCAGCGCGAAGGGCGTCGTGGCTGGGAGTCCCTACGAAGACATTCTAACTCTTGGGAGTAATCGGCACTCCCATTCACCTCTGCAATTGTGACATCTTCACCAAATTTTGGTGTCACTTTTTGCTTCAAAAATTCTTCTGCACTTTTAAACCCTGCGTGCAAAAAACGAAATTCAGGACGCTCCAAGGGACCTGACTCCAGCAAAAAACAACGACGATGACCTACAGGCGCTACCCTGTTCTTACGAAGCCAAGGATGGCCTAAATAAAGGTCATATTTTATGTCAGCTCGGTAGAAGTAGTCATCCTTAAGGACAACTTCTTCCACATTTTGCTCTTCCCAAAGGTCTTGAGCGACCAAATGGGTTGATATATAACAACCGCGTTGCCCACCTGCGAGAGAGTGTCCAGAAACTCCCTCGAGGGTAACAGGATGAGGCGATTCAAACACGCAGTCGTCGGGTAAGAATGCATTGGATTGGAGATTTACCTCTGATCCATTATCACACAAACAAGTGGCGAGGTGGAAATTTCCCTTGCAATCAGAGACCCACAGCTTTGTGACAAACTGACGAGCCCTGTGCTTGGACTGTACACCAACCTCGTCCACTACAGCAGAAGGATCCGTTGCCGGATCCAGGGGAGAGGAGACAAGCGACCCTACATCAAGTAGTGGTCGATCAGGAATTTGGGGATCATGCCTGAAATCGCCTGGGGAGGGGCGATTTTCGTGGCTCCCCTAGGCGTTCTGACCTCCAGCTGCTGCGTTAACGTTGTGGACACAGCCTGTTTCGTCGATCCATTCATCTTGGAACGGATCATCCGCTGGATTCAGAGCATTTTCGACGTAATCGCGATCCGCATCAGACACCTGGTCTGCACCTGAGACCTGATCCACACGATGGTTTCCCTTTCCGCGTCCACGGCCACGGCCGCCGGATGATGGGCCACCACCGTCGCCACGCCCTCTGCCCTTACCAGAGAAGGGGGTTCCCGAAGGATTTCCCTTACCCTTACCCTGTGATCCTGGAGCATTTCCTTTGTTTGTACCGGATTGAGGGGTTTGGCCTGGATTTCGATTTCCGCCTCCGGCGTTGAAATTGGGACCTGTCTGGCCGTTTGGCTGTCCACCGGAGCCGGATGGAGTCCGATTCCCTTTGCCTTGGGACCCGCCAGGGCCTCCGGTATTTTTGTTTCCACCGGAGGGAGTCGAATTACCCTTTCCCCCCTTGGCACCATGCACCTGCCTGTCATTCCTGTCTGAATTCTGAGGATTACTGACATTTTCACCAATCACCTTGTGATCGTAAGCAGACCATCGGTGATTAGCGGTGGAATGCGTCTTAGCTCGGTTCGTAGAACCTAGAAGAAGACAGATGCTACAATGATCCTGAACATTCCGGGTGTCATTCACCTTTTTGTTGCCCTTTTGGGCCCCATTTTGGGTGTTTTGCTGGGTATTCCTGTTTCCCCCAAGACCCTCGTGGAAATTTTGATTGGCGGCGTCAGCGAGCCTCTCAACCTCTTCCCACAGTTCCTGCGGAGTAAACGAAAACACCCAGTTCCTGGCCTTCAGACGATTGCCATGGAAGCTTACTCCCCTATTGAGGACTTGGACAAACAAGTCCCGATCCTCGTGTTCATTAAACTTGATTTTCCACGTGTTTTCAGTGAATTTCACCTTGGTAAACGACGTGGGGGAGCACTTTTGAAGTGCCTCCCTGACGGTAAACCGGTTGGCCGAGGCGTCAAAGCCATCGATCTCCGCCCACCAGGTCTTGACCTTTTCTTCGGACTGTCGATTCCGAAGGGTGGCGGCGGTTTCTGAGGGGATCTTGTCAAAAATCAGATTTTTCAGCTCGGCACTAGAAAATTTTTCGCCTGAATGTTCAGATTCTTCTACGAGATTCCAGAAGCGCTGTCTCTTGTCCTGCACCTCATGCAAGATTAATCGAGAGAACGAAGGAAAATTCTTCAACATCTGGTGGTAATGGTCCTCTGGCAGTCGAGATCCACGTACCTCCAACTGTTCCCACACCTCATCAAAGGTAAGGGGGGAACTTGAATCTTCACGATCACTCCAGGTTCTGAGCCAAGTGTTGGCCGGCGCTCCCTCAAGGCAGTCCAGAAGCGCCATCAGGAACTGATCATCCTGGAGTTTTTGAGTCTTAACCCACAGTTTAAATTCCCGTTGGAACTGAGGCCAACGTCTGGGGTTCCCATTATACTTAGGTTGCTTGGCAACCTGACGAAGTCGCAATGAAGTGGGATTTAGAAGTGAATCCAGCCCAACACCGGCCGTAATGGTAGACACCTTGGCGGCATCATTAGCCACACCAGCTCCGGCGAGGGTCTGGGCGAGCAACATCTGGGCAATTGCATTGGAATCAACAGCAGGAAGGGTAGTACGGGAGGCAGTTCTTTTGGCATTCTGAACCTCAGTCCTAGCCTTCGCCGATCTACTCTGTGATCGAGAGATTGTAACCCTTTCCTTTAACTTAGTCCTGCTGATTCGTGCATCGGTGGTCTTAGAGTCCACCGAAGGAGCAATCGAAAAAATTTCTGTCGCCTCCTCCGACGGTTCTGTAGTCTGATCCACCGATGATGCGCCCTCAGACCTCATGTGGGTCTTGAAAAGATCTTTAATTCCCAGAGTGTGAATGATGAGTTGCATTTGATCCTTGAGCAATTGGAGCTCAGAATCTCGCTGAGATCTGCAAGAGCAGTCGGCAGGGCAGTACATACCGTGTCCTGAAGGACCTGAGCAGGCTGTCGGACCGCTAATCTCAGTGGTTCGCAGCCAGGAGTCCACTTGGGGAGCTCCTTCAGTCCTAATTTCCAGGCTTGCCTGCCTAGCTGCCTCTAAGATTCCTTCCTCAACCGCGGCGGCTAGATCGTCGCGGATGGAAACAGAGGGATGGGGGACGGAGGGCCCGGCAACCGGTGCCTTGGTCTTCTCCTTCGGGAAGGGGCTTGCCTCCCAGATCTGCAAGAAAATGGAAAAAGATTCATCCTCTTGAGAACACCACCACATCCTGGTCTTAATTTCTTCTTGAAGGAGGAAAAAATATTCAAATAAAAAATCAGAGGCGATTCTTTCTTGTCCTATCAGCTTAGACGTGGCTAATAGACACAGGGCCTCAAGCGCCTCAAGGTTACGGGTCACTTCCGGCGACAAATGGTTGTCCCATTGTGCCCATGAGGCTGGCCGATTATAGGTAGGTACCTCACCTGGACCACCCATCTCAATGTCGTCAATTTCGGCATCGATGGTCTCGAAATGTGGACATTGGTAGGGAGTATTGGTCCCCGCCAAGTCCGTAAGCTCCACCGGAGCGTTGCCATTAGCGTAAGCTGGGAGATTCCAGCTGCTTGATGGCCAATTTCGACTGGGATCTTGATTGTAATCTGGGCCTCCACAGCTGCTGATTTGTGTCCTTCTTGGGCAATTTGGGCTAGCGCAAGGCATTCCTCTCAAGGCCTCGTTCGCACAGCACCACGGGAGCGTGATGGTTACGTCTCCGGAGGTTGCGGAGTCGTACTGAGGGGCTAGCTGTGGTTGGGACACCAAAGGAACAACATTCAGGTAGCCTCTGCTACCATGAAAGTGCTGCCCTGGGTCGTTGTGGGTGCCGGAGGGCTCAGGGCCGGCAAGACCAGTGGGGCAGGCACGCGAGGAGTCTCCCTGGATGTTGTTATTGGGGTTGGAACCGGATACACGAACACCAACGGAGGCGAGAGCAGCGACAACAGAGGCAAGGTCCATGCTGATTGTGGTCCGGCAGAAAATCCCAGTCTATGAAGAAAATTGAGGGGAATTATTCTAAATACATCTGAGTGTCCAAAACTGTCCGAATGAATTTAAATAATCCATTTATGTAAAATTGTATGGCCGATCAGGCCCGCGAGCGCGCGCCAGCGGCAAATGGCGATTCCAGCTAAAATAGCGGAATGCGGCGGATTTACGGGAAATGGACCGCGGAATCCAATCCGGCATATCAGAAATATATAGGAAATATCCTGTGACTGAGCTGCGAGGCGGCAATTCCGCCGAAGCAAAGAAAATGACCAAAATGTAGCCAATCTGGGCAGAATGTCTGAAAATCTGAGCAGATGGGGCTAGCCGCACTTACAGGAAGAGGGTGTATTTCCCTCGGAAGTCACGCCAATCCCGTAGGCGTATCTCCCGTCCATCATGCTCAAGCTTGATGGACTTCCAGCGCTTGGCAGCCACCTGCGGAGCGTCCACCCGCTCCTGCTCGTTGAGCCACTTCTTGGCTTCCTTGAGGGTCTTGATTCTCCCCTCCTTGGTCGCCACGAAGTATAGCTCGCCGAGCACTTCCGGCAGGCGGTACCTGAACCGTTTGAAGACATATCTCTCCGCATCCGCAGGAGGCAAGTCTTCAGTGACGGTCAGCCCCCAATCGTCCAGCTTCTCCAAGAAACGGTCGAGGTTGAGGGGGTTGCCGTCGTACATGGGGGGCTTGATGTCCTTCAAGTCTTCCCACACGGCGGCGTCCGCGGCCTTAGAGACCATGAACGCCGGCCGCGAGGTCGACCGAGGTTCCCATCGGCCTCGCCCACGGACTCCCACAGCCGCCACGTCCATCTCCTCCATGGAACCCCTGTGGCTACGCCGCGGTTCCTCCACGTACGCTGAACCAAAATGTTCACGCCGTACCGCTTCCATGTACGCATCCTCATCACGGCGCCGGCGGCTGAGTTCAGCGGCCTCCCGTCGTACACCACACGGCGGGCTGATGTCGAACTCCTCCAGGTCCAGATCCAGGTCCTCACCTGCGCCGACATCCCACTCCACGTCTCCTCCGGGGACCTCATCCCTCAGTCCACCATAACGTCCACCAGCCATTGGGATTGGCTCCAGGGCTGGTGCGGGGCGCCGGGGGCGTACCGGTGTCCGCGGTGGAGCACGGCGGTTGCGGTACTCCGCGCTGAGCCACTCATCACGCCAATCCTCACTGCCACTGCCGGGCGGCACGCGCTCGTTGCGGCGGCCCGCGCTGTGGTGAGAGGGGGCGGTGAGAGAGGGGGCACTGGCGCTGGGGCGACTCCTGGGGGCTCCGCCGGGGGCGTGGGGTCTGCCTGGACCTGGTCCGGGTCCCCAGCCGTCGTCCGACGAGCCAGACTCCAGGGGTGGGTGGTCGCTGCCGACGCTCCCACGGGCTTCCAGCGCGTCCAGCCTCTCCTGCAGGCCGCTGACGACGTTGGTCAGCGACTTGGTCTCGGCCCTGGCGATGTCCACCTCCTTCTGCGCGCGCGCGGCGACCCTGGAGATGCGAGCCATCTCACCCTTGCCCGTGTCTACCTCCAGCTCGAGCAACTGGACTCTCCTGCGGAGGTAGACAATCCACCGCCAGGTGGTATCCAGGTCGCCGTTCCCTGGTGGGTCGTCGGGGTCCCCAGGGGGTCCTCCAGGAGGGCCTCCGCCGGGTCCGCCCGGTCCAGGGGGTCCTCCCCCGCCCGGTGGTCCGCCTCCAGGGGGTCCACTTGGTGGGCGTCCTCCAGGGGGTCCTGATGGTCCTCCGCCAGGGGGTCCCGGTGGGTCTCCGCCGGGTCGCCTCGGTGGGTCCGAGGATGGGCGCTTCCTCGTGATGCCGAAGTCCATGTCGTCATCCTCGTCCATGTCGCCCCACCTGGGCGTCTCGGTCACGGAAGACTCCGAGCTCCGGTAGGGAGGAGGGAGGTCCTCATCCTCACCTTCCGGTTCCATGGGGACGTCTCCGCCGCCTCCGCCCGTCCAAGCCACCACTTGGCGATGTCGGCCGCCTCGTTCATCCCCGTCACTGGCGGTGAAGAAGGGGTCACTGTCGTCAGGGTGTCCACCCGCTGGCCTCCGCGGCCTCTCGGGTGTCTTCCGCTTGCCCTTCCTCCGTCGATGGGCGGTGTGGCCACTGCTCCCACTGCTGCCCGTGTCCGCCTCATCCAGCGTCATCCTGGAGGAGGCGTCCCCTTCGAAAAGCTTTCGAAGGGTCTCCACTCGCGATCCTCCCGGGGGAGTCTCGTGGCGGAGTTTGGCCTCTGCCTCCTCCATTGCGGCGGCGGTGGCTGCGGCAGCTCGCGCTTCGGCTTCCTCCCGAGCACGAGCCGCCTCGGCTTCCCGGGCCTGCTGCAGCCGCGCCTTCTGCGCTTCCAACGCTGCCAGCTCCGCCTCCGTCTTGGCCTTCTCCTCAGCGACCTTCCGTCGCGCGGCCTCGATGGCTTCCTTCTTGGCGGCGTCCTCCTGGGCCTTAGCCGTTGCTTCGGCGTGGGCCCTTTCCTCCGCCTCCTTCTTTGCCCTCTCTTGGGCAAGCGCCTCTTCCAGCGCCTTCACCTCGGCCTCCTGGCAGGCAATGGCCTCCTGCGTCCGGCGGGCTTCCTCGTCGGTTGCCCTGATCCGGGCAGCCACTGCCTCATGGGCGGCCGCAGCCGTGAGACCGGCCGCAATGGCTGCCACTTTCGAGGCGTGGTAGTCCATGCCTCTGCCCCACTCGGTGGCCTCCTCTTGGGCGATGCCGACGGCGCCCTCCACGGCAGCGTTCTGCTGCGTGGCCCGTTGCCGGGCAACCCGAAGGTTGCAGGGCGCCCCACAGACGCGCTCACATGCGCGCGCCACGTCCCTTTGGGCGGGAGCGGCGCTGCTGCTGGAGCTGGCCTGGTCGGCTGGCATCCTCCCGCGGTGGGCCGACTCCACGTCGCTGCTGGGGCCTGCTGGGGCCCGCTGGGGCCTCAGGAGCAGCTGACGGGGCTTGGCCCTGGTCTGCTTGGCGACTTCCATGAAGTCACCAAGGGTGGCGTGGCCGGGGTGATGACCACCATTGGCCCGTTGGGGACTGGGGGCTGGGGTTCCGCCCTTGGCGCCTTGGGCGGCTTCGGCGGCCAGGAACTCCTGGTACTCCCGCCACTTCCGCTCCCGCTTCCTGTCCCCGGCGGACCGCCTCTCCTTCCCCGGTGACGCGCTGCTGCTGCCCTGCAGCCTGCGCTCGCTCCCCGGTTGCGGGAAGCTCTTCTCGATCATGTCCCACAGGGAGACATTGATCGAGGCCCCCGACGGGTACTCGTTGGGGGTCTCGTCCTCCTCGATCCCGTCGGGGCGCAGCCCTTCGCCGGGCCTGTCCGGCCGGGTCCAGGTCCGCCAGCGCTTGCGGCGGAAGCGCCACTCGTAGCCTTCCGCCCGCAGCCACTCCTCCACTGCCCGCAGGCGGTCCTCCCCCATGTCCTCGCGGAGCTCGAAGCTCCCGGGCATGCCGCCTTCACACTGGGGGTGGCTGTGGCGGTAGTGCTGGTCCCAGACCAACCCACGCAGCAGGCGTGCCGCATGGGGGTGGGGCCGCGGCCACAACCTACCCGCTTCCTGCCAGTTTACCATGGCAGCGGGGGCGTAGTTGGTCTTGAGGTCCTTGGTATGCACTCGTTCAACTCAACGAACTGGTGGTGGTGGTTGAGGCGGGTGCTGCAGCACTGGGCTGGGTGTGCGGCTGGTGCTGGTCAGCCGGTGGTTGTGGAGGTGGTTGACGCGGCCTTGCTGGTCGGCCGATGGGACTCCGGGTCGGCCGATGGGGCTGATGCAGGAGTCCTGGTCTGTGCACCTCTTTCACGGTCGCTGCGCGGTCAGGGCGATGCTCTGGTCGGCGCTGCGGGCTCCGTGACGAACTCGGCGCTGTCGCTGGGCGGCGCTGCGAGCCGCTGCGCTGCGCTGCGAGCTGCTGCGCTGCGCTGCGAGCTGCGAGCTGCGAGCTGCTGCGACGCGCTGCTCGGGGTTGGTGGCCCCGAGTGGCACGCGAGGGTTGGGTAACCCCGCGGCGGTGAAACGCTTTTGACGCGTTCCCGTGGGGGGCCGGCCACGGGACGCTGCGGTGACACGCACAGGTGAGCAGGCAGGCAAGGCACTACGCTCACAAGGGCATCAATACGCTCGTGTCATGTGACAAAGCGTTTCAGAATCCTTGCCACTCTGCAAAGAGGGAACAAAAGTATGTACAACAACACATCAGGATATGTACACATGGGGTTAAGACTGGACTGGGGTAAGGGCATTACAGGACAATAGACACTCAGTCCCAACTCATATCCCAATCCCAGGTCCGACCCTCTCAGTGGCTGGTGGGGGCGGGGGCTCAAACACAACCCATGCCCTGCTCAGTCCGGACCCTGAAACCCTGCCAATGGGAGAGGTGTCCCGCCCAGCCACAGGCCAGTTCCTGGAAACCAAGGGGCTCCAAGGCCAACCGACAGTGGCTCCCTATGCTCCCTCAACGGCAGGTCCCAACTCCCCTCTGAGCCAGAGGTATGGCCCCGCCAAAATCCCTCAGGAGTTGGTAGCTGAAAATGGGCTGTTTCAGCCCAAACTGATATTAGCTCCAAAATTCCCAAAATTGACCCCTCGTCCGGACCCCCCAGAGGTAGGGACGAGGCAACTGACCCTATGCCCTTCGAGTACGAACTCCCTGGAGCCAACCTCGACCAACCTGGTTCCCTCTGAGGTCCCGGCATCAGGGCAACACGGATGAGTCAAGTGGGGTCATGATGCCAAAATCACCAAAATTGGCGTCATTCCCACGCGTGGCTCGCCCGGCCAAGGTAAGGCCAATGGCTCACAGGGTAGGAGGCAGGACCTAGGACTTCTATCTGAGTGTACAACTTGGATTTAAGTCCGGGCTCCCTATGGGCTTAGAGATATGGGGCCGCCAATTGACCACACGGAAGGGGGAAATTGGGGTCCCAAAATTGGGTCATTTTGGCTGCTTGAAATGAGCCAAAATTCGGTGTGCTCCCAATAGTATATCTCCACGCCGGCTTGGAGATCAGATTCGCAATTCCATACGCGATTCACCGGGAGTCCAACGGAGACTCCCATGCCCTTGGCTCTCAAAGATCTCCATGCCACTTGGCGTGGTGATGATCCCAATTAGGTCCACAAATGCCAAAATGGCAAAATTGCCCACACTCACTTTGGGCTAGCGCCTTAACGAAGGTTGCTCCGCTTCGCCCACGTGGTGTGTGAACCATGGGGACCAATGTCCATATCACCCATGTCATATATGGTCCATTGGTCCAAGCGTCCGGCGTGCACGAAGGTTAGAACATGGTGCACGGCGGGCAGCAAAAGTGGAAAATTGCTCAAAATGGCCAAAAATGCGCACACTCATGGTTGGGGCAAATGAGGCACATGCCCGACTCGGACCGGAGTGTGCCATAGGATTGGTATCAAGTCATATGTGTCCAACATATCTTTTGGGCGTCGCCCAACTCCTCCGGTATTGGGAATGGCAGGGTCGCCAAGTGAGCCCATGATTTGGGATAGTCCCAAATCGCCAACATGGCGGCCACGGCATGCCAAGCTCAAGAGGAGTTATTCGCCGGGTCCAAGATATGTTGGCGACCGAAGTATGTACCCTCATAACATACTTGGGTCATGATGTCAATTGAGCGCAACGTTGAGATATACGGTCGCCACTTGACATCATGACGAGCCAAAAACGGCAAATTGGCACAAAGACACATAAAAGTGCATTGAAAGGTGCACAATTATATTATAATATCTTCGGCTTGGATCGTGCAATTAACTAATCCTTCTAAACACAATGACTTGACACCAATGACCTTCGATCCCACATATGTGCTCCACTTGGGGCGCCTTGAAAGGTTACGAGCGCTACTTCCCAAGTGGGCACATGAAAATATGGAAAATTGCAAAACACACACCTTGCTCCCAACGCATCGCTTCGGGTTCACCACACAAGCTTCCCTTCACGAAGGTTAGGCTTGCAATTGATCGTAGGGAGTATGGAAAAGGGGCTTACACAATATGAGGTCCATTGGCGGGTTCGGCGTGGAGCGATGAACCCGCCAAATGGGCACGCAACACAACACATGGCACATACCACATATTGCCCAAAAAGGTAGCTCCCCCCACGATATGTCATGCCCCTCCAAGGGCATAACTTTGTGTCAATCGCTCATAGGAACTCAAGGAGAGTTCCTATGCAACACCAACACTTGCGCGCTACACTCGAAAGTTATCTTAACGCACGCAATGTCATGGCCAAAGAGTTATAACGCAAACTCTACCCTCTTGACCATGATCCATTGCACTAGCGCGCACGTGTGGAAACGCAAGGCATATAATGCTTCCTAAATTACGTCGGGAGTATTGTGAATACATCCCACGTTTCCTTATCGTCAATACTCGCAAGCGGCACGAGATATGACCCTCACAAGTGGCCTCACGAATCAACTTTGTTTTGCCCATATCTCTGAGTCAAA
This sequence comes from Eutreptiella sp. 'Long Island Sound 2002', assembly GCA_964036045.1. Lineage (NCBI taxonomy): Eukaryota > Euglenozoa > Euglenophyceae > Eutreptiales > Eutreptiaceae > Eutreptiella > Eutreptiella sp. 'Long Island Sound 2002'. Next base: position 51,769,175 of record OZ038389.1, on the reverse strand, counting down.
TGGAGGGCAAGATAAAAGGAAAGTTGATTCGTGCATAGGGAAGCACGTAGGTCCACTCGAAAGGGGTCAAATCAAGTGCGGGGATGTCGAAGTCGAAAATCCGATTTCGACATCCTGAAAAATTCGGATTAAGGTTGCGAGTGTAAGATGTGAAAATTGCGGAAGCGTCCATGCAGTTCCTGAAGGCTTTGGAGCCTTCGTGACGGATTGCGTTAAAATTTCCATTATAAACAGTTAAACTGGCGGTTACGGTAAAGTCGCGATCCAACCGCCAGCAGTCAAAACAGTGAATATCAGAACGGAAGCGTAAAACTTGACGGTAACAATATGAAAATAAAACCCTGTTGATTCCTGATGTTCTGATATACAAATCTCCGCTGGCGGTGCATCGGTTGCCGATGCGGGGCTTTACGGCACGGAACACGCTCCCGCCGGGCTCGCACCGGGCGTCAACGGGCGCCTTCCGTACATGAGGTTAGTGGACCGGAGACCGGTCTTCCCTTCCGTACATGGGGTTAGTGGACCGGAGGCCGGTTGTATGCCTCACCCTAGCCATGGGGTTCTGGGTACCGCTTCAGTAGAGGCAGGGGCAGGGGCAGGGGCAGGGGCAGGGGCGGTGGCAGGGGCAGGGGCAGGGGCAGGGGCAGTGGCAGGGGCAGTGGCACTGGCAGGGGCAGGGGCCGGGGCAGTGGCAGTTTCAGGGGCAGGGGCAGGGGCAGGGGCAGCGGCAGTAGCAGGGGCAGGGGCAGGAGCAGTGGCAGGGGCAGGGGCAGGGGCAGAGGCTTGGGCAGGTGGAGCAGGGGCAGGGGCAGGGGAAGTGGCAGGGGCAGGGGCAGGGGCAGGGGCAGGGGCAGGGGCAGGGGGTGGGGCAGGGGCAGTGGCAGGGGCAGTGGCAGGGGCAGGGGCTGCGGCTTGGGCAGGGGCAGGGGCAGGGGCTGAGGCAGGGGCAGTAGCAGGGGCAGAGGCAGAGGCAGGGGTAGGGGCAGGGGCAGTAGCAGGGGCACTGGCAGGGGCAGGGGCCGGGGGAGTGGCTGGGGCAGTGGCAGTGTCAGGGGCAGGGGCAGGGGCAGTGGCTGTAGCCGGGGCAGGGGCAGGGGCAGTGGCGGTAGCTGGGGGAAGGGGCAGTGGCAGGGGCAGTGGCAGTGGTAGGGGCAGGGGCAGGGGCAGAGGCAGGGGCATGGGGGGCATGGGCAGGGGCAGGGGCAGTGGCAGGAGCAGGGGCAGGGGCAGGGGCTGGGGCAGGGGCCGGGGCAGTGGCAGGAGCAGGGGCCAAAGGTGAGGCCCAAACTGATATTAGCTCGAAAAACTCCAAAATTGACCCCTCGTCCGGACCCGCCAGAGGTAGGGACGAGGCAACTGACCCTATGCCCTTTGAGTACGAACTCACTGGAGCCCTCACCCAACCTGGTTCCCTCTGACGTCCCGGCATCAGGGCACCACGGGTTCATCAAGTGGGGTCATGATGCCAAAATCACCAAAATTGGCGTCATTCCCACGCGTGGCTCGCCCGGCCAGGGCAAGGCCAATGACGCACGGGATAGGAGGCAGGACCTAGGACCTATATCTGAGTGCATAACCTGAAATTAGGTCCGGGCTCCTTGTGGGCATAGAGATATGGGGCCGCCAATTGACCACACGGGGGGCTGAAATTGGGGTCCCAAAAGGGGGTCATTTTGGCTGCTCAAAATGAGCCAAATTCGGGGGTATCCCCAATGGTATATCTCCACGCCGGCTTGGAGATCGGATCCGCCATTCCATATGCGATCCAGCGCGAGTCCAACAGAGACTCCCATGCCCTTGGCTCTCAAAGATCTCCATGCCACTCGGCGTGGTGACAATCCAAATTGGGTCCACAATTGCCAAAATGGCAAAAACGTCCACACTCACATTGGGCTAGCACCTTGACGAAGGTTGCTCCGCTTCGCCCACGTGGTGTGCGAACCATGGTCACCAATATCCATAACACCCATGTCATATATGGTCCATTGGTCCATGCGTCCGGCGTGCACGAGGGGGCTGAACATGGTGCACGGCGGGCAGAAAATGTGGAAAATAGCTCAAAATGGCCGAAAATGCGCACACTCATGGGTGGGGCAAATGAAGCACATGCCCGACTTGGACCGGAGTGTGCCATAGGATTGGTATCAAGTCATATGCGTCCAACATATCTTTTGGGCGTCGCCCAAACCCCTCCGGTTTTGGGAATGGCAGGGTCGCCAAGTGAGCCCATGATTTGGGATCGTCCCAAATTGCCAACATGGCGGCCACGGTATGCCAAGCCCAAGAGGAGTTGTTCGCCGGGTCCAAGATATGTTGGGCACTGAAGTGGGTACCCTCATAACATACTTGGGTCATGATGTCAATTGAGCGCAACGTTGAGATACACGGTCGCCACTTGACATCATGACGGGCAAAAAACAGCAAAATTGGCGAAAAGACACGCCAAAGTGCCCTGAAAATTGCACAAATATATTATAATATCTTCGGCCTGGATTGAGTACTCGACCAATCCTTCTAAACACAATGACTCGACGACAATGACCTTCGATTCCACATATGTGCTCCACTTGGGGCGCTTTGGAAGGCCGCGCGCGCTGCCTCCCAAGTGGGCACATGCAAAAATGGAATATTGCAAAAAACACACCTTGCTCGCAACGCATCGCTTCGGGAGCGCTCAACAAGCGTCCATTCACGAAGGTTAGGCTTACGAGTGTTGGTTGGGAGTACAATGAAGGGCTTCGTGCGATATGGGGTCCATTGGCGGGTTAGTCCTGGAATGGTGCACCCGCCAAATGGGCACGTGATATGACACCAATTATGGCATACAACCCTACCCTCGCCTTCTACACCCAACCTAGTGGTCTACAATCAAAGTGTGCCTATATTCTAGAGTAACTTTGGTCCCTTAACACGCATGCAAGTGCTTTGGTCGAAAATCCACCTCCCTTCGGAAAGCCGAATTTTAGCATGCACGCAAAATATATTGCCAATATATATATATATATATATATAGATCATATATGTACTATCCGGGGAAGACAAGTGATATGCCCCGGATGTAGAGGCAAGCAAAGAGGGAGATAACGCCAACTCAACATACTTCTACACGTACTTGGACGCCAAGTACGTGAGATTGCCCATTTCTTGGAAAGCACTCTAAATAAATAACCCTTTGGGCCTATGGAGTTGGGATCCTTTGGCCTCATTCTATGACTATGGGGGGCAAAACCTCATACACAGTGCCTATGAGGCACGTTAATTTGTCCTTGGGCGCTTGAACGCTCGTAACCCTTGGTATTTCACTTGGGGGTTCAAAGCGCCTTCGGCCGCCCAGATTTTCTGGGAAAAATCTGGGACGCGGTGCGTTTTATCAAGGAAAAAATTGCGGATCACTCGAAGAGTGTCTCAGTCTTGACTTCCAAAAAAATCGTTTTACAGAATCATCTAATGCAGTGCACGGAACGGGCGACGTCTGGCGGCGATTTCACGACAATTAGAAATCGCGGTAGAAATCGGGTATTTCACCGATTTCTAACCGCAAATCGACCAAGACAGTAAAATTATGGTAATTCCACATCGACTTAATGGTTAGAAATCGGATTCCAGATTTCGCGGGTTAGAGAACAGGGATATCCCGCCAACAGCCGGTGTCAACGGCTTCCGCACGGGTGCGACGGCTCACAGGCCTCCGGGCTATGGGCCATAACGGGTGTGACGGCTCACAGGCCTCCGGGCCATGGGCCATAGGTTCTGGGTACCGCTTCACTAGATTCGAACATATGGTAAGCATAGCCCATACTTTCTGACATATCGGTGAACTGCGCCACAGCCAGAAAAGCAACTAAATCAAGCCAAGTGCCAAGCCCAACCAAAGGCGAATCATGAAAACAAGTACAGCTACTGCAATACAGTCATTCATTGCGAAACACGACAAATGGTGCCAGAAACGCTCGGGAACAACTAACAGTCATCTAATTGATACAATCAACACAAAAAATTCGAGATTCGACAACCCTGTAAATTACGAAATCCATCAAAACGGCCATGAAAGTGCTAGAAGTTTACCATCAATCGATCCACATTAAAGTTCTCTACATAAATATATGCACAGATCGTGCAGAAACCCGAATCGACTTTATGTCGAGCTTCTGCTTCTGCGCGAGTGCTTCACGAATGCACGCGTGCGACAAATTAGACCTGAATGGGCCAGGCATTGGCACGTGCCATCTCAATCGCTCAATTTTCTCAATCTCAATCGCTGCCACATGCTAGCAACCTGCGTCATTGCGAAGAAAAATTTGTTGAGAAAAAACTCTGTTCTTTTTTATGATGGAACCCAGATACCACTGTAGTTACAAAGTGATTTACAGTATAATAACGTCGACGAAAAACGAAATGTAAAATGCAAATGTTAAAAAAGAATAATGTGGTTGAAAAATGGATAATGTAAATTTTTATTTTTTAATGGACGGGGGTCTCAGATAATGTAATTGGATGTTTTTCTCAATTTTTGCTTCGGCGCCTTCGGCGCCCCATGTGGACTCCCTCTTTTTTTTTCTTTTTTTCCTTGTTTTTCCTTTTTTTTTGCTGACTCCCTCTCACCCTCTGGAAGGCACATAAGACAAGCAGTACACCAAAGCAACACTGATCTGAAGTATGCTTAAAGCATCGTCACCGTGCTAGTCCCTCTTGGGTCGCTTGACGCGCCTCCCTGACGGAGTGAAGCACTCGACCAGAGGATCCGGCAAAACAGTGTCCTTTTCATCATTCGTTACCTCTACCCCGTCACCCTCCCCATCTCCCATGGTAGCCGAAATGTCTTCCCACTCCGCCTCATCCGCCTCCGTATCTTCGGAGTCAGAGCCCGAGTCTTCAACCGCAGCATGGCAACGGGACCGCTGTCGCGGTGCATTCTCGATAATCTGATTCATGCCGCTACCCAAAACGGCAAAATCCTTCGACCGACCACCAACCACGCGGAATAGTGTTCCCGTGGCCTCAAGGCGCAGTCACACCATTAAAAAATGTTCAACGAAGTGCAACTTACAATACGTAAGACCATTGATGATGTGGCAACCATACCTCACGGTCTGAAGCTTCATTGAACAGGGTAGGCCGCTGCACAACATCCAAAATGGCCATCAACCCGGCCTTGTCCCATCCGTCTTTCAGAATCTTGGGTTTGAATTGTTCGATTCTTTTCTACAAAAAGTGAGTGTTGAAGTCATGAGTATTAGACCTTGAGCTTTTGTGTGTAATAGATGTGGATGAAACATACCTTTGCGCTTACAACCCATGAGATGAACGGCTCACGCAATGTGGTCAGCCGCAGATCCATCTTCAACTCGTAGGCGGCTACGCCGATGTCAAATTGCTTTTTAGCTTCCAAAGCCAACCAAGCCGCAAAGAACGAAGTTATGAGGCGCTTCGAAACACTATTCACCGCCACATCCAAAGGTTGTAGCATTGAAGTACAAGAGGCGGGAACATAAAGCAAAATGCAATTGGGGTAGGTGTCTGCCACCCTCTCCAAAATAGAATCCAGCCGATGCACATACTACACGTCCCACAAGAAGATCCATTTTTGTGTTCGGCGACAACTCTACTGTTCAATTTGGGGCCGAATGTAATCCTCGTGCAACTTGGTCACGTAGTTCTCAATAGTATCCTCTACGGACCAATGAGACTCTGAAACATCATGGAAAACATCCTCTTTGAAAGAGTCCATAACACCTTGCTTTGGAAGAGTGTTCCAAATGCGCAGCAACAGACTTCAATTTGCTAATTTTGTGTTTTGGATTATAATACATTGGGAATGGTATTTGTTGTTTTCGTTTTTTAAAGAATTTCACAATGATGAGTTTGGGTGCCTCCATGGTTTCAAAGTGGTTCATAATGAAAAAAAATCTACCTCACAGGATGAACCAAGGAATGAACCAATGCAAGAAGATGAGGAAATGTTCAATGTGGGTGTACAAGAAGAAAAAAAGAAGCCCAAGCAATTGCTCTCCATTCTTTCCTTGCGCCCCTCCCCAAACCGAGGACACCCAATCCAAGCGAAGCTCGTGAAATTAAGAAGGCTAATGACCGTGAAAGAGTTGAGAGGAAGAAAGAGAGAGGCCCAGTTTTTGAATCGTTGTGGAGAACTTGCTTTGAAGTGGGGTTTGCCATGGGGTAAGGATGTTGAATACAAGGTTTCTTCTAATCCAATTAGAAAGGGAGCTTTTGGCCGGAAGTCTTTGATTTCGAAGCATGAAGATGACCTTTATCAAGCTATTCGGGCGATTGCTTTAGGTGAGAGTCCGGAGCCGGAGTCTACCCCTTCTTTAACCCCAAGTTCTAAAGTTGTAGTTCCCATTGTGTCTACCATTGATTTGGCCACCTCTTCTTCGTCTTCATCTTCCGTTTCAAATTCCTTGAATGCAAATTCGTTGCCTACCAACGAGGTTGATGAGACAAGTTACACCGAAACGGCAATGCGGTATCAACAACCGCTTTCCGTGATGAAGCTCTTTTTTCAGTTGCAAAAGGAAATGATTATTGTAACAAGCATTTGCGACCTCCTTTTTGCCCGCTTGAAAATATTTTGAAGTATTAAACGGTGCAAACTTGGAGGTTGAAAACCAACCCGGCCAAGGAAAAGAATTTGTTGGAGGAGGCGGCCAAACCCAACCCCAAGAAAGGTAGGGCAAAATGGACACATGCCATCGGCCATTTCACCCGTCATCCCAATTGTCCTGTGTCGCACGGTACGCTTCTTCAAATTGCGTCAATGGTTGTGAGTCACTCCCAAGCGGGCCTCCCCTTGACACGTGCCATCATTCAGCCATTAGTGGTGGCTTATTTAGATTCCATGAATGAGAACACATGGAGGCCTAAGCAGTCATGGTACTACTTCTTTTTCCGCAAGATTGGGCTTTCATGGCGCCGTGTCAGCAAAGCTCAAAGAACCCTCCCCGATAATTTTGAGGAGATTAAGCGAACCTTTTTGTTGCGCTTGGTGTATGTGTGTGCTTTGCACCACATTCCACCGGAGTTGGTTGTGAATGCTGACAAAACCGGGGTTCTTCTTGTACCATGTTCAAAGGAAACCTTTGGGGAGAAGGGCTCGGACCAAGTGTCATTGCAAGGCTTCGGAGACAAGAAGCAATTCACGCTTCTATTTTGAGTAAGTGCCTCGGGAAAGTTTGCCGGTAGAACTGTGCTCAGCGATTGCTCCGATCCCTGCAGGCCGCTGCGCCAATCGCTGCTGAAAATGGGCGCCGATCACCGCTGAAAATGGAAAAAAAAAGTGCATAACAGCTCCTCTTCCCGTGTATAGAGAGGGCGAAGGGCACCAAGCCCGCTGCCAAGAAGAAGAATTAGTCTGATGTGGCAGTTCAATACTTATATTCTTAACAACAGGTATCGTGTTTGTTGTGCTTATAATGTTCATGTACCCTCTCTGGGCATATCACTGTGGGCTGGTGGAGGATGGAGAGTGCATCTATACCACAAAAAACATCTAGTCTGACAACTGTGTCCCCCGGAGTCACACCCATCGCCTTCTTCAATTCCGAACATCGCAACAGCCGGGGGAGGACCTCTGACAGCAGCCTGTACCTGTGGGATTTGTCACCTTTAAATGTACAGAAGGCACTGAAGGTTTGACAGACCTGGTCCACTTGCTCATAGCTGTGGACTACCTGTGGAAATCGGGACCCATCAGAGAATTTGAGAAGATTGCCAACAGAATCCTTGTTGAAGGATTGGTATATCGTCCTGTAGGGCCTGCGCCCAACGTTGGCACGCTGCTTAAAGCAAACAGATTTCAAAACAGGAAATTGTTCCTCTATCTCAGCTCTAGCCTGTGCAAAGCTGCCTGTTCCATCTATCTCACACACAGACTCCAAGAGGGGCTTCCAATGCTTGCGGGCAAAAAAATCACTGAGAAAGGCAATGAGGTCTGTGCGCTGCTGCTCTGTGAATTTGTTGGCCCTTATGGCAGGCCACAGGAGCACATCACCTGTGGTACCACATGCCTTGAACAACACGTCCTTCTCCCACTCTGCCATGGCTTCCTTAGGGTGAGAGGGACCAGGTTTGATACCAGGACCACACTTTTTGGTTTGCTGTGTATTGGTGATGTCTTGCAGAGGTTGCAGCTGTTGCCTCTGTGCACCTTGACTCTGTGAACCTTGACTCTGCGAACCTCCTTCAGTTTGGGAGCATGGTGGTTGTGACTCATAGCGTGACATTGATGGGACATGTGATTTTGCATGGCCTGTACATGTGATGACTGGCTGTTCTGTGTAAAGACGTTTGAAATGAAGTGACAGGGATTTCAATTGCACATTACCCGGATCCGGCGCAGTCCATCCGCGCGCTCGCAGCAGGTGCTGGAAGCTGGTGCGGAACATCTCCAGGTTCTCCCCACAGGCTCGGCAGAGCAGATACGGCGGAGGCAGGGCCATCTTGAAGAACTTCATGGCGTCCTGGAGCTTGTGGTGCGCATCGGCATGGCGGGCGAGTTGGAGAGGACCACGTCCACAGAAGCAACAGTCACCAGATTCGCGTTTTACCATTCTTGGGTGCGAGGTGCAAGAGGGCGGCGGTTGGCGCACGGCTTTCGGCCCACAGCGAAGAGGTTCAGGTCGCGGCCGTACTGATTACGCCAGAATCCCCAAATGCGGATGGTGAGGGTGTTGCGCCGGCTGTTCCACAGGAATTGGAGGCGCTGGACCGTGCGGATGTTACCACCCTTGTTACGTTTGGAGCACTGCAAGAGTCGCATCGCTGTCCGGTTCACTGGACCAGGACTGCTGTGGCTCACGAAGAATTTGTAATTTGGACCTCTGTGGGTCACCTGGAAGCTTGATCGTGGGCGTAACAAGTTGGAAGACGACGCACGTAGATTAAAAAACGACCGGCGTAGGCGAAAGAAGGCAGCGAGCGGCATTCTCCCATCAGCCGTGGTACGGTCTTGCAGAATGAACACTCATCAAGAAAAATGCAAGACAGCATTGGTTTTTCAGTGGTGTGTGGCGCTGGGCCTCTGTGAGCCTGTTAGCATTATGGTGGGCGGAACAAGTTCGAGGACGACGCGCGTAGATTAAGAAACGACCGGCGTACGCGAAAGAAGGCAGCGAGCGGCATTCTCCCATCAGCGGTGGTACGGTCTCGCAGAATGAACACTCATCAAGAAAAATGCAAGACAGCATTGGTTTTTCAGTGGTGTGTGGCGCTGGGCCTCTGTGGACCTGGGAGCCTGATCGTGGGCGTAACAGTTTTGAGGACGACGCGCGTAGATTAAGAAACGACCGGCGTGCGCGAAAGAAGGCAGCGAGCGGCATTCTCCCATCAGCGGTGTTAAGGTCTCGCAGAATGAACACTCATCAAGAAAAATGCAGCACAGCATTGGTTTTTCAGTGGTGTGTGGCGCTATGAACACAGAGACCTGTCTGCAACACGTCAAACTCCTCTCTGGTACAGAAGGTCCTCGTAGCGGCGTACTTGGCATGAGGACGACCGCAGATCTTGCGAAGGTAGGTGGGCAGCTTGGCCGTGAGGATCCGCTCCAAACGTCCTGTCACTGCCTCCTCCAACCGGGCCTGCTGGTCTGTATTCTGCCTCACCAAAGCCTGATTCCGCTGGACCAGCTCTCCATTAACGGCACACGCTGCCGACAGGAGGGTGGCCTGTGTGAACGCGACAGCAGCCAAAAAAGACATCCCTGAAATGTGGTGCATTCGGCTTGCATTGTGGAATGTGCACACTACATGCAATTGATTTTTGACCGGTGACTATTCGACTGAATTAGGGAATCCATATCAAACAACTACGACCAAAGGCTCCGGCACAGGAGTATGTTTCATCAATGTCCACTTTCCAGCCATAGCGTCAAATCCGTTAGATCCTGCTATTTACTATACTCAAATGTATCATTTCGGTGCTTCTCTTTTCAAAACCACTTGATTCTGGAGCCATGTCCCTCAAATTTCAACTTTGGAGGGGTCGAAAGTGGCGTCTGGGCCGAAATCGCGAAGCCGGGGCGATAGACTTAAATCGCCATTTCCGACCGCTGTGAGACCTGAATGCGCAAGGGTTATCCGGAGAAACGCGTTTTCTCCGGATAAGGGCTTATCCGGAGAAAATCGCGCCGCAGCCAGATTTTGGTCAATTTCAGCCCATTATAGGACAGTACAGTATATTTTATATTTTTCTACATTTGTATTATTATTACTGTTATTCTTCTATGGTACATCTGTTAAATTTCAGATATTAAATTTGTCAAAATTTGTCTCCTTAGCCTTTAAATTTCAGATTTTCGATGTGTCAAAATTTGTCTCCTTAGCCGTTAAATTTCAGATTTTTGATTTGTCAAAATTTGTCTCCTTAGCCTATTATTGCAAAATGCAAGCCCATAGCACCATGAGGGGCAAAAGGCCCAAAATCATTGATGTTGATTTGCTGAGTGATGTATCATCCCCAAAATGCCACTCACCTAAATCCCCAAGAATCAAAGAAGAAGAACTTGATGACATTGAAGAGATGCAAGTAGAAGCACAAGTAGAAGAAGATGTCATGCGATTGTCGGATGCAGAGTCCGATGAAGTTGAGGAGGAGGAGGAGGCCTCCAACGTCTCCAACGGATTGGAAAAACACCACGGTGGCTCCAAGTTACCCCCCCGGTACTTCTGGCAACCCGGGTTTCAAAAAAAAAAATTTGTCATTTTTTTGACCGACCTCCGACCAATGACGGTCCGACCGCTCCAAGCCGTTGTGAAACAGCCTAGCACGGCCATGCATATTTGAAAAGTAGACACCTTAGGCTTTACAACGGTCCAAACGGATTGGAAAAACTCCACGGTGGCGCCAAGTTGGCCCCCCAGGACTTCTGGCAACCCTGTTCTCAAAAAAAAATTTGTCGTTTTTTTGACCAACCTCTAACCAATGACGGTCCGACCGCTCCAAGCCGGTGTGTGAATGCCTAGCGCAGCCATGCAAATTTGGGAAGTACACACTTTAGGCTTTCCAACGGTCCAAACAGATTGGAAAAACTCCACGGTGGCGCCAAGTTACCCCCCTAACACCTTTGCACCATGGTTTGTCAAAAGCACTCTTGGGTCCAATAAAGGGGCACTTCCACCTTGTCCCACACCCCCAAACCAGATTGTAAGGCATTACAGGTGTGGACATGTGTCGTGCAATGTTGTGTGCAAGCCCCATTGTGAGTTTCCGGTCAGTGTGGCTCCGGGCTTGGCCCGGGGCCTTTGGTTTTTTTAAAAAATTCACTTTTCTTTAGACAAATCTATATCAAATAATTTCCCAGTAGTATCAGCGCTGCAGCAGCTTAGTGGTAATGCGGCGGTCTCTCAAATGGCCAGCGGCGATTCGATACCCGCCGGCCTGTTTTGCGCCAGCCGCCAGCGCCAGCGCACTTAGGAAAATCCCACGTTTTTGACCCTGGCGGCTGTTCTGCGGCTGTTTTAGCGCCTCCGCGCCACTTTTCTCCGGATCTTTCTCTTATTTTCAGACTGGTCGTCGTGAAAAGTGGCGGGCCCGGCGGCGGCGTGCGTGTGCGCATCGCAGAAAACAATTTATGCTACAAGGTGGCATTTTTTTTTAATTACACAGATGTATGCGCATTGTTGAAGCGCATCGAGGCGTGTGCAGTACGGTTGCATCTTCGCCGATTTCGTCTGTCCAGTTGGCCGAGCGGGCGCTAACCGCCTGTAACTACTCCCAGAACCACCTGTTAGCGCTATCCGTCGATGTTATCGGAAGCGCCCGCGCCGGCGCTGCACAGCACGGCACATGTGCCAGTCAATTTCTGCAAATCCGCTGAGGTTTCCTGTATGTCCCCGAGCGGCTTAGAGGGAACTTCCTGCCGGCATTGCATCACTGGTGCAATACCCCCCTGTTCGGTGCACTCATTGCTCTTCGCAGGTACTCATGTCTGCAAGCAGCTTCAATCCCTTCGATTGTAGCCCCTACAGCGAAGTGGAGTGTCTGTGGCATCCCACGGACTCCCCTCGGTCGCCGTCCCCGGCACCTCAGTCGCCATCCCCGGCATCGCCCGCAAGGTTGCCATCCCCGGCAGCATCCTCGGCGGATGTAGTTGTCGTGGCTGATAGGCCTTCCCCACAGCGGGCGCCCTCACCGGTGCCTTCTGTGGAGGAGAGCTTGAGGCCTCCAAAGGATACCACCGGGAACTTGCGCAATTTGCTGCAGTCTCTGCGCAACCCAACCTAGGCATCACATGCCACAGCTCCTCCGACTGTCTCCCCTGCGGCCTCACCGAACCCTTTAGAGGGTGACCCCTGGGCACCTCTTCGGGCCTGGGCAGCACTTCCCCGCAACACCGATACCTTCGACCGCGAAGTATTGGAAAGGGCTCGTGCATACCGCGAAGCCCTTCGTGCAGCCGAAGCCCAACGCCGACCACCTCCTCCCGAGCGACGCCACACAAAGGCCGAGCCTGGGGGACCCCGAGGCCCAAACGCAGTTCAGAGGGTTCGCAAGCTCATGAAACCTCAACGTAAGGTACGCTAACCTTTAACCAAAAAAAAAAAAAAAAAAAAAAGAGGTTGTACCTCATATTGCTTTTTGTCCTCTCTTTCAGGAACAAGAACGGCGGTTCCCAACACGTCCACCGGGGAAAGTTCACCACGGACTTGGAGGATGCGAGGTCCAACCTGGCCATAGCCGTGCGAGGCTTCGTCCGAAACGGAGCACGTGCGCTGCTGCAGCAACAAGCGCGGATGAAGAAGCATCAAGAGCGGCAAGCACGCAAGCGAATGGAGAAGGAAAGGAAGAAGATACGCGAGTGTGGGGCTGCGAAGAAATGAGAAGTTGTCCCGAGTAGCTGCAAACGGTGTTTTTCAACACCACCAGCGAAACACAAACCAATGAATTTCCCGCACCTCCTGCTTTCTAGGGAAGATATGACGGATTCCGAATCAGATTCACCAGCCATCCATCAACTGCAAGGCTTGCGCTTCTTCTATGGCGTTGAAGACAGGCATAGAAGTTCATTGTAAAACACACATTCGTGTCTATCCAGTTTCCTTTTTGTTTTTCATATCAATGTCATTGCGATCTCCAGCGAAAAAGCAGAAAGTGGCACACCGTTGGCTACAAACCATGGACGAAATGCTTGCGAAGAGTCATAAAGAAGGAGAAGTTTTGGGAACTTGCACCCTTTGCGACCAAGGCATCACCGTGCGGAGATCTAAGAAGCTGAATTATTCCCATGGTCGGATGTATGCATGGTGTGGAGACAAAGAGCATGATTCGTTTGTATGGTTGGAGCCTCCGAGTCATCTACCACGCCAATGGGAAAAGTGTGCATGTGATGATGCAATGGAGTGTCGCGAAGACAATGGCCGGCCTTTGTTCAAATGTTGGCGGAGAAATGGATGTGGTGCCGTCCGACAAGTTTCTTATGAACCCATTGTTGATCACTCCGAGTGTGGCAACATCCGGAATTGCTTCTTTGCTTTTGGAAGGCGGCACTACTGCGCATTCGCGCATGGGCATACCTACAGTAATTGGTGGTTATTCGAGCATTTCTAAACAATCGGAACGTGCTGCTATCATTCGTGAAGCAAATATCATCATTTGGAATGAGGCTCCTATGGCTCACAAAGATGCTCTTCGCGTGGTTGACGAACTTCTTCGAGATCTCATGGATGAACCTACTATACCATTTGGAGGTAAGCTCTTTGTTGCCTCAGGCGATTGGCGACAAATTTTGCCTGTTGTAAGGCGGGGGAATCGCGCCGCTATTATCAATGCCACTTGGAAACGTTCCTATTTGTGGGAAGAATTTCAACAATTTCTGTTGACTGAGAATGTCCGCGTACAACAAGCAATGGTGAATGAAGATGCCCGCGAACAGGCCCAATTTGCCAATTGGCTTCTACAAGTTGGTGATGGCACCACTCCCAATCCACTCCCTTTACCTACCCACATGGTACAAAATGGCGATAAGTGTCGCAGTTTGGTTGATGCTATCTTTTCAGCGGGACAAGCATCTCATGACCGTTGTATCTTGACACCCAAAAACGAAACGGCGGACACAATTAATGCTCTGATTCTGGAATCATTGCCCGGTGATTTACATGTTTATGAGTCAGCTGATTATTTTGGTGAAGATTCTGATACCCAATCCAACATTTACCCAAACGAGTTCTTAAACACCTTACTCCCATCACGAATGCCACAACATCGTCTCAATCTTAAGGTTGGAGCACCAATACTACTCATCCGCAACTTGAATCGTGCTGCTGGCCTTATGAATGGCACCCGATTGAGTGTTACTTCGTGTCTTCGCTACACAATCCAAGCAACGGTGCTAACAGGAACACACAAAGGAAACTCCGTTTGCATACCCCGAATTAATCTCACTGTATCCGATGATGATGATCTCCCTATCAAATTCATTCGCCGCCAATTTCCTGTAAAGTTAGCCTTTTGTATGACCATTAACAAAAGCCAAGGTCAAACGTTTTCCAAAGTGGGTCTCTTACTGGCAGACCGACCATTTTCACATGGTCAAGTTTATGTTGCTCTATCGCGCTGCGGAAATTCAAGCGCTATCAAAGTATGGACAGCACTATGGAGTCATTGAAAACATTGTTTGGCCAGAAATATTGGACTGAGATCTTCCACAGCTCACAACGTACATGCCATCCAACTTCAACGTCTCATACCGTGAGTGATGGTCCGACAACAAGATCAATGCGGAGCCTCTGCCATCCCTACCCATGGGACCAGTGCGAACCCTGATAGGATCACCGCGTAGGCTGGATACCCAACTGTGAGGACGCGGCCCTAACACTTTATAAATTTTGTTTGCAACCCGCGCATTTGCGCGGGCCGATTGCTAGTAAGCCCTTATCCGGAGAAAACGCGTTTCTCCGGATAACACTTGCGACCTGAATGTGCCAGGCAATCGCACGTGCCATCTGAATCGCTCAATTTTCTCAATCTCAATCGCTGCCACATGCTAGCAACCTGCGTCATTGCGAAGAAAAATTTGTTGAGAAAAAACTCTGTTCTTTTTTATGATGGAACCCAGATACCATTTTCCGCCGGATGTGCTTGATTGTATGAAGCTGACATTCAGCCAACGCTGAATTAGTTGACGTCACTCGTGTAGTTCCTTGAGCTATCGTTTGTCCTACCATGGGCCCACGGGGACCCCCCCCCCTTTTAGTTCAAGCCCGGTTGCTTATTACACCGGGTTGCAAAGTTGACGAGCCAAGGCCTCCTAAAACAACCCCGGTCCGGAGTTCCATTTGGCATACTACAATATGGTGCACTGCGTTGTCCACATAGAAATCTCAGTTTCTTTTCAGCTGCAGAGTTGCCAAACCTCCGCAGCGAGTACAATCCTGTTTAGATTGGCTAGAAAATTGTCATAACCGTTGGATGTGAAGTTTTTGTCAGGCAGCGCTGGTGATCTTTTTCTTGCCCATTCTTCAACCCATCACTTCAAGAGTAGAAAGCAGCGGTGGAATTTCAGGTGTTTGTGGAGGGAATTGGAATAGATTTTTTTTTGTACAATATTCTTCAGGTTGCTCCTCTGCTCACGTTCGGAGCTCTGCTTCCTGAAAATGGGTTGTGGAGGGAGTGTTGCACAGGATACGGCACCTGCCAACAAACCCGAACCTCTGGACGCCAAGAAGGCACCCGAAGCTGTCCCAGCGCCCGATACAGCTACCGTGGAGCAGCCGGAGGAAGCTGACAAGGCAGCTTCGAAGGAATCACAGGTAGTTGGATGAAGCTGGGCAGACATAGGTTCCGAGAACAGAAGAACTTCTGGTGCCTGCAGCGGCCTCTTCTCAACAGGCCTTTGAGCCATGCATTTTGATCTGCCTTAGAGTGAGCTGCAGGATAAACGCAAATATTTTGCTTTGACCGCATTCCTGCTGGTGGTCACCCTTCCGTCGCATTCCTGCTGGTGGTCACCCTTCCATCGCATTCCTGCTGGTGGTCACCCTTCCGTTTCGCGTCCCCAGGCACCACCAGCGTCAGGGCGAAGGGGTACAGCGAACGCGGACTACTTGTCCGGCATGGGCCTCCCAGATAACTTCATCGAGTTGCTGAAGAAGAAGTTCAATAGCATAGCTGCTTTGGAAAAGGACGATGGAATAATTGATAGTAAGGAGTTCCGAGATTTTCTAGACGTGGAGGTATGCGCCTCACGGGCTGGCAGGAAGTGACCAAGTGAGGGACCCAGGACCCACACCAGCAAGGTTTGCAACGGTGACCCGAAACCGCATGAGCAGATGTTGTATCGGTGCAATACACCCCCACGAGCGAGGCTTGGGAGGCCACAGTTGGACATTCTATTAGTGTTGGTGGAAGCGGGTCTTGGGTGGAGGGATACCCGGACAAGGACCCTATTGATGTGAATCCTTGAGGTGCTTTGTGACCACCAGGCCTATGTGACACAACCCTGACCCATCATTTGTGAACGATTGGCGGCATCTTCCCTGCACAGGAGTCCCTTTTCATGGACCGCATCTTCAACATATTTGACGTCGATAATGATGGCTCAGTTACCAAACCTGAGTTCCTCAAGGTTATTGCATATTTGTCTCCTTATGGCCCTCACGAAGAAAAGGTCAACCTGTCCTTTAAAATGTGGGACCTTCAGGGTGACAGCGTCATCTCTAAAGACGAGTTGCACAAGCTCATGGTGTCCAGTGCATCGTCGTCATCTTTGCTTGTATCTCCTGAGCAAATGCAACAGTTGATTGACGCCACTTTCGCGTTGGCAGATGTCGACCAAAACGGTGAAATTACACTCACCGAATATCATAAGCTTGTCAAGGCTTATCCCAACATGATCAGTAACATGACTCTAGACATTGAATCGAAACTCAAAGAAGCGTGACCGATTTATTTGCGATTTTCTGTCTCCCAAAGTGCTCCCCAGTATCTGCAGAATACGTGGAAACCGTGTTGGGCAACGTAGTGATTTCATCCCTTGGCCTGCCTTTTTCGACAAGCAAGCCACGTGTGTGACCACTCAAAACGCAACGACATCGGTTCCAGAGGCTTGCTTAAGGTAACCATATTTCTGCGGATGCCGCTATTCGCTTGAAGATTCATGTTCAATCAGCACCGGTCTCTGTGTTCTTTTGCTTTGCTGGTGGTTTTTTTGTTTGTGGTTTGTGGTTTGTGGTGTGTCTGCGCTGCCTCGTATGTATGTGGTGCGGTGTTGCGCGACACGTCAGCGCCACCCGTCTCGGTTGACCTATTGGGTGTGCACCCCGGTACGCGGAAACTTGTACAAGTGCTGATGAGCATGGCTTGCAGTTTGCAGCAGCAAACAAACGAAGACTGCACAAGCTTTTTTTCATACGGTGAAGCTGTTGGGAGGAGGAGGTAGTGCGGTTTTTCTTTGGCGTGGACAGGGTTGGAATGCAAGTGAAGGATTGCATCGCGTGCACCCCAGTTCTGCTTGGGCCCGCACTGCAGTACATTGTACATATCAAACGTGGCCACACTGCATTTTTGTGTTGGGTTGAGAGGGTTGCGTTTGCACGTGTATTGAGCACGTGGCTGTGTGTTGACCTTCCCGCAGCTCTTTGAGTGTATCAGTTTGTTTGCAGAACTTCTTTGATTTGTGTGTTCTTCTGAATGATCTGCATCTCAACCGAACAGGGACCCTAACCCGAAGTCCATACATTGACCACATTCGTATCTGCCACTTCCGCGTATGGAGAACACCCCACACCCGTTCCGACGCAACTCGAACCTTTTTTTTTTGTCAAGCGACACCACTAACCTGATCAGCAACCTTCCCAACCCATCGCCGCAGCTTGAGCCCTTGCCCCTGTGCACTCCTCCGATCTGCCGGAGGGAATTCAGCGATGGATTGGGCCGGCTAAAGAGGAGACGGAGGCAAGTAGGCCGCCGCAGCCACGTGAAAAGAAAAATCTCGGCCAGCCGGCGCCACAAATTGAAGCCCGAAGCCTTGTGGGATGGAGGAAGGGTTTGACCACTGGCGCGAAAGGTGGTATTTTGGTTGCCGCTGGTCTCGAATGGCGCCACATGCCTGTCC
This sequence comes from Eutreptiella sp. 'Long Island Sound 2002', assembly GCA_964036045.1. NCBI lineage: Eukaryota > Euglenozoa > Euglenophyceae > Eutreptiales > Eutreptiaceae > Eutreptiella > Eutreptiella sp. 'Long Island Sound 2002'. The sequence goes on along the minus strand of OZ038389.1, from coordinate 51,751,114 downwards.
CACCCCGGCCTACTTCCTATTGACATTACATGATATTCTTCGGTGACCATACCGTTGTACGTACTGTTCAATGTCCCGAGACTTTGCAGTTCGACAAGTCCTGCCATTTCATGAACCTTTGACAAGGTCCTCGATGCGATTCTGCGAATTGACCGTCCGGACCCCCCCCCCCCCCGCCCCCGCCCTCCTCACCACAGAAAACCCAGTTGAACGCGAAGAATTTCTTGTGGCTGTACACTGATAGTCTGTCCGTTCCCCTCCCCTTTTTTTGGGTTCTGTACCCTCTTTGGTACGTCTCTTTTTCCATTTTCGCCCATCAGGGCCCCTCATGTAGGGCCTCCAGGTGTATTTCTCCGCGACGCCAATCTGAACACAAATGGGGGGAGTTTTCGGGCAGCACCAATCCAAGTTAACATTTGATATTCCCAATGTTTGTATTTCAAATCAATCCCTCTCTTGGTTATTACTGCATTTCCTCCAATCAATTTCGTCTTTTGCAGCCAAACACAACGGTTAATGTTCGCTGGAACACAACGGTGAATGTTCGCTGAGCCGTAACAGAAACAGATACAACACCTCCCAACGAAATGCAAAAGGTCATTTCTGGTGGCACCTTCGGCTTTTTTTTTTGGCTCCCAGTGGTCATGAGCAAGGCAGACATTTCATTACCCATTGTAACAGGGCCCTAGTGTTCATGCAAACCCCATCACCAAAAACATGTTTGCTACCAATTTTGCAGGAGGTTGCTACCTGCGTATGTGCCCCATTCTGACCTGGTCTGTTGGGGGAAGTATGGGGCTATCCTGGTCTCAGCAGATGTGTGCGTGCGGTGATATGCTGAGAGGATGCATATTTTGTCCCATCTTTCTCCTGTGCTGCCAGATGGTGGGATCGTAAAACTACCAGCCCCTTCACTGCACAGATGCGCATTTTTCCCATTGTTGTTCCGTTGGAATCATCGCAAATGTAAGACCAGCACCCCCTCCACTTCCAAACCAGATCACACCCGTGCTTGACCTTGCTCAGCGGCCACCTCTTTGTCACAACTCCCGAAATGCCAAGGTTTCAACCATGTAAGAGTACAATGTGAAGAGGCAAAGAAAATGTCTGAGCAGGGCACCCTCTGGGTAGTCTTTGCTGAACCTTCGCATGTGAGCCATAGTATTTGAATTCTGCATTGGGTGGTTAGGCAGATGCAGGCACTCAAACTTTACTGGTTTGTTTCTTGTTTCTATGAGGCCTGATGCGCATTTTCTATTCATATTGCGCCAGACAATCCTCTCGCAATCGGTAGTCTCTCTGTTTATTTCAGTAATGTTTTGCCTTGCATTGGGCAGCACCCCACACATTAACACACAGAGATATGTGCATATTATATGACATATTTTGGCGTGGGTGACAAAAGATGAAGTTTTTCCAAGATGATGTGTTTTCCTCGGATTCAAAACTGAGAACAGATCAATTTGTTCATGCATGTTTCGATTTTATCGTCTCTTCGTGCACCATTAATCAGAGACCCTCTTTGCACGCTTCACAAGGGGGGAGTGGTTCGGACATTTGCCCCCTGCATGGAACGTGCAATTTTTCCATATGGATGTTTTTGTGTGAAATTCTAGTGTGTTCTGAGAGCTGCAACAGGAGAACCAGAAAAAGAAATTTGTCTGTCAGCCAAACTGTGATGGGCAAAGAACGTTTGAAGACCCCTCTGTGTAGTTTGTTCACCATGTTTGGGGATTGTGCGCTAAGGAGAGAGTAGGGGCGCCTAAATGATTGGTGCACAAACGGCTTGGGTGCCTTCAAGAATGAAAATTTCCCAAACTCGATTTTTGGTACTGCGACCCATCACAAAGATCAATGTTTCAGGTTTTGTGAACGTATTTTTCACATGCTTGGCATTATGCATGTGGAGGATGTAACAGAATTTGTGCATGCCATGAGGCAATGGGTAATGTGGTAGAAGCAGAAGTGTATGATACTCTGAATTCCACAGTTTCATAGCGAAGCTGTAGAGTTCCGGCAACCCCTGAATGGTGCACTGAGAAGGGAAAAGTTTTTGAAAAGATGGGCTCGACTTTGAAATCATTGAAAATCATTGGTGACAACCCAAACTGGTTTTTTGGTACATCAATGGCATGATAGCATTTGACATGATCTGTTATTTTTCCAATTCACGTCAATGCACTAGCTAACGCCCTTTTTGGGGGGGCTTGAGATCTAGAGCTAGTTTGTTGTAAAAAATATTTTGGAATAGCAAATTTTCATCTAAAACTAAAACCCTATGTTCTAGATGCAATATTAGCCGCTTCACTACAGCTGAAGTTGGGCCATCAAAATGCCGGAAATGCGGTGTGGTAATGGCTCAACTGCTTATTTCCTATCCGGCAATTACGTAATTGCTGCACGATGAGATTGAGGCTGAAAGGAACCCAGCAAAGTATGAAATCCTTTCTTGGCTAAGCAAAGGAAATCTCTTAAGCATCACCCACCTCGGAGTGGTCCAAACTACCAATACCGAGGATCGAATTCTTCCATTGAGGCTCCAGGCCATTTTAATTAGTCTTCTCCAGCTTACTTTTTCAAAAACACGCTCCCTAACCTTCTCCCGCCAAAATTTGACCTACTACTTCACAGGCATATTCAATGTTTTATTAGGCTCCCAAGCCCTGCACTTCATAGACCCGGACACTGCCCTACAATTTGCCACACAAGCATTCACAGGTTGGGTTACCTCCATAACCCCGCGCGCCATGAGGGCCCCATGGCCCCACTATGGGAAGGCCAGAGGGGAACAAAGTAAAAGCAGCATACAACAAACACCATGCCCTCCTCCTACACCGCATTACTCGCTACCAATCCCCTGTCAGGACAGAGAGGTCACCACTATTGGGCTCCGAGCCACACAGACATTACCCAACATGTACCCACAACGCACACTCAAACAAACCAACACCTCGTCCAAGACGGATATCCACATCACACTTACCACGGACGAACTACCCACAGTACATTGCAATGCGCACCAAGCGCCCGCTGCATGGTGAGCATGAGATCCCACCGCGCTCACCACACCATGGCCTCTCTTGCACATCACAAGCCGCCATCACATCAAATCTGCGGCCCACCCAACCACCAACACCCACACGTAGCTTGCTCCCTAGTTCCACTGGAGAGCAACCCATTCCACAACAGTACACAAGACGTCATTGGTGTGTCGGGTGGTTGTGGACGGATCTGTCGTCGTCCGTGTGTTGTGGGGTGCATTGGCTCCAGTGGTAAGGTTAGCAGCGCAAAGTCGATGAGTGGGAGGGGGCCAGGGTATGGTGCAAAGGCAGGGTGTGTGTGTGTGTTGTATGGCAATGACTCCAGGGGGCATCATCACTCAGTAGGGGAAGAGGCTTTCTGCCCCCGCATGGGAGATCTCGCTGCCCGGGGTAGTAAATGGGGTAAGGCCTACCCCAATGCGCACTGTGTGCTGTGTGTGCACACGTAGGTGCAGGCGAAGTTATTGAACGAGATTTCCAGCTTGTTCCAGATAGCTTTTAAAACCTTGGTGTGCTTACTTGACCATGTGGTTCACCTACCGCTACACACACATAGTCTTTTCTTGCACGAAGCTTTGATGTTGTTTTGACCTTTCTTTGTGATGTGCTTAGGATTGTGCATCGCTTAATGGTTAGCAGTGCCGGTGGGGCGAGAGTGCTTTAAAATAGAAATATTTAAGTGCGTAGTTGAATTGGCGATCTGTACATAAAAATACGGCATGTCACAACTTGTATGGGCGGCCCTCTTGGTCTGAACGTCGGAGATGTTGTGGTGTATTTGTGCAAAACCAGGGACTTCATGGGCACCGCGGCAGCAATGTGGCTCCTCACTGCGACACCCATGTGGCCCAAAATGCCCCTTGAGGCCATAGCCACACGATACAGCCTACACAACCCAAGCCGCTGTGGCAAACACGAGCACCCCTGTGACCCCTTGCATTACACATGCCGCATTTCGGAAAAACACACACAAAAGTTGGCCTACTAAGAATCTGACCCGGACCCAGCGATTCAACCTACAAACACCATATTGGCCACAGCTAAAGTCAACATGCACACAAAGCGGTGGCCTTAGTGAGCCGGGCTTGAACCCTCCACGTGCAATTTCGTTTGGCTGAACCATGCTAAAATAGTTCAAACTTATTGGATTGATAGCATAGGCCTACTATGTCAGACTTGATGAAACAAAAACCATAGATCATGCTCTAATGTTCTTCCATGCAAAAATCTGAGAAATGAGAAAAAACAAAAACTACTTTCGAAAATCTTCAAATATTCTTCCATGTAAAAATCTTAGAAATGCGGCGTCGCTCGCTCGCCACTGAGAATGAAAAAATAATGCCAGAATGAATCTTTTACAAAACAACATTTATGTAACGTTATCAACTTTTCAAAAACCATTTCTACTTCGGGTCTTAGATAGAAATTTTGTGCCCTGCAACCATTTTCAGATTTGGATACGCCCTCTTGGAGAGCGCACCAACATTGGGTACATTGATATTGCTGAAGCATGAAACTGTGGAAGAGCATTTTTGGCGGGCCCAGAGCCCCATGCCCCTGCCTCCCAAAGGCAAAAATCCCCCCATGGGAGGGATGTGAACAATTACTCCAGGTTTGCAAAAAAAACTGGGTGGGCGTAGAAACCAGCACCCTTGCTGCCGATCACTCTTCTGCATTGGCTTGTGCTCCCTGCTGGGAACGTACAGTATTGGCTGCACCGTTGCAGCAATTGATTACAACAAACAGACAAAGAATTGAGAAAAACTTTGACTTCCTTTCCAAAATTTTGGAAATAATTCATGTAATAAAAACTTCATCATTACGTCAGCATAACCAGACAAATATTGTTGGTGGGACGACAACCACTCTGACCTCAAACTGCCGTTAAGAAATTGAAAATCTGCCCACCTAAAAGAGGATGTGTGCTGCATGTCCCTGCATAAAACCATTGAAAAACCTGCCCACCTAAAAGAGGATGTGTGCTGCATGTCCCTGCATAAAAACCATTCTACCCCCACCTCTGACATCGATACACCCAAACAGTGCAGCAGGAGTTGTTCTATTTGTTGGCCATGGGATACATAGCCCAGCACTCTACAAAGTAAGAAAGCACAGAAACTAGGAGTTTTTTCTGCAACATGATTTGCCTTGGATGCCACACTATGTGCTCATGGCAATCTACTGGGGTTTGGTGTGGTTCATTTGGTGGGGGAACATTATGCAGTGGGTGCATTTCACAGATAACGACTGAAATGAACATTGTGAACAATTCCAAAGTACAGTGCCACATTGCCAGCAATTCCGTTAACCCGATAAAATCACATGCCCATGGATATCACACAGGCCTTGGGTGCCACGTTCCCTGCAGGGGAGACCCAACTTGCGGACACACTAGTGATGAGGGTCAAATGCCTCAGGTCCTTGGAAATAATTGAGATTCGAATCACCACCCTGGCAATGCAGCTTTCAGGCACCCTGAATAGGACTGAGCAATGCTGAACATCTTCTGGGCCGTATTCTTTGCAGAGGCCCACCTCTTTTATGTTGGAATGAATGCAGAGATGATGAGGTAATGCATTGAGATGCACAAACAAAACATCTCTTGCCCAAGCAACAACACAACTCTTCAATCGGGAGATAGGACCATGTCCTGTTCAGAACACACCTTCACAATCCACAGCTCATCCCTCATTGCACACTGCACCGAACTATTCGGTCCAAGCTTCCTGTCCACATGGGAGGTTCCACCTGGGCCGTAGTGCACAAAATCTTTTCATCCACAGCACTCAATTTTGAAGGGCCTACCACAGAAATCATGCAATCCATTCCAGAAAGCGTTACACCCTAGTCACGCACGTTAGATTCAGGCGGGCATGAAAGCCCATATTGCAACATGCACTTAGGCTGTTGTTGAAAAAACTTGAGCAGCACCCCCGTTCTGACCATGATTTATCCGTTTACGAGCCACCGTTGTTTTAGCCACATGTCCCACAAAGCTTGTTGGGCGCCACATCGCTGAAATGTTGGACACAACATTCATCCTTTCTCTGCAGGGCACTTTTCCCCACCAAGAGGTGTTCCATGAAGAAAGGGTTAAACAACATGAAATGTTTCAGAAAAAAATGGGTAAGAACACCCTGATACACACCAATTCAGGCACCAGCAATGTTTGTAGACACCTGTAGAATTCTGTTGCTTCATGTTGCAGTGAACTTGAGACAACAAATTTACCATACGAAATTGACTCTACTTGGAATCCCCCGCCCCGCTGGCGAGAGGTCACCAGGCGCCGCCAGCTGCGACAACAATCCACCCAGGTCTCATGCCCCCTCCCACTGTACTCTTCATCACTCGCCAGGCACAAGCAGATACCCCTCACAGAACACACATCTTGGACAACCCCCCAAAAGGTGACGGACTCGTGATGGGTGGAAAACAAAACAGCTGCTTGGCTCAACGAAGATCAAATCGTGGATAAATTTATCACTTGGGCTGCACTTCCTTACGTCTGTGCTTGCATCTGCTGCTGCAGCTCTTGCACATGTATCATTTGCCGCTCGTTGATTCTGTAGTTGAGAAGATCTGCAAAAACAGGGATTCATGGATTGCACAGATATATGGTGCCTGCACTGCCTGCTTCGTGTGCATTACTTTGCGGACTCACTCATCCCTTTCAACTCTGTGCCTACAGGTCAATACTGGACCCATGTCATGCCATTACCCACCCAGTAAGTGCTGTTAGACTTCGGATCGTAACACACATGCACGCCTTCTTCCCAAACCATTTTCGCAGGCAGGAGTGCAGCGTCATCATGCACAGTCCACACCATGTAACGACAGGATCAGACTTGGGTGGAAGTCCGGGAGGGAGAGCCTGCTAGTTGAGCACAGTATTTGCGCAAATGACAATTGTAGCCTCTCCCACAACTCATGCTGCCTGGAAAAGATTCCACCATCCGCCCTCAAGCCCCCCACCCCCTTTTTGCAACGGAATGTTAATCTGGGGCCTCATGCAATTCGATGCCATGGATTCGGTGCCCTCCCCCCCCCCCGGCCCCCCGACAGCCCGCCCTTGCGCAACGATCGGGCATTGGGGCCTCAGGACTAAGCGAGGCCCGACCATCGGGTGGCTGCCACTGCCGCACAACCGGATCGTTCCACACACAGGAGGCATAATCGACGGTGATACGCCCCCGCTTCCTGTGTGGGGTTCTCTCATTATCTAACTCTCAATGAGGTCTTCTTGGGTTTACCCCGACACGTTCATGCCTCTCCCCCTTTTTCACGGCCCAGGGCTTCCAAGACACTGAAAGTGGCCGGGGGGTGGGGGGGTTGGACCCCTCCAGAGCACTGGGCACACCCAGTGCCCCCTAATTGTGTGCTTACCCACCGCCAAATGCCACCGAAACTGGGAACAACGCTCGTCGCCCTTGAAGCCCCGTTTGCAACTCCCCAATTTCAGGGGGGCAACTGCAGCTGCATCTGTCCCTGGCGTTGCCCTGCCGGGCAAGAATGCAGTGGAAGGAGCCCAGAACGGTCGGGGGCGGTTGGGAAGGCGGTTGGAGGGGGTATGCAAAGCGGGTCGAAGCGGCTGCTGTCGGTCCCAAATGCAGCTCACTCCCGCCATTTTCCACCCGCCCCCATTCGGGCTCCTGCGAAAGAGCCCCGAGTGCGGGTTCCAAACGGCTCCAACGGTGGACAGGCCAGATCTGCTGCAGGATCTGCCACGTGGAGGACCGGCAATACTGACGGCCCGGTGGTCGAGGGCGGGGAGGTGTGAGATGCACTGCAGGACGCTGCACTGCGGAGGTGTCCCTGCAGCAGGCGATCAGCACGCGAGCCTGCAGCAGCAACACACCCACGGTAGGACCGTGGAGTCGGCCGGTGCCTCTGACACTACTGTGCGGCATTCCGAATGGATACTTTTGAGGCCCGTGCACGTAGGGGGGCCAAGGGCCAAGGCAAGTTCACCCCCCCTCCCCCAGCGTCCGCTTTAGAAATCCCACCTCTTGCGGCCCCCAGTCTACCATACCATGGACACAGCCGTAGCTGACGCCCCTTGCCCTTCTGCAATGTTTTGGGTGCCACTGTCAATGAGCTGTCCACTGCCACTGTCAACGTACGGCAGACTTACATCGTTTGTCGAGGGGGTGCGTCATCAGGCATTCGTGTTTGTAAAGCGGAGGGGGTCACCCCCCCCCCCCCCCTTGCGCAAGCACCCTGAAAGTCAGCAAAACGACGGTAACACGGGCTCCCGTGCTTAGACAAGCCCGTGCTTGCGCGCGACGAGCGGTATAAAAAAAACATGTGTCACCGTTGCTGATCACCCTCGTTTTGGAGAGGGCTCTGAAGGTTCTGGGGAAGGGCTGCGGATTGGGAAAAGGACACGGTCCATAGGAGCATGATGCTCAAGCTCATGCCCATTCCGCATGTACTTCACATGAAAGAAATCATCCCCACGAGTAGAAGGACCAATGATTGTTGCGGAGACATGTTCATCGGTGGACCGGATGTACCTAACAAACCATGCCAGGTGTAGCAAACTGAGCCATGGCTGAAAATCACATCAAAGACAGCATTGGGTTGCAATTGGAAGTAGAATGTTGGTATGAGCAGGAGGAACTACCAGAAGCATGATGCAGCCCCCTTTTCCCTCTACAACCGAAGCACAACTGCGCAATGTTCCATTTCTGACCATAAAAACCGTGGTCAGAAAATTCCACCAAAACGACGGTAACACGGGCTCATGCGCTTAGACAAGGCAGTGCTTGCGCAAGGGGGGGGGGAGGGTACGCACGGTTGGGCAGGGGGCCGATGCTTCCGCATTTTCCATTTCTGCGGCAGAGGCGGGGCCATACTGTCGAAGCTACGCTGCCGCAGGACCTCGTCGCGGATCAGATTCAGCTGTTCGGTGGACAACTGGGGGCTCTTATCTTTGTGGTCCACACATTCGTCAAATGTTGCGTCCACCTGACATCCAAAATGCAGCGACAAATGGGCGCAATATCAGCCAACCGCTTGAGATGCATTGCCCTTGGGTACCCTGAGGGTGATAGGGTCTGTGCCAGGGCAATCGAATGACAGGGGCGCGTCCTGCCGTCCGCCCGGTGCTACAGCTCTTACGGGTGTCCTCTGCGCGAGTGGAATACGACTGATGGCAACTACCACCTCATACCATGTCATACAGCAACTGCAAGTGTGTCTTCGCCGTCTCCAACTGCATGTAATGTTGCCCCTGGAAGAAGCGCATTGGTATGGGGTTGGGTTTTGTCGAGTGGGGACATCAGGCAAAACTGCACCACTGCCCACGGGCGTAGCCTGGCAATCAACCTCAGTCATACCCACGATGGGCCAGTGCGCGACTCCACAGGTTGCCACGTGTCAAATTTCACCCATACAAATGTGTTGCAGATGCATACCACGTAATTCCCCATCTTTCTTTGGTGCTCAAATGCTGCTAAAAAGATGCGGACATGACCTACAATAAACGGGCACAGCACATACGCCACCGTCAAAAAGCAGGACGAAAACGAAACCTCAAAATGTGAGCCGACAAGAAGCTTCTTTGGGTTGCAATAATGCAGCTGAATGGCCATTGTTTTCAGCCACAGAATACCCAAAAGATACACGGTACAGTGCGTACTGCAGCACCCATGAGAGGAACGGTTTGTTTTCGGGGGGGGGGGGGGGGCAATTAAGGTGGTTTGGGGGCGGGGGCGTGGTGCAGTTGAAGGCACCCTTCTTCTTGACATGGACCTCCGGGTGTTTCTTTTTTGAAGCGCCCGGGCTGGGGCAAAGGGTATACAAGCACCTGTAGCACAGCATTGCGACAACACAATACAATCCAGGTGCCCAAACAAATCTGGTGAGGATGCATCAAAACAGTGGCAAAGATTACAAGCATAACGATCTGTTCAGGCAAAAAGAATAAACACCAGTAAAATAGGAACTCTAAACATTTGCAAAGGCCCAGCCATGCAATATTTTGTGGAGATTCTTGTTAGTGTTAACGAAATAATCCCAACTGTTTAATACAACACTGCAACATGATCAACCACAATATTCTTGCTTTCTAGTTGCTGTAATTTCAACAACGTTGAAAAATCCTCAAAAATCAAGAGTTCTTGCTGCGGAGGGAAATGAAAAGTGGAAGCAAATAGAAAAACCCTTTAAAACACAACTGGAAGAAATGCTATTTCGCTCTGTACCCCCCACCCCATCCCCCACCGCCCAAGCATTCAATTCCCAAACAGGGTGATCTGCACATACAGAGGGTGCAAAACCATTCCGTAGAAGTGTTGTTTTATTCATCGTAAGTACCACAAAACTCTCGATCTCTGAGCTCTTGGCTGAAAAACTGCCCAGGCAGTTTGTGCAACAGCCCTTGTCCATAGAAGCTCGCAGCACCTGGCCGCCAAATCGGGAGAACAATACAAAAAGAGGGCATGTATACCTATTAATTTCCACGGGCCTATGTACAGAGGTTGAGAGGTCAAGGCTGGGGCGGTGGGCTGATCAAGTGTTCAGGCGCCCAGCCCCCCGTTCCTGTGGAGTATGGTGGCTGAGACGGACGAGCTGGTCGGGACTAAATCTCTTCCAAACTCACCCGCCGATGCACCTGTCCGGGGGGTCCTCCATCCCTCCCTGGCTAGTCCCACCGGCGCTCTCCCCTCCTGTAGCTGCTGGCACCCTGCTCTCCACCTGTGGCCCTGACGCCCCTGTTCCAATTGCGGTGCCCCCTTGACCGCCCGTGGCGCTGCCACCACCTGTGGCACCGTGGCAGTGTGGCCCCATGGCGTGGGCACCCATGGCACCCAGTGGTGCCCAGCTCCCGCTTGACTGGGACCAGCCATAGGCCGAGGCTCCGCAGCTTACCCTCGAGGCCCGGTGGGGGCAGGGGGAAATTGTGGAAGCCCCTCCTTGGTCTCCCGCTAGACCACCTAGCTCCCCAGCCGTGGTGGGTGGGGGGTCGGGGTTCCTTTGAGGTGCCACTATTGGGGCACCGCGAGGGCCTGCAGCCATGGGGCAGGGATACTCCTCCGCAGGCGACTGATGTGCTGATGCAACTGGCAGCGCGCCTAAGGTGCCATGGAGCGTTGGCAGCCCAGGGAGCCACCTAGGCCGTGGGGTGTGGGCATCATGGGCGATGTCGGGTAGGCTGGAACGGACATGCATGAACTCCTGAGGTGCCTCGCAGGGCTCTCAGCTTGCGCAAGGCACTCAGCTTGGGGAAGGGAGGGAAGGATAGGCACCGCCCAATGCCGCGAAGGGTTGTTGCTAAAGGGATGTGGGAAAGAATTGGTGCGGAAGGGCGAGGGATTCCCAGCCGGAGCTGGAAAAAGAACCATGGGATGGGGGGTGCGGAAAGGCACAGCCCCCCCTCCACGAAAAGCGAAAACCGTAGCTCAAGCTAGGCGGCTCGATGCTGCTCAATGTGCATGCGGAGGTCATCCTACACCAACGCCAACAACCCAAATGCGGGGCCGCTACACCCCTACCGGGGTGCTAGAGAATGAAACTTGCCAGGGAGAACTCCAAGAACCTGAAGGCCAACCCACCTTGCATGGGGCCATGAGGCAACGGATACTGGGCTCGCATACGCCCCCGTGTCACAGGCGCATGGTCATCACCACATAGTTCAGTGTTTTTCTTTGCTGCACTGCAGCGCAGACCAGTTGTGAACCACTCTAGGTGGCTGCTGACTGTGCTTTGGCCTTGGCCATCTGTACATTGAGGTCAGCTCGCACCCACCACCCTCCCACAGTGCCGGTTAGTCTCTAACCCTTGCTCTGCGGGTCTTGCTCTTGCTGCCACCTTGCATGGGGGGGGAGGGGGGTTTCTGTCCTATAAGTAGGCCCCGGTCCCCCCTCCCTTGGCCCCAGCACTGGCAATGCATGGCTCGTCCGACCACCGTCACCGGCACCCATTGCCCCCTGCTTGCTGAGGCCTAGACTGCATAGCGCCACGGCCAGTGCCTCCGCCATTGCCACCACAAGGGTTGCGGTGACCCCCCTGCTTGGCCCCCCGCTCATGGGGACCCAGACTGTGTACACCCTGGGCCACAAGGGCCCACACCGTGCCTCCCAAGGCAGCAGGTGTAGGGATACCCTCCGCAACCGCCTGTGCTGCTGCTAGAGCTAGAGCATAGGTGTCGGCGCATTCGACTTCCTCCGGCTACCTTCGTCAGCACCCGCATCGCGGCGGCCGCCGCCAGACCCACGGCAACCACTGCGTCAGCCCATGAGGCCGTGGGCAGGCCCCAAAGGCCCACAAGGTCCACCGCCAGCGATGCCTATTCAGTGGGCCACTGGGAGCCCCCCCACCCCGGCCATCGTGCACCCATGGCGGGCACACCACGAGCACCTCCACGTGACCATTGCCCAAAGGCCCACCCTGCATTATAGACACAGGAGCCAATACCACCGCAACTGCGCTAGGGCCGGGGCACTCGGATCAGACCTCGGAGGCACTGCACCAGCGGTCGCCAAGCGACTCACAATATGCACAAGGCGGCCGCATGCCCTCCTCCAGATGGAGGTGTGTAGCCCTTGGTGGGGCCTAGCTTGGCCCCCTCACGATAGCTGCCACCGCCGCTGTAGTGGCTACAGCTACTTACAGTGCACATGCTGGGCAATGGCAACGGTTGATGCAAAGCCGCTAGGTACCACGGCGCCTACGAGAGGCACGTCTGCCCTCCGCGCGGGCGCGATGAGATATGAATTCTGTGTTGGGTGGAGGTGCAATGTAGGTACAATGCCCTATGCCATCTATGTTGGGGCTACACATGACTGGCAAGTACACCACTTGCACACGCCATGGTCGTCATCGTCGTCGACACTATCGGCATTCACGGTTGGCTGCTGTAGCACTTGCAGTACTGCATACGCTACTGGCCGCCCTGATCGGTTGCCCCGCCGGTGTTGCCAGCCACGTTGTGGGAGCGATGGTCGGCACAAGTGGTCCCCGCCGGCAGCGAAGAGGGCCAATCCTCTTGGAGAGATATGGGGGCTCCACAAGCACGGTGCCTTGGGGAGTGCCCCCTGCAGCGCACGAGTCCCCCCCCCCCTTGACATGTCGGTGGGATTTTCAGTAGAAAAACAGTGCAACCGGTTCCATCCCCTTACATATTTTGCATGAATAGCAGGTTTTACGGACCACTGGATGTTGACATCAAGGTCGGACCCAAATCATATGTGGTCCTTAGTGTATTGTTGGACAATAGTGCATGTAATGCCACACATTCTTTGGCTACCAAAAAAAATCGCATCGCTGGCAATGTTGTGAGATCAACATGGCTGTGCAAAGGGCCCTGCCTAAGGCCGAGAATGGCCCGTTTGAAAGCCAAGGAATCACTGTTTGCATTAAAAAATGAGGTGAAAACAGCATAGGCTAGTGCACACACCGATGATGTAGTTGTCAGCCTCAACAACTTCAAAACGGACAATTCCAAAACAAGTTCTTTTTGAGATTGGGACCACCCACATTGATAACGATGCACGTGTAAAGAACGTTTGGCGTCCTCTTTGTGTTTGGGGCAGGGAAGAAGCACACCGACCCTAAATCCAATAGGATTGCCAAAGGCAGGGCGGGAGCAGCACAAGTGCTTCTTTTGTGGCCCATCTGACTCATGGGGGCCTGCGTTTGGTAATCCTATTGCGGAATACAAGCAGGAGCTCTTGTATCCCATGCCAAAGTAATAAATCAACTGCCAGCAATGCAAATCCAGGTTAACTCAAGAACACAAACAACAATCAATGGCAGAATTCAAAATCTAAACAATCTCTCAATCTCATGCTCGGATTCATGCTTCTTTGGGGGAATGTTTGCCCGGCGCGTGCCCGGCGCGCTACTTTTCTATTAACTATCCCGACTCTAGCCACATATTTCCCCTCTCATGGAGAAGCCCCCAGGTAGACCACGTTGCACTGCACACCTTCCCTACAAAGCGCATTGCACAATAAAGCAATAGCCGTGAATTCAACGGCTCCACATGTCATTTGTATTGTACTTACGAAACCCGTAACGATTATTCCACCAAGTGTCTGCTGTGCGTTCACAGAGCAGTGCAATTGTTCGTTGACAGGCCAGGTTAAGGGTCATTCCCTCAGGCGCCCCTGTCCCTTAACCCAGTATGGTTTGCTGGCTGTTGGAACGAGTCCTATGCCTAGTGTCACCCTTGTCGGTCCCGTGTGCCGGGCGATGTCTGCAGCAATTCAGTTTGGTGGTTACAATCCAGTTAGGACGATAGCGTCCCCCCAGTCTTCTAAGGGGACCTCCATGGGTCGCATGTCCTCCGGCGGTTCTAGGATGGCCGGTGTCGCAAAACGTGGTCGCTTTGGTGGGGGTAACGTCTCGTGGAGTCTTGGTCGTTTGTACCGCCACCGAGCGAGGACGTGCGCACCGGTATGGTATTGGCCAGCGATGCGGTGGCATGTCACTTGTTCCATCTCCACAACATGTTGTGTGGTCAACAGGAAGCGGGCGGCACTCTCTGCGCCCTGTATCAGCCTCCAATCTTGTAGTCGCAAACACATCCAGACTGAGTAGGCGAGGTGTTCTTTGTTCTGCAGGGATGTACGCATTTGTTGCCGGATGACCCTCCGATGTGCATGACGGTGCAGTGCGCGCCGTTGTACCAGCCACGCGGATTCCTGGAGACGGCGTGCAGATTCGAGGTAGAGCCAGTGCGTTTGTTCCTTGGCTTGCGTGTATTCCACGGCGGCACGATGCTACAAATGTACCATCACAAGCACCATCTTGGAGTCCCACGAGGATAGCAGGAGGGTGTTCGCAAGGGTATTCCGTAGACATCGTGTTTTGGCGACGGTAGTGGCCAGCTGTAACGTGTGTGTGGTATCGAGGTACCGGCTCCATGGTAGTTCAGGCAGGTGCCGTTCGAGGAGGCATGACCGTTTAGGTGCAACTTGTGGTCCTGCAGGTTCGTCCCGGGGACGCGTTGTTATGACGTGTTCCCGTAGGGCCCGCAGGACCTAGTCAGGATCTGCCGTGGAGGTGGCCTGTGTCAGCTGCCACCGTAGGTCATGGAGGGTTGGTGCGGCGGCACGAAACTGTGGAGTTTCCCGGGGCGTGACCGCGACTATACCTCTGACGTGGTTCCACATGTTACGCTTGGTAGGCTTGGGTGGGCGCTGTGTGGCTCCTGGCACCGGCGGTACCACGTACGTTGGGCGTTTGGATGAGGTGAAGGCTGGTCCCGCATCGCATTTTGATGCGCACCGGGCCTGTACTCTCTGGTAGACGTGGAACTGCCAGGTTCCAACCACTACCCGCCAAGGGACGGGGATCGTTCCAAAGGAGCATTGCAAGGAGACGGGTATCTGTATGCGGGTGCACATGTGGCACTCGTCTTCTGTGGCCGCACACAGCCACCGTTCAGCTTCCGGTCGCCACATTTTCCATGCCTCTTTCCAGATGGTCCAGATGGTCCAGATGGTCCAGATGTATTGTACTTAACAAACAACATTGGTCCCACAAGTGTGGGTGTCAATACGTTCAGTACAATAGTGCTCCTTACACTCATCACAAATTGCGACGGTGGAGTGCTTCTGGCAACACAACACACACACTTCTGCCTCATCCTCTGCCTCATCTTGTGTGGCGGCCGAGTTGCTTTCGTCGGTCCAAACATGAGGCGGGACATGCTCCCATGGTCCGTAGGGGGGCTGATGGACTTGCCTCCGGATGCAAAATTGTGTAAAATGCAACAAAATACGGACTGACCAGTGCAACTCATTGGGGCCGCCACGCCAAATGCGTGCCCTATACCACCCGTGCACATCATTGTAACATTATTGGTGGGCTGTCAAAGTGCCATTCTTTCTTCCAATGAATGGCACAATGACATGAATCCGGCCATTATAAGCACCATCATGGCCCCCAACTTCGAAATCAAAGAAATCACTTCGGGTACGAGAAGGTCCATACCCATCCCAAATCAACACATCTGCTGATGTCCCGGGGGCCAAGGGGCAATCCATATAATGTTGCCCAACATATCAACGGCAACAATCACCTTGTAAACATGCGACGCATACTTAGGATTCCACGGGTCGGCACTCCATATCCCGCCAATGGAACTCACGGGCATGGAGTCTGTGAAATGCATCATAAAGAATGGAAAATGGGGACAATGGTTGAAAGAATTCAACCTGTCGGCCCATCGAATCTCTTGAACAACATGGTTCAGGTATTTGCGAACACGGGCAACACTCTGCCGCCAGGCAACCTCCGAACACCCTTCGGTGTGAGACATGAAAGCGCCGCTCTCTGCCGGTGGGGTGTGCTTCATCCAGGAAAAAAAATCGAAACAACGACTCATGGTCGAGGAGCTTGGGGTGCCCGTACTTCATCCAAGGGGCCACGCAACAAAGCGTGCATTGCAAGTCCCTAACCGCAACTCAAGGAGCCACGCAACAAAGCGTGGATTGTGAGTCCCTAACCCCAACTCAAGGGGCCACGCAACAAAGCGTGGATTGCGAGTCCCTAACCCCAACTCAAGGGCCACACAACAAAGCGTGGATTGCGAGTCCCCAACCCCAACTCAAGGGCCACACAACAAAGCGTGGATTGCGAGTCCCCAACCCCACCTCAAGGGGCCACACAACAAAGCGTGGATTGCGAGTCCCTAACCCCAACTCAAGGAGCCACGCAAGAAAGCGTGGATTGAGAGTCCCTAACCCCAACTCAAGGGGCCACGCAACAAAGTGTGGATTCAGAGATTGTCCCGGTTTCCTCAATAGCACCGGAAGGTTGGGGCCCAAAAGAGGGCGGAAATGCTATGTCACCCCTGCATTCTTGGGGGTCCCCAACAAAGGGGACAAAATCAGAAGTCAAAACCTACGCTAGGGGTCACAATGATGCCCCTAGTATCTCAAAGTATGGGTCTCTAGTACAACCAGACGCCCAAATTGCTGCACTGCGCTAAGTGCGCCCCCTTAGTGCACCCCCTAAAAGGCCACCGGTGGGGCACGGGTCAAAAAAGATGCCTGGCGCGCTAACACTCCCCCTTTAATCCTCAAACCTACGACTCAAGTGCTGCGCTTGTCACATAGATTTTGTACGATCTTGAAGCAAGGTAAATTCAGCCCGCTAGCTCTCAACATGCCATGCTCAAGGTAAAAAGATATGCCAAAGAAGAGGCATCTACATGGTTGGTGGCTGTGTTGTCATGTTGTCAGATATGCAATTGCATCTTCCCTCGTGCTATTCCTGGCAGATGCAAAGCATGGCAAAACAATTACAAATATGCCCAATGCTTTGGCAAAATACTTGAGACCCCTCTCTGTGTTGGTCGTCAATGCCGTCCCCCAGTTTTTCGGAAGATTGTAGGTCTTGGAAAAAAATTGTAGGTCTTGCACACTGCCAACAGTCCCCGGTTTGGCGTGTGGGCCCAACCGTGCGTGACTTGTGCTTGGCGGGTTTGTGCGGTAGGACTTCTGCTACGACTTTCTTGCTTGCAATCCCCTATTTTCTCTTTCTACTTGGTGGTGGCGTCTCACGTGGACCCACTGCTGGCACAACAGGTGTCGGCACCGATGACGTCACAGCCACGATAAAAAAAACCAACAGTGCACAGGGATTCTTTCGAAAGCTGCACTGTCCATTGGAGGTGTTTGTCGCAGGATAATATGCAGACAATTCGCTGTTGTTGCGCTTAATGGCACTCAGCAACATGAGTTAGGCATGCATTTGTGCTGGCATCCAAGCAAGAATGGTGTGATACCAGCAAAATCCTCAAAGTGCCTACTTGCACGCATGCGATATGCGCGAATGTATGGCCAGACTTTTGCCAAGGAAACCAGAGCCAGAAATGCAATCATTATGCAAAATCGCAAAATGTAAACTTTGTGTGGATTAGCGTTTGTAATCCTGGCATCGCTCGGACAAATGGTAATCATCTATGACGGCCAATCAAGAAAGACCTGCATTGTTGATTAGAGACCAGAGAAGTCAGAGAAATGGAATGGGCCAACCAGAGAAATTTTTCAGGGAAACCTGTATTCTGGAAACTCTTGAAAACATGTACAACAGTACATATTCGCACACAGCATCCTTGGCATCTTAATTGTGCAACGTAACAAGCCCCTAGGGAATCCTGTTGCAGCCAAAATCGGGGGTCCAATCAGTGTGTGTGTGTGTATGGGGGTTACAATCATGACGCCAGAGAGGATTGTGTGTGGGGGGGGGGGGTTAACTCCTTTTTGGCCCTTCACAGCCCCCTGCTGCTACTGGTACTGCTGTCATTGCTGTTACTGCTGGTGCCACTGTTCCTGTTGCTGGTACTCGGTACTTGTTGCGCTTTTGAAATACAACATCAATGCATTGCTGGCATGGGTTTTGCCTGCACCAACTGGCGGTGTGCTGGAGCACGCCTTTGGGCTTCCTCGATATGCCACAGTCGCAAACAAGGGGCTGCAGGATGGAACCTTTTTTTTATTTGATTTGATTTGATTTGATTTGATGTGAGGATCCAACGCATGGCATTGTGGGAGTCACTAGATCGGTCCCATCAAAAACACAGCATGCAAAAAAACGGTAGGTGGTACACCGACAGCCCTGAAAGCCACCTCCAACGGTTCAGCCAGCGGTGTTCCTAGTCATCTACAAAGAAGTTCAGAGTTTCCGAACATTCGCGCATCGAATCTCGCTCCAGAACGTTGCAATCAACACGCAAGCCGGATCCTGGTATCACAGCGGCTGATTGGGCCAGGCTCCAGCCTGTTGCCAACAACTTCTTTTGGCTGTACACTTCGAGTTGTAACAACTCATTTTGGACAGATTCGGCCTCTGGTCATCACCCCAGCCGCAGTGCCCAACTTGCAGTCCAAAACACCATATTCCACACAGGGGCCGTCAGGCAGCAATGGATGGCCGGCCTTGGATGAGCGACTACTGTCTGGATCCACAAAATTGTGCACCGCAAACTACTCCTGGTGTTGACTGGCAGGTTCCACTTCTCCCCTTACACTACGACACGGTGAAATAGCAGACGATTGCTTGGCAGCCACAGCTTGTCTCATCGCTTATCTGTTGCCCCTCTGTAGACATTTTATAGCCAAATCAATGCGGGAAACACGTTGTGTTTCAGTGCACTGACTTGGTACAATAGGGATGGTCGTGAAACAGGCTAGGCCTTTTGGTCCCATTCCCAGTGGATATAGCAACGTTGAGTGAGGGTATTGCGCTTATATTTCTGAAGCACATCAGACCTGCGTACCACAAGGGGTTTTAGGAGGAAGAAGGGGGTCCAGGAAATCAACAGGGGGAAATCCTGCCCCCTGGGCTCGGGGAAAATTGAAAAGCCCCGGGGGGGGGGGGGGCTTGGAGCCCCTTTTTGTGTACCCCCCCTTTCCCGTGCCAACGGGGTGATGGATGTACAGTTCTGACACTTCCCTGGCCCTTGCAGCCCTTCTGGGGCACACATAGTGAGGAACCTTGCGGCCCTTGGAACCCCTTTTCCCAACCACCCCCCCTTGAATTTTTGCGGGCTCCAAGCCCTCTCCCCCCCGGGGGCCTTTCAATTTTCCACCAGCCATGGCCCCTGTTGAGAGGTGGGGAGCACCAAAAAATCCGTTGTGGACGGGGTGGCGTAGCTGCACAAGCTGCACAAAGACAAAGAGGGATACTCAGAGCAACCCGGCGCAGCTGTTTTCGGTGGTTTCAAATGCTGCGAACGCTCTCCGTTGCATTCCTAAGTAATCGAAATGTTGATTCATGTGACTGCTGTGGGATTCCGTGCTCGTTTCAGTCTTGTGGAGTAGTACTGCATTTGTCTGCCTTGTCAGGTTCCTGTGGCAAGGGAAGGGGGCTTATCCCGATGGTGAGTCTGAAAGCCCCCCTGGGGTACTAAGAGAGGGAGGGGGGGGGGGGGGGGGTTGTTAAGTGGTGGTGGAGGGTTGTGGCATCACCGACGGCTACTGAGGCTTTCGGTGATCGGGGGGGCCTAAAAACTCAACCGACGATGTGGTACGCAGGTCCGCAGGTGCCGTCTATGGATTTATAGTGACAGAAAAACGATCCCGACATACTCATGTGGGTTTCCCGCTTGTTTGGTGAGGGTCTGCGGCAAATTACATTCACCTGTGTTTCCAGAAGTGTGTGCTGTACATGAAAACGGGCCAGCCTGCCGCTGGCAAACAATAGGTTGGTGTCTCAATGTGTCACAGGAGCACAGGACATGGCGCCGGCGCTGGCTGGGATATAGCAGGATGCTCCCCGTCCAGTATTGACTCCGATCGGTCGCCAGCCGCGGTCCCGATGGTAGTGGCCGCTCTGTTTTGCTCGTTAGCCGTCGATTTTCGCGTGCTGTGGCGGTTTGACCAACAAAAGGCTCAAACACACTGGGTGGGGTTGTAGGTGTGGCGCGGCGTTATAGGTGTGTCCGTCGAATATGTGATTTGGGGTTATATGTGCATGTACGTGGGTGATTATAGGTGTCTGTGTGCAGGAAATAGGTGTGCCAAGGTAAAGATTCCAATCATGCTCAAACTGCAAGGTTCAACAACAGCCCTATATTCCTACCACTCCTGCAAACTGTGTTGTTCGGCCCTGCAGGGGAAATAGGGTGCGTGTGTGTGTGTGTGTGTGTGTGTGTGATCTGTACTTTTAGAGGTGGATCCTTGTGCAGCGTTGGGCTGGACGCCTCATTTGGCTCAGGTCTGCTGAGGCCTCCTTGTGACGTTGTTTCCCTCCCTTCTGCGGAATCAGAACCTCTGTATTTTGCTGGCTAGGTATCCAGAGTGTTCGCTCTCCCGTGCCTCGTCACGAAAAGCGGGCGGGCGACATCCTCGGCCACGGTCTCCTCCAGCCCCCGTGGAACTGGGGCTGGTGGGGACGGAGGGGGGGGTGTTTTCGGCCTCCTGCGTTTGGGGGCTGGAGGGGTGGGGGGTTGGTGTGGGGACCTCAGCAGACCCGTAGAGATACGTGCAGGCCCTTGCAGGCGTGGTCGTTTGTGGGGCAGTTGTGCATGTGCAGCAAGTGGGCGCTTCCGGCGCGCAGGCACTGGGGTGCACACTTTATGGTGTCCCCGCTGACAGCAGTGGCGCACTCCCCTTTGCTTGAGTGTGCACCTCGGGCACGGTGGCAGGCCATGCAGTGGGCACAGTTGCAGTTGCGGTCTGCGTGCTATGTGGTCATCAGCGTGATGTCCCAGCGCACAGCATGCTGCAGCTGTGCGCCGAAGTCTCTTGCAGGTCGTGCATGCGTCAGCAGAGTGCTGGGCACACTTTGACGGATCAGCCGGCGGCGCCGGTGGTGGCGCCCTGTGTGTGTTTGCGCGCCTGCGTGTCCCGGTGTAGGGGCGCTGTGGGAGCTTCCCATCCCCTATCACAGGGAAGAAATCAGCTGCAAAGGAGGAGCAGCCCCCCCCCCCCTTTGGCAAAATTGGTCTGCTCCGAGGACGGAGCCAGCCCCAACTGCAGATTCCCCTGGAGTGCACGCTGTAGTCGATGCTCCTCCACTTCCTGCGCTGTTCTGCGTGGCCTATGTGTGTACGGGCGCAGTTTGTGTATTCTGTTGAGACCAACCTTGGTGGCCCACGTGCGCTCACAGTATGCCGCTAACTGCTGAACGTGCATGTTCATGGCACTGCGGCAGGTGAAATAGGGGCGACAGTTCAGGCCGCAGAGTGCCGGCCCCCCCAAAGGAACTAAAGAGCTGCAGCGTGTGACCACACGCGCTGGATGCAAATGGCCTTTGGTGACCAGGCGCTGCGCATTTGCCATTGCCGGTCGTAAGACCCGGCCTCTCTCTTGCAGTGAAAGGGTGGTGCCCTTAAATTTTGCCTGTGGAGCGTGTGGGAGGGTGCGTTGCGCAAATTCCTCAAAGTCCAGTGCGAGTTCCAAGAACGTCACTGTGCCTGGTTCAGGGGCCCAGTGCAGTTCCCTCAGCCAGCATAGCAGGTCCGCCAAAAAGGGCATTTCCCACTGCCATTCCACCTTCTTAGGGGTACGCAGAAGAAGTAACCCTTTGTCTTCCGGTCTGGGGAGGGGTCCCACCAGTTGGTGGTACGGGTATTGCCGAAGCTGCTGTGAGAGGCTCGACCCCATGAAAAGCATGGGGGATTGTGTGTCTCGTAACTTGCGGGCCTGCAAAACGGCTACTAACA
The DNA here is from genome assembly GCA_964036045.1 of Eutreptiella sp. 'Long Island Sound 2002'. Taxonomy (NCBI): domain Eukaryota; phylum Euglenozoa; class Euglenophyceae; order Eutreptiales; family Eutreptiaceae; genus Eutreptiella; species Eutreptiella sp. 'Long Island Sound 2002'. The sequence continues at coordinate 51,728,947 of OZ038389.1, read as the reverse complement.
TATTGTGCAGAGCTGTCATGAATGCGAGCGCTGTCCCTGACTTGACGCTGTCTGTGTCTAGCTCTGGGGCCAATCCACAAAGTCGTAAACATGGGGGCCACTGGTCCATGAGGGGAAGGCCTGTGATCTGTGCTGCCGCCGTCCTGATGCCCGGCAGGTGGGTGTCCCGCACCGTACTCCAGGCTGAACACTGCCAAAAAATGTGCTCCTCGTTTTCCGGAGCATTGCCACAGTACGGGCACGTGGATGTGGCTCTCATGCCACGTTGATAGGCCCGGAGGGCTGTCCAGGTTGCTCCTGATAGGATGCCCCGCAGGATAGAGCGCTGTAACTCTGTGGCAAATGACGCTATGCTGGGCTGGACCAGGCGCCGGCATGTGGTGTAATGAGCCCCCGCGAAAAGGCGGGGACGCCTCTGAACCAGGCTGTCCAGCATTTGCGAGCGCAGCTGTTCACGCACCTCGTGCTTGATAGTGTTTTTATCCCCGTATAGGAGGAGGGGTTCCTGGCGTCCAGGCACTTTCCATCCCCACCATCCCTGCGTAGCGAACCAGCCACACTCCTGTGCTGTGGACATGGCTCGGCCGTATGGGCCGGAGCCTTTGTGAAATGTTGTCATCTCCCAAATGGCTTGGGCTGTGATCTGTCCAGCACCCCTGGTGCGACACAGCTGGGATAACCACAGGATGCGATGATACTTAAGTACCAAGGTAGGTGCAATCCGGTGTCCTTTGCACAGCAAGGTGAAAAAGATTTCTTTGGCCCTGCCGGGCCGTGACCGTCCCCAAATGGTCTGCATGACCTTAGTCTCGAAGGGCAGGAGGTCTTTGGGCTGAAGTGGCACTATTTCTGCTGCGTGCAGGCCAGTGGCCGTGATCATTGTGGAGATGATGTCGCATCTCCTTTCAAAATTGCCCTGAGCACCATGCACCCTATCCAGGAGGCTGCAGGCTCTGGAAATCCTTTTCTTGATGAGCGGTCCCGAACAAGTCGCGTCCGTGGTGCGGACCCCCGCGCCCAGGGACTTAAACTCAGAAGAGATAGGGAAGGGCACCCCCTGTAGTGCTGCCTTCACTGGGTGACGGGCGTCAGACGAAAAGCCGACAGATTTCTTCGCGTTCACCCCTTGACCCGTGTCCTCAAGCCAGTCAGTGGTGCAGTCTGTGTGTGTGTGTGTGTGTTTGGGGGGGATGGGGCACTCTGATTCGAGCAGCATGTCGCCAGCCCCGAAAGCGCATGATCTGGATTGTCCACCTACCGTCCAGACCCGTTTGGTCAGGGCGCGCGCCCATATTGTATGTCACGTACTACGGGGGGGAGGGGGGATAGTTGGCAGTACATGCAACACCGGAAGGAGAACCACTTGGGGAAAGAAGCGGGGCCGTTGATGGGGCGTCACATCTGCGGCACGTGCCACGTTGTCCGGAAACAGTTCCTGTAGTCCCCAAATCAAACCCGGCAATCCAACGGACCGGAGTGCCACAGTGGACTCCGACATGTCGTTCCGCTGCAGTATAAAGGCGACACACTTAATTCGCCTGCAGCACACACAATATCTGGGCAGGTCTGCGGTCATACATGATACCAGCGGAAGGTCTGAAGCGCAGTTTATATCGGGGCGGAGTACACCGCAAAAATGCCACCCATCCAACGCTGAACGCCAAACACTTCAGCGATCAGACAGTCACTTCGAACCCCTGCACAGACATCGTCATCGCCGGCTGCTCCAAAACCTGTGGATGGTACGTCTTCTTGACCGAGTCCTTGGACAATTGGAAATGATAATACATGATTTCGGTGTCCTGCTGAGGATTCCCAGACTTCACGTGAAGACCATCGGCGTTCCATATCACTTTAGTGGATTCTGCCATGCAAAAGAAGTTGTTGCCAACGTCATTCTGATGCACCGCATCTCTGTGAAGTACACAATCATTGAAGGCCATGACTCCCAGGCCTGGCCACTGGCGGAGCAAGCCCGCGTTCACTAACTTCTGCAGAGTATCCGGAAAGTTAAAGCCCGGGTGCTTGATCCACTCGTCAAGGCCCTCGTACGCAGGGTGCTGCAGATATTCCCACAAATTGGGGACCTGAATCGATATGATGATATGAAAGGGCAGCACCTTCCAACATTGTACACTGCCCTACTGCTTCTCTCCTTCCTCCTGCGCCAGATTGTCTTCATTCTACTTCCCACCTTTCCTAATTTCAGTCCCCCCCCCCCCAAGCCGTGGTCATGCCCACTGGCATTCACGAGCCGAGGATGCCCAGCGTGGCCTCCTCCACCCAAGCAAAATCCACACAAAACGATTCTTCAAACACATCAGGAGTGCTGGGCATCCCTGGGCTACTGCCAGGGGTAAGGCATCCATGACCCCCATGGGTAAGACACATCACATCTAGTGGAGGACACTGAGACAGACGCAAGACGATGATGCACGAGGATTACCAGCTTGTATGCGAAGCGCAGCACTTCGTTGTTGCGCAGAACTGTGAAGGGCCCCAAGACAGGATGTGCGGCCCAAGGACTGAAGACATCGTAGGCGTTCAGTACTTCAGGGGTCAACCACCTGCAGCACATGTGGGAATTGCCTGTACTTTCATTCCTGCAACACACTTTACACTCCAGTCACGCGCAGACACTGCTTCAGCGCAGACACTGCTTCAGCGAGACAAAAATACACCCTACACGTCTTTGCAGAGAAGCAACAAATTGCTTTGTCAATCCGCTGCTTATGTGTGTTTCAGGGTCTCACCACACTGTTGGGAACAATACAAGATGGACAAGGCAAAATCCCTTTCAATCCCATTCTTGCCGCCACACAAAAACAAGAGGAAGCCCCTTTGTAAAGGAACTGTAGGTTTGAAGGCACACTGGCTCTGTGTTGATGGAACACCAGAGAAACACATACATAGTCCTGTTGGGGCGCAACAATGCATCCATACAGCCCAAGCTCGACTGCAGGAGACGGGTAGTAGCAGATAGTGTTTAGTGGCACCCAGGCCAATTTTTTTTTGGTCCAGACCACCATGAGTTGGTGTAGGTTGCTCATTGTATGGTACTTGAGACAATCTCTTGGAATCAAGGTTCAGAGCTGTCCAGCCCTACAATGATCCCACAAATGACTGTGGTAGCAGATCTGACAAGTAGTGAGGATTAGCTGAGTCTGAAACCAGGTAATATAGTCCGACACGGCCACACCCGTAAGCTTCCCAGTGTGCATGAGGCACAAAGACAGAAGGCTGAAAAAGACAGCGGAGTGTAAACTACAGTTGAGTGGGCCTGAAATACCAGGGTTAGTGGCAACCGGGCCTATATCAAACCCCTACATGCCTCGGCCAGACCCCTACCACCACTATTCCAAAAGCTGCCGCCCCAGAGTTTGTGTTGTGGTGTGAAAAATGTGACTCGTGTACAAAACATTGTCGAGTCGTGGAATTTCGTTTTTTGTAGTAGGTCATGTAAATCATAAAAAAAACACGACCAATTAAAAAAATCGTCAAGTCGTGTAATTTTTTTTTGCAGTAAAGTTGTGTAAATGGTCTTTTGCGGTAAGCCGTGTAATTATAAAAAAAAACATTGGAAAATTGCAAAAAAAATGCAACTTTTGCAGTACATGCTCAATATGTACAATTGCCAGTTCTCTACGGCACCCCATAGTGACCTTAACGACGGGACACCGAGTCCACAAAGCACCAATAACTCTGTGTGGCCACCAATTAGTTGGGACTCGGCCAATATAAAATAGTATCACATGGTGTAATTGGCACTAGAAACAAAGACTTCTGACAGAACCATGGCCAACATCAGGGCCATAGCCAACATCAGTGTGCCGACACTGGGAACAAAATCAGGCTCAAGAACAGAGTCTTGACAGGGCCATAGCCAACATTAGTGCCACCGTTATACTCTCTGACGCCACCAAGGCACTGGGATGGGGCCAATATAATGCATGTTTATACGCTCCACCATTAGTACACCAAATAGGCAGAGGAAACTATAGTAAAGCGAAAAGCCTACAAAACATGCACCCGCTACAAGTAGTTGCGGAATGTACGTTTGTAGATGGGGTCACTTTTTGTATCGGTGGACTTGGCTTTGCACCAAGACTATTGTTCAACTAACAAGCCACGCGCAACTCAACTACTAGTTGCTTGGTTAGCTCATTGATGAATTGTGGCCATGCTCCAGCTGGCAGGATGCATCTTCGGGGGAGCTATCTGGCACCTTGAGCTACTCTCCACGGATGAGGACCTTGGAACGGGCGTCCTCCTTTGTGGTAGGAGTGGCCATGGAAGGTTGTGCCTTGGCCTCTGGGCCTTCCACGCTTTGCTCGCACAAGGCATCCTTGCCTTTGAGCGGGGTGGGTGCGGCTTGAACACTCTCCTAAGTCTTGGCATCCTCGCCTTTGAGCGGGTGGGGGATGGCCTCAATACTCTCCTCCATCTCCGAAAGTGCAACTTCAACTTGGGTGCCGGCAGGGACAAGGAAGGGCAAGGAAGCTGAGTCACCCCCTCACTGGGCAGTTGAATGGCCCGCACGGCGTGATCAACATTAACAATGCCACATAGTCAACAAAACCTGGACCCATTGGGGTGAGGGGGTCATCCGAAAAATCTGAAGCAAAACAGTAAATAGTGTTTGTGGTGACAAACACAGGATCCACCACCAAGTTTGTGATGTGCAGACTTTGAAAACCACAAGACCAACCATCCTTGTGGAATCCCGAGGCCCGGAACCCCAACGCTTCAAAGCGGGGCACAAAATTAGAAATGGCCCACAAGTGGGCGGATTAGCGACATAACCTCTGCCGTCTGGGGGTTCCCAACACTTCAAAGCGGGGGAGACAAAATCAGAAAGGGCCCACAAGTGGGCGGATTGGCTACATAAGCCCTGCTGTCTGAGGGGTCCCCGACGCTCCCTTCCGTCTGCCATCTGGGTCCCCGACGCTTCAGAGCGGGGGACAAAATCAGAAATGCCCGCAAGTGGGCAGATTGGCTACAGGCATGTAATTTTTTTGAGGTAAAATTGTGTAATTTTTGTCTTCACGGCAAAAGTATGTAATTTTGCCCCCCCCCCCTTGCGCAAGCACCAGCCAGGTCAAGAAAGTGACGATCAGACCGGGTCCTGGTGCTTAGACAAGGCGGTGCAACCACGCGACGCGCGGTACCAAAAGAAAGCTTGGCAGCAGGCTTTGGAATGGGTTTAGGCTTCCAATTCCTTGGCACAAAATTGTCATCCAAAATATCTTTGGTGAATTAAAGCTTGCCCTCATGTACTTCAAATGAATGAAATCTTCCCCACGTGTAGAACGACCGATGATAGTGGCAGCGCATGCTCAGCGGTGGACCGGATGTATGTGACAGCCAAGCCAGGGGTAACGACATTAGTCATGGCTGAAAATCACACCAAAACAAAAGAGCAGTGGGGTGCAGTACCAAGCAGAATGTTGTTATGAGCAGGAGGACTCATCACAAGCATGAAGCAGCCCCTCTTTCCCTCTACAATCGGCACACAATCACGCTTTGCCAACTTTCTGACCGTAAAAGCCGTGTTCAGAAGGTTCGGTAGAAGTGACGGTCAGACCGGGTCCCGTTGCTTCGACAAGGCGGTGCTTGCGCAAAGAGGGGGGGGGGGGGGTATTGCGGTAAAGTCGTGTAATTTTGACTTGCGGTAAACGCGAATACAAAAAAATCGTCAAGCCGTATAATTTTTTTTCCGCGGGAAATGTGCGTACATTTTACACGCAATTACCGCAAAAAAAAAACACGATGTGACTTTTTTTTTTGTTACACGCATTTACCGCAAAGGAAAATTACACGTACTACAACATACACTGTTGTGGCGGGGTCAACAGGCGTACTGAGAGGTGGGGTAGGGTTCCATTAAGCCGCTACCAGACCTCTACCAACCAGGCCTCTGGTCCCCGGTGCGCACCACACATTTTCGCTGGGAAATCAGAGCATGGGCTGGCAGGCTGTGCAGGTGCTTGCAGACACCGACAGACGTTGGAAGGCATGATAATTGCCACCCGGATGTTCAGGTGAGGCACAGAACCTACCTCGTGATGCCTCGTTCCAGGTCCGCAACGGCAGCCAGACACCCCAGGCACCAGCCCCTCCCCACAAGTGGTGGCTCATGATGCTGCCCCCTGGCCGGGGGATGCGCAAGCGCAACCCTGGACCGAGTTGGCATATGCAGTGTTTGTTTCGGCGCAGCTTTCTGGCCGCCGTTTTGGAACCGGGAGGGACAAGCTCAACCTCGAGCTCGAGCCCAAGCCCACCTTCAACAGACCAGAACCAATAATGTGTCACACGCCTCTGCTGCACCACTCCTACCTCACCCACACCATTACGCTGCCTCTACCAGACCCTCATTGGGTGTCTACCAAACGCCTACTAGGCCTGTACCCCGCCCCCCCCCCCCCAGGGTTGTACACCCCACAGCAGGCTTTTACAAGCCTCGAGAAGGCCTCTACTACACCAAGCCTTTCCCACTCTAGACCTCTCTATCAAGCATCCACTGGAGCCGACCAGGCTTCTACCAGACCCAGGGCTGTGTTAGGCCCCGACCATGCCACTACCAGACCCCTTCTACGCCTCTCCAATATCCATACCAGCATGCCTTTCTACAGCCCTCCCGAGCAAGCATCTATGTGACCCTTTACCAGACCCCTACCAGGCCTCTGCCTGATGCGTCCCAGGACTTTGCTACCTAAAATTCCTACTGCAGCCAAGTACGTCTCTACTCGACCCTCACGCCCTAAACCAAACCCTGAGCAGGGGGCCAACAAGACTTCTACTCGAACCCTCTTCCCCACAACCCTCTACCAAACTTAGACTCAACCAAGTGAACTACGCATCTTTCACAAGGTCTCCAACAAGCGCATACTTGCGGGGCTGACCCCAGATTGTATCAATGTCACACCAGCCCCAGAAAGCGTATGGCCTCAACAATTCCTCAAACAAATGGCCCAGCGCCGGTCTCCAGTCACAAAGCTTATAGCCAGCCCTCAACCGGATGGGCTTTCCAAACTTCCGCGACGCTAAAGTTTCAAACTGCGTCTTATTCATGAAGGGGAAATGGCAGTTCGGGGGGATGTTTGGAGGAAGGTCCGTGGGCAAATTGTCGCTGAAGAAATAGAAATCAATGTTGCAATTCGCCTCGAAGCTGCGCAGGGTCGCAGGGAACCAACGAGGGAACGCCCCCAACCACAACACCACAAAGGCAATGGAAGGAGCATCCGTGGGCTCACTGGTCAGTGGGTTGGGCTCCTTCGGGGATTGGGCCGCGGTGTTGCTTCCGTGAGTCCTCCGAGAGCACCGAACAGGACAAAGCATGTCAAGGCGTTAGGCCTGCAAGGTGACGGTGGTGCAGCAAACCAATTCAGCAGCCCAAAAATAGATCGGATGTTGTTACGTCATTTGCTGCTAACTTTGGAGTTGTGTGGGAGGGAGCCTTGAGTATAAAGCATGCCCCTATCTCCATCCTGCCCCTATCCCCTGAAATATGCCCGTCCCAAATGGTGGCCTTGTTGATTGCCATATATCGTTGGGGTTTCCTTAGCCGTGTTGGGGGTTGGGTTGCAAGTGGGAGCAGTCCCGCAGTGGCTTGTCCTCCTTGTAGCTGTAGCCACAAGCAATACTTTTTCCGTGAAGGGGCTAGGTTACCCTTTGCCGATGGATTGGCATTACCTTTCAGAGGCAGCACCGCTGCGTCAGCATAGGTGGTTCTCCACACAGTGTATGCGTTGCAACTTGATTGCAAGGCCATGGACCTGTAAGAAACTCAGCCAGTAGTGTGTCCCATGTTTCAGAAAGAAAAACTCGAGAAGCTGTTCAAAAGCTGTTTTCCTTATTGAAAGGTGCCTGCGGACCCGTGTTTGGACCTTGCCCAATGTGGCCACCAAGCATTGTTGGGTCCATGTTGAATTCTTTTACCTAAGGCGTATAAAAGAACGAAAGACAAACCATGCGCTATAGGGGTGTGTGCACCACACCACTGCACCTATGTTCCGCTGTACATCAAAGAGTCTCTATTATGGTCGCGGATATCTCATCACGGTGTAGCCAATTTCAGTCTGCTTCGTTGGATACCCCTTGGCTACAACTCCCTACGGTCACACCGTGAACTTCCATGCACCACAATAAACAGAAATCCAAAAATGCACACACTGGAAACACGACAGTAAGACAGTAGAGAGGCACCTGTTGATGCTGCAAGACGCAACAGTGCACCGATGCGTAACAATAAAATGACGCCAAGAATCGGGAAAGAAACACGCCTCAACAAGCAATTGTAATGAATCCTCGACCCTCCTGGTTGCATTTTCTGTGGGTTTTCGGCCAAACGCAGCGAGGGGGGGCTTGGATTTGGCGGTGCTCTAACGCGTAGACTATCATGTCGGTGGTCTGGGCCAGGGATAGCCCCATGCATGCTCGTTTCGGTCGTTGCTTATGAATGACGGCTCCAATGTAACTATGGAGGAGAGCACAGGAACAACGCTGTGAGCCCTATTTGGCACAAGCGAGAGTCATGCACCACCATCCGCTTTCTTTTTGCTGGTTTACGTGTTGCATGAGGACGGGTCTTTTTTGGTGCCTTCATGGCAGACTTACCAGAGGTAAAATTAGGTGGAAGACACACAGCAGGCGGATAAAAAAGGAGGTCATATCTTAGATTCAAATCAATGAACGAAGAAATAATGTGAAGGGTTTGGCATTGTAAATGTTAATTGGGTCCAACATTCATTTGTTTATACCACGACATCAAGATTTTGCTGCTTGCATTTGCTGTGTGGTCTCATTTGTCTGTTTCCGACGAGCACGACGGTTTTATTCGGATTTTGTTGCACCTCATTGCAGTTTACCCGAAAAATGATATTAGCTGCATGTTTGTGTTGTCACTTGTTTACCTCTGAAAATGACACCATTTGAGTTTTATCCCACCCCCCTCGCGCTAGCACGGCCAAAGTCAGGGAAAACAGTGGTTGCACGAGGCGGTGGTGCTGTGACAAGGCCCTGCTTGCCCGGGACCCATGGTGCGACAAAGAAGGATGCGGTTTGAGGAATTGTGGGATTGTGGGGGTTGGGCGCAATGCAGGATGCCCCCAAGTTGTAATACGCGGTTGTGGTGCATGCAGGATGCCAGTCTCGCTGGTGGCAAGCTCCCAGCCAAAAAGCAAGCCAGCAGACGGGGCTGGGCTGCCATGCACTGGCGTGGGCACACTATGGATTGGTGATCGCTGTTGGCTGTACGTCACAGCCATGACAGATATAGCAGCATTAGTCATGGCTGGAAATCACACCTAAACAAGCGGCATCGCGGTGCAGTGGCAAGCAGAATTTTGTTATGAGCAGAAATAATTGCCACAGGCATAACCCAGCCCCTCCTTCCCTCTACAACTGGCACATAACCATGTTACCTCAAATTCTTGACCGCTAAATCTGTGGTAAAACAAAAACGACCATAGCACGGGGTCACCGTGCTAGACAAGGCCGTGCTCGCGCAAAAGGGGTGGGATAAATATTGGGACGAGGGCTAGATCTGAGAACAACTCCCCCCGCCCTCCCCCCGCCCAGGTGCATCTCTGTGGAATTGAAACAAACCGGTGTTGCACACGTTTCAGCACTTCCTGCAACTTCACATACGATGTACAACATTGACAACCAGCCCTTCCACTCCTGCTGGGCGCCCAAATGCACCTAGAATGCACCCTCAGCACCATATGGCAGTCATGTAACGTACCCCCCCCCCTCTTGCGAGAACAACACTAAAGTTCCAAAAATTGACAGAAACAACACCCACTGGTATTCTGACTTGGGCGTTGTTTGCGCATGCCGTGAGGAAGCACAAGCAACCCTGGACCATTGTCTGAAAGTGAAGCAAGGAACAGAATGGGGCAAGACAACTCCAAAGGACAGAAACCAGGTTCTCCAGAAGACCATGCCCAGCCCCAAATCAATGAAAAACTTGATCTTCATTGACGGCCAGAAAACGGAACCGCGAAATTCCACGGTTCCAAAAGTTGCGGAAACCACAACTCCCGTTGTTCTGACACGGGCTTTTTTCTCGCAAAGGGGGCGGGGGGGGGGGGGGGTAACATGGTGCACCACAACATGGTCACAGAGAGCACATTTAAGCACCGCTCAAGTTCCCGGACACACTTCATTCCTTCTCACGTTCAGCAACGTCAAATTTACTCCGCCACCCTTGCGCAAGCACAGCTGAAGTCAGACTGTCAGATGGGATCAAGTGCTTGGACAGGGCTGTGAATCATGCAGTTCTTGGCGAGTTTGGGTCCCGTTTCAGCAACATCTGCTGAAAATCAGATTCAGACATACAGGGACGGGTTGCAGTGCCGAGCGGAACGCTGTTGAGAGCAGAAACGGCTCTCACAGCGATGAGCCCTCTTTCCCACTAAAACCGGCTCGCAAACACTTCATCTTGCATTCTAGACGACAACAACTACGGTCAGACGGGGTTGTCATGCTCAGACAACGTTGTGCGAGCGTTGGAGAGGGGGGTTACGGGAGAGACATGCAGCGAGAAGGTGCTTGCTTCACCCACCAGATGAGATCATTTATGTACAAGGATTGGCCACATTCCCATACGGTGTGAGGCAGCTCTTTATGGCCACAGTAATAATTTACGTTCTGGCTTGTGAGTGCAGCATTCCCTCTTGTCCAGTCTGCACTTTGAGCAAACCCAGCCAAATTCGGGAACTACGCATGCAGGACAGCCAGCGTTGCTACCATTCACCTTGAGAATGTATACTTGGTGGCATTGGCCCCCCCTTCCTGCAGTCCTCAACAACATGCAGGCGAATTCCCAACCGAGCAAGCACCTGCATCTGATTCACTGGGACTTACCCCCCCCACCCCCACCCCACACTGAATGCAGGCAATGGCTGAGGGAATGCTGCGTCAGGAAGAACGCAACACCGTAAAAACCAACTCCGGAAAAGAGTAGGCAGGGGAATGGCACTCCACGCTCTGTGGATGGTAATCAACAGTGTGTGGCCCCATCGTCACGGTTGACTGGCGAAAGACGGAAACCAACCGCAGTTGGCGGTGAACGCAATTGCTGCGCCACCGACGCACCCCCAAGATGCAGGTGCTACAGAGTGCGGCAGCCATTTGGCGCCTTTTGTTTTTAAAGAATGCCCGTTGCAAACCGTAAATCTTTGGGAAGTCCAGGTTCATTGAAGAGCCTTGTGGAAGCGCCGGCTGCGCTGCAAACCGCTTGATCTACGTCAGGTGGTGGTGCAGACACTCCGCATTCCGCATAGTTTGGGCAGCGGCTGGCCGCCGAAGGAAACCCGATACCAAAGCGATCTTAACGCTGCTCAAACACTCGGGGGGGGGGGGGCGTCAGGATGATTGGTAAGAGAAACGGAAAGGGAAATCACGACAACGGCACTGGGCAATGACACAGGCAAAGGTTAGGCTATTTTTAGGTACAAGACCTCTCGTTCTCTCGTTCTGTGGTCTGCCTCTGCTGGTCGAATCAGTTAAAATCAGTCTTTGGTGGGAACCGCATGTCCCTCATGCGCCGCAGGGGATGGCCTCACATGCAACCAGCTTCTTTGCACCTCAAGGAGGTCGCTAAGCGTGGGGTGTCCAAAATTGGACATTCCGTGGCACTGGCCCCTCCCTTCTACGGCCTCCCAGCCGTGCATCTCGGCATGCCCCGAAAATCCGCCCATTTCTCCCGACGATCGGGCAACGTTCCAGCCACCGTCGGAGCTGCGCAAAGGAATTTCTCGCAAATTCAGTTGGGCTGTCGCTGCGCTGGAAGATCAAGACCAAAAGGAAGAAGACTTTCTAGCTGCCCGGCGGCCGTCTACAGACCTTCCTTCCGGAGGCCCAGACCCGCAGGGCGTGGAAACGGGCCGATCTTACATGAAGCGGAAGGGCAACCGACGACCGACAGATGAGACATGGCAATGACACAAACAATTCAAAAGGGAACGCGATAGAGCCGCACTTTGGCACCAAGTCAGACCCCTGGTACTCGACAGGCCGACGCCTGAGGTATGCAGCGCCACGGCATAGAGCCCGGCTGTTGAGGCGCGTGGACTGACCGACAGAACCGCGCGTCGTGTATTGGGGGGGCCGTCATTTTATCGTGTTCGCTGAAACAACATGCGACGCCATCACATCTGCCCATAGCAACGGCCTTCCAACCGTTACGCAAACGGTTGTGCCCCACATCGGGAGTCTCTGATAAATGGGTAGCGCCAGCAACCGTGTCTGACGCTTTCAAAGCTGAGAGCTTCATTGTCAAGCCTTCGCAGAGCCTTTCACTCAGAGCTCTAGTTCTTCGAACTCCTGACTACTCCCGGACGCACTTGTCAATCTGCGATTCCCCGAGCGCTCAAACATTGTCGGTCTCATCACAATCGACGACATCAACCTGCGGGACGAAATTATTGTTGGTGGGAGCTGATCCATGGGGGGCGCGACTCCTCAGGTTTGGACGCCAACTACCCTTCCCACTAACTGTTGGCCGGAGGCCCCCTAAGGGGGGGGGCTTACGAGGGGGGGTTTCTGGGCGGTGGGGGGGGGGTCTGGGAGGGGCTTTGCGGGGGCGGGGTCCGGGAGGGTCGGTGGGGGGGGCTCCAGGTGGGGCGATGTGGGGGGTATATGCCCCCAAGGCCAAGCGTTGGTCAATCACGGGCTCCCCTTCCCTCCCCTTGCCCGCCCTCTAACCTACTATCACCCTAACCAGGATTGAATATTGGGACCGAGCTGGTGGGGGAAGGAACATCGTCTAGGAGACTTCAATGACAAATGAGGTACGCACTGGAAGGTGGATGGGAGCGGCTCAAAAGGGGCTCAAAATGAGCTGTGTTCATCCGTTTGTGCACCACAAATGGAGTAGGATCATTTTTGGAAAACCATGGTTTTGACCCGTTTTTGAGCCATTTGTGGTCCCAAATTGCCCCATTTTCAAGGCCCTTTCGGCCTTGAAAGGAGCCAAAAGTGCCTAACACGGGCTCAAAATAGGCTCATTCCACTTGTTTGTGCACCCGCAATAGTCCAAAAGTGTCTTTGGAAAAACACATTTTTGATCCATTTTCGACTGATTTTTGGTTAGGACTAGGCTTAGGGTTGGGGTGGGCGTTCGGGTCAGGGTTGGGTTTAAGGATAGTGTTGGGGTGTCGGGCACCTTTGGTGCTCATGGAGCGTCGGGCGCCTTTGGCGCCAATGGACTCCTAAGGCCGGCACCTTTGACAACTAACTGTTGGATGGAGGCCCCCTAGGGGCTTCAATTGGTCAGGTGTGGACCTGCCACTTAGCTCCAGCCGCGCCTGCCTCACGGCCTTCCTTGCCAACTCAGTTCCATGATTGTTCGTGTCACGCGGACAGTGTTTTGCAGTTCTTTCCTTCCCTCCTCCCTGAATGGGGTAAGAGTCGGGCTGCATCTACTGGGTTCAGGGCATTGTCGCCTTTGGACTGAGTTCGGGGCGTAGGATGTATTGTGTCCCACTTTGGCGCCCTGTTGTCACTGGTATGCTTGCGTGTGCTGGCCCCTCTCGGCCACATACCTGCGGTTCGGGTTTACCAGGTCATGGGGGGTGGGGCGGTCAGAGGTCACCCGTGTGGGCCACTGCCACCGGCCCTGGGATATTTAGGTCCTTAGGATTTAAAAACCCCAGTGGGTACTGGCTTTTGCGGAGGTCAACATACAGCCATACAGGGATTGGGGAGTGCGGGCAGCGCCTGGGCGCTTGCATGTGTGGTCTGTGTGTGTGCCGGTGTGTACACCAAATGTGGCCTGGTGGAAAAATGGCCAGCCCAAAGATGATAGGGCCGCCTCCTCCGTCGCCTCCACTGCGGGCATCGAACCTACGCCCGCGTGACGAGACCCCCGTGCACTTCCAGTATGCTACGCTACCGATGTGGTGAGAAACCCCACCAAAACCACCAAGTGTCGGAATCAAGCAAGCCCTGGGGGGGGGGGCACACGCTTCACCCCCCGCCCCACGCTACACCAACATCAATACGCTCATCGGGCGGCCTGCGCCGTCGCCTCCACGAGCCGCGATGACGCAGCGCACTGCGGGGCCGGGCCCCCGTGCACTTTCACGTATGCTCCTCTCTCAAACTCCAACAGTAAATAATCCTCCTAGATGGAACCCAAGTATTTATTGTCACAACACAAGAACTACCCATAGCGAGCCGCCACAAGCCACGCTCCGGGCATCGAACCCCCGCCCTCCGGCGTCGGGGCCACTGATGATACCGTTGTACTATACCGAAGATACCTAATACCAGCCACTCAAAATACACGGCACGCTCACGCATCACCGAGGCCTGGCGGTGGGTTGTTGTGCATTAGGGGGTGAAACACATTGAGCACTCTGTGCTACAGGACATTGTTGAGTCGGTGTCCGCCGCCGACTCTGTATCAGAGTTGTCCGCCATCCAGCTGTCCGACAGTGCCCTTTCGGGGGGGGTCCCCCCCCCCTCCATTTCAACCAGGTTAAGTGACCTTAGCAAGTTGGTCCTGGCACTGGGGGTGAGCGGCGACGGCGGCTCTGGCGTCTGGAACGTGCACCTGTTGGGTCCCATTATCCGGGGCGTGTGGTGTACTCCTGATATTGGCGTCGGCTGTGATTGCCGCGGCAGCTGTAACTGCTGTGGTGTGTACTTGATTTGGCTTTGCGGTTGTGGCGTGTCAATTCTGCGGCACTTGCGTACCATGGCTGGTGTGCACACTTCCACATCCCACAGTGGTGAGGCAATGACTTCCGGACTGAGAACTCGAACCGGCCGTTGTGGCGTGGCCTGCGGTGTTTGCGGCATCCGGCAGGGGGTGGGGGGGTTCTCCTCCTCCGGGGGGGGGGGGGGGGTTCTTCCTCATCGCCCCAGACCGATGCCTCCCCGTCCAACAGCTCCCGCTCCTCTTCCTCATCTTCTTGTCTGGGGGTCACCGATATTCTCCCGAAAAGCAATGGTGATTTTCTCCTGCCCAGGTCTGCCAGTTGGTCCGCTTTTTCATTACCCCTGATTCCTATGTGTGATGGGATGTGTATCCACTTGATGTCTGTGCCATAGCGCTCTGTGAGTTCCAGGATCTGTGCCCACAGGTCTGCATGGGCCACGTCCCCTGTGGTATTTCGCCAGTTATGCCGCCGCCACCCTTGTGCCAGCCCGAGTACACCATCTACCACTAGCTGACAGTCAGGGCAAATCAGGGATTTGGTTCCTGGGATGTGCCCCTGCAGCGCACTGAGCGCTGCTCGGAGTTCCCCTCGGATGTTGGTTTGCAGCTCGTTCACGGGCGAAATTCCGCCACATCTCTGTGGTCTACGAAGTACACGCCGTAACCCCCCACTCTCCCCACCTCCGGATGTTTCTCGGACGATCCGTCAGGGTATACAATGGACCACCCATCCTCCACGTGACGGATAATGGACTCATAGTGTGCTGCCAATTCTGCCGCCTGTGCGAACTTTTTCCTTTTTTTGCGGACTGGTTGGTGGAGTGTGGGCAGCGGTCTGTCTGATGCCACTCGTACCCTGGGGTGTTCCAGCACCGTTGTGGCGTCCATGGTTTTGAGAGCATGGAGGAGTAGGGTGACCTCATTCTTAGGGAGGGAGGGGCTCGGGTGTTGTTCCCATTCCGACAGGACCTTGATCCATGTACGCAGGAAGTGGGACCAGGAGGGAGGTGAGGTTAACTGCAGGAACTTATGTTTACACCGGACTGCCCATGATGCTCTGACCGCCGACCAGTAGACCAGTCCCAGTGGCGTTGTCACAGACAGCACTGGGGTGTTGATCAACACTTCCGTTGGATCCACGACCGTCCCCCCTTCATGGGGAATGGGACCGATGCACTGTACTGCCAGATGGAATGCTGTGGGCAGGAATCTGCATTCCGTGAGTGGGTGATCCATTGTTTCCTGTGCTCTGTCCAGGGGGCAGGCGGTGTCTGCCGGTTGCCAGTTGGCCAGCCGGCATCCTACTGTGAGCTTTCTCCAGAGCGCTGTCTGAATGAACACCAGATCACTCGGGGGTAGGGAGAGCCTGGCCCACGCACGCCATGTGTCCGGTGTCTGTCTCGGGGTCTCAGGGGACAATTGCATAAGGAAACGAAGCATGGTCCGTTTGTTCCATTGTAGCCAGAATGCTGGCCGCCCTTCGTCCTCCACGGGTCGAGGCGTGCTGGGCTGTGCCAGGCTGGACAGATTACTTTGGTACACTGGGATCCATGTTCTGGGGAGGTGCGTCGCAATGTCCATGTCTCTGAGCTGTGCTATTGTGTGTGTGCCTTTTCTAATGAGGGCAGGGCAGTAGTATGTGTTCATGCGTGTGTCCCTGAACAACACTGAATGCCACAGCGGCATGGCGTCTACCTATGTGTGTGGGGGGGCCGGGACCTTTGCTGGTTTGCGTAGCAGTGAGAATGCCTTGCATGACATTCCCAAGAATGTCATGCAATGCGGGGGCGGGGTCCGGGAGGGTCGGTGGGGGGGGCTCCAGGTGGGGCGATGTGGGGGGTATATGCCCCCAAGGCCAAGCGTTGGTCAATCACGGGCTCCCCTTCCCTCCCCTTGCCCGCCCTCTAACCTACTATCACCCTAACCAGGATTGAATATTGGGACCGAGCTGGTGGGGGAAGGAACATCGTCTAGGAGACTTCAATGACAAATGAGGTACGCACTGGAAGGTGGATGGGAGCGGCTCAAAAGGGGCTCAAAATGAGCTGTGTTCATCCGTTTGTGCACCACAAATGGAGTAGGATCATTTTTGGAAAACCATGGTTTTGACCCGTTTTTGAGCCATTTGTGGTCCCAAATTGCCCCATTTTCAAGGCCCTTTCGGCCTTGAAAGGAGCCAAAAGTGCCTAACATGGGCTCAAAATAGGCTCATTCCACTTGTTTGTGCACCCGCAATAGTCCAAAAGTGTCTTTGGAAAAACACATTTTTGATCCATTTTCGACTGATTTTTGGTTAGGACTAGGCTTAGGGTTGGGGTGGGCGTTCGGGTCAGGGTTGGGTTTAAGGATAGTGTTGGGGTGTCGGGCACCTTTGGTGCTCATGGAGCGTCGGGCGCCTTTGGCGCCAATGGACTCCTAAGGCCGGCACCTTTGACAACTAACTGTTGGCTGGAGGCCCCCTAGGGGGGGGGGGGGGGTGGTAGTTGGCACCCTAGGACCTGCGAAGTCGCACCCCCTGTGAGCTGATCAGAGCAGGAGACGTACACAGCGACAGTACAAATTGGAGCGAAAGAGAGCACTTATTCAATCAGCCACAAATACCGCAAATAGCGATTGGACGTATTTCAGCCCAGGGGCCGCAACCGGTGTGTCCATTAGGAACGGACCCTTCGTTCAGCCGCCTGCCACACCACCGTCACCCACCGGGCCACGTCATGTTGTCCAGGGTGTGTTCGCAACACACCAAATAATGATGACATGCACACAATTGCAGGTGCCATGGGTGAATTGGCATAAGCAACAACAACAACAACAACACATACAATCACATACACTCACGCGCACGCACGTTCACACACACACCGGTTGGTCCAAGATTCCAAAAGTGTCGGTGACAACGTTGCCACATAAAGACCTTCCGGGCCCGGTACGCGGGTCATGCACAAACCCCTTTCCCATGCGGTCCCGTGACTGGCGGTCGGGGTCGTCATCAATTCCATTCTCTTCCACGTCAGCGTCCTCATTGTCCACACCATTGAGATGTCCGTTGGCAGCGAAAATGGGATGCACTGCACACAAACGTGAGATACTACACAAATGGGGGGACAAGGTTGTCCACACCCCTCGCCACGACAGCACGGGGAAAGTGGCAGACAACGGTGGTCTCCTGGAGTCGCCGTGTGGCTGTGTCTCCGCGAGACATCATAATTCTTCCGTCGACATCTGCGATGGCAACTTGCCATCGCTCTGCAATGCACCGCCGGGCAGTGACAAGGGCACGCAGATGCAAAGCGTGGCATTACAGAGCCTGATATTGGAGTGACTGAACGGCAGCCAACCTCAAACCACCCAGGCACTCAAAACCCAGCGCGTGCGGGTTGGCAGCTGAAGCTGAACATGACAAAGCGGGCCACCATTCCCATCCCCATCCAAGTGCCATGGACAACCTTCCAAAACCAGAAGCGAGCAAAGAAACTCCCCACTCATGCCCTGTAGGATCCGTGATGAATACACATTATAGGCCTTTAGACAGGGTATCAAAGTCTCGCGGGCACGACACATGGCATTCTACCTGCTGCCATGGGGGAGGCGGTTGGAAACGGTCCCACTGCGACCTACCCCCCAAATATTTGTCGAAAGCGGACCAAATGCAGGCAATCGCGTCATTGCACCATCGCACCCAGTGTTTCCATACCTAATGCCGCCAAGCGCGCAATCATGTCCTCGTTCTCAACAGGACTGACGCACAACTCTTCTTCCTGAACAACGAACAACGATACAGACTGTGATACGCCAAGATTAGTGCACTCGCTCTTGCTCTCTCAGCATCAGACGTCCATCCATTTGCCTCGACCAGCAGCAATGGGCTGCCCCCCCCCCCCAACCAACAACCCACCAGGAGGCGTCAGCTTCTTGGGGAGCCATGGGAAGGCCTCGGACAAGCAGAGTTAGTGCCTTCGTGCCAGTCCTGCTGAAATCGGGGATGGCAGGCAGGGAGGGCGGGAGGGCGGCAGAGAGAGAGAGAGAGAGAGAGAGAGAGAGAGAGAGAGACAGAGAGAGAGAGAGAGAGAGAGAGAGAGAGAGAGAGAGAGAGAGAGAAGGCACAAACCCACCCTCCATGTGCTTTAGAAACAGGTTGCATGGCTCGCACAGAGTTAGAGGGAGGGAAGGACCAAGAGAGGCAGCAAGGGGATAAGGCAAGCTGGAACGAAGCGTCCACCTCCTGTTCGCTGCAGTGCTGATTAAATGCCCTGGCTTGTCCTGGGTTGGTGACAGCCCAACAAGCTTTGCTCCATGGTGCACACAGTTCAGGACGGCAGAAAACCTGCGGTGGTGCATCAGTCTCCACGTCCTTGTTCTGAGCCTGATGCTCATCTTCATCGAACTCATCATACTTCACGGCGACACCAGGCACACCCCGCCGACGCGATGAGGAATTGACGAAGCCCTTGCCCGCCATGCAAAAGGTCGTCGGCTGGTACAACAACGAAACAAAGCGCCTTTCAAACATATTGCATCTCCAATTAAATGGGCACAACGTAGCCATTGGCTTCGTGCACAACACTGGTGTAATCTAAGCTGGTTGGTGAGCTCCATGCCCAGTTGTCCCCATGCCCGAGGTTCTGCTCGCCTGGTTTGGGGCCTTATCTCAGGTCCATTGGCTCAGTTCTTCGAACGAAGACAATGCACGCAAAGTGAGCAGCAAAAGGATAGATATCTCAGCAGCAAGCCTCGATGGGTGACCCCATCTGGCCCCTTAGACCGGTGAGTGCCAGGGCGGGCCTGAAACCCCCTCTCCTGTCCCTTTCACGGCCTTTTGTGCCCCTTGCCCAACCTGGCGGGAAGAAGTGTGATTCACAAGTTGCATCGGTAACAGTGTGGTCCTGGCGGAGCGATGGCCCCAGTGCAACGCATCGGAGATGTGCAAGACAAGTTGCTACTCCCCACTGCGGCCCCTCTCCCCATCGCGACCCTTCTCCCCCTTGTCTGTGTCCGTCCGGTTTAGCTGTGGAGGCTACTCACCACTGCGCAACGCGCCCTCTCAGGTATCAGTGCAAGCGCCAGTGCTGGAGGCCTCAAGGGGCGAAGCAAGTGAAGTGAGAGGAGGGTGAAGAGTAGGAGCGGGCTGCAAACGCCATCTCCTCACCTGAGGGAGAGCCGCTGGCCAAAGTGGAGTGAGGGGGAGCGATACAAGGGACAGGAAAGATGAGCCTTTCGCTTGCATGCCTTTCGCTTGACCGAGTCTATGGCATTTCTCTGTCTTGGATGACGATTTTCCAAAGTATCAAATAGGCAGCAGCGCCAGATGTTGTATGACCTACTGGTTGGTTGAAGTTAAAAGTGCGTAGATGTGAGTGAGTGTGTGCATGGAGGGGGGAACAGAGGTGGGTTGTGTTTTTTGAGTGACGGTGGAATGTCCGTCCCACCGCTTGCAGTGGTGTTGCTAGTGAAGTGTGCAATGTGTGACATGGATCAGGCGATTACTTGAGGTGCTGTCCTCAGGCTGAGGGTCAGTGAACGCTGGAGCCTGAGTGCCCTTGTTCAGGGTGACATATGTCACGCTGTCTGATTCCCCTACCAGAGGACAACTATGAGGCGCTGACATGGGATAATGTGTCCGTGCTGGTGCCCTCATCTGTATTCCTTGCGCATGTCTGGACTGCCTGCTCTACACCTCATGGCGCTAGCTTATGGGGCCCCATAGGAATGTTGCACGTACTCACAACTGCCAACAACCAATGTCTTTTTGCAATGTGTGATGTCGCTTGCTGCCACATCCCGCTCGATGCTGTGCCATGTCCTTACGGCACATGTTGGGTGTTATGTGGAGTAGCTCAACGCATCATGTTGCTGCCATTGTTAGCCTGTTTGATGCCATTATCGCTGCTCACCTGCTCCCCTGGCTGGGAAGATCTGGGGCATCGGGGGGGGAGGGGGGCAGACATACTCTAGAACAGAATTGTTGGAAGGAACTCCCTGCCGTCCCTCGTCCAACCCCCTCCCCCCGTCCAAAACCACTGCCCCTTAAGAAGCAGCCCAGACATGGAAGTGTAGGAATCGAAACAAAACTTGTCTTGTGCCTTTTGCGCCAATGTATACAGACTGGGCAACTAAGTGCAACCAACAGGGGTGCCAATGGAGCATATCTCAACGATGCAGGACCCTGCTTGATGGAAACATTGCCACACATAACAAACTGCAGCTCCCCAGGGCTTTGCCGAGCCGAGGGTTTTGTTCCACCCCCAAAGCTCAAGGGCTTTGGCTAGCCCATAAATGTTCATTGCAAAAGCAGAGGACAAGGGCTCTGGCGAGCCCACTAAAGGATAGGCATAAGGAACACTCTGTTCGCAGGCTGATGTCTTTCGAATAAGCGAGATGCAATTTGATGAGGATATTAGATCTAGTGAGGAGGGAACCATCCTAGACAAGAATGGGTCGTACTGATGCATCTGTGTCATCATCAAGCTCATCAGGGCCTACTTCCTCTTCATCATCAATGATAGCAGCAGATTCCTCTGCAAGATATGACTAACATGGATGACATGTTATGTGACTAGCAGCTGAGTTATGTGACTATGGCTGCCCTGCTGTACACTGTACACTGCAAGGCCGTTTCCAACGACGAGTCCCTGCACTTCTTTCCAAACCGTGTCTAGGGGATGCACCAGTTCTTGTATTGCTAAATCGAGGGCTGTGGGTCGGTCCAGGAAGCACTTCCATCACCCGCCTTGCTTCGCCTCAATCTGCTGTGCAAACATCTCCAGCACGTCCTACCTACATGGTTTATTCTCACTATCGCAGATCTGTGCAACCAGCGAAGACTTCCTCTTGGCTCGTAACCCCACTTTCCCCATTCAAGCGCAGCTTGCCAAAAGATAGACACTGTCTGACCGCGCTTTGTTTTGATTGGTTTTGCAGTACCAGATGTCGGATTTCTCTGCTGCAACTCTGTTGCAACCTGTTGTCTGTGAGCCTGCCCAATAATATACCAAAGGCCGCACGCAAGACGAACAACAACCTTCATGTTCATGTTCACAAGCAAAACCGAAATCAAACGAATAACTTTTGTCTTACAGGGGGAGAGATCAATTGCCCTGGTGGTGGTAATGGTACTGGTGGAAATGAGATGATGATGGTGATAAGGATGATGCCATCATCCTAGCCAGTATCATCGACTATCACTACTAGAATGGTCATCCGTGTCATCACCACCACCATCACCACACCCCATAGCACCGTCACACCTACTAATACCGCCATCATCGCCATATCAGTCCTGTGCGAGGTAGTGGTGGTGTGCCATAGGGGGGCGTCCTTGCACTGTGTGCACACTGCGTGTTACTTTCAGACCAGTTTTGCTGTTGCTGGTCCCTCCCCTGCAGTGGTGTTCCGCGTCCCTGCACGCGCCCTTCTCCGCAAGATGCACAGCATAATTTGTCATGCCATCACACAATTTGGGGTGAGCCATTGGTGTGTTGCCGCCGGCACCTGCATCCCCCCCCCCTTCCCTGGCGCTACTTTCAGATCAGATTCCCCCCAAAGAGCCCCCAAGCACAACCCTTCCAAACACCCTTAAAATTAGGTGATCCAAACTACCCTAGCTCAAGACAGTTGCAAGCTACTTTCCCTTCACAAAGTACATCATGCACAATGGGACTGTTTCGGCACCATTTTTTAGCAATGGAGGTTGAGATGGGGCAAAATTGCATGTTATCTGATCCATGAACGCCCTTTCCCTAACGTACATGGTACTCACACGAGCCTTAATAGCATCCTTCTATCGAATAATGGGACTTGCTTCAATGCTTCCACTTCCCAATGGAGTCTTTGGCCGCCCGATGCGTGCTTGTCCTCCCAAGACAAAATGGTTCTTCGCCACTCTGCACAGATACAATGCGGGGCATAGAAACGAGAGTATGCCATTGAACCCCTGCCTTCTCGGCTCCCCATGGTGGGGAGAAATCAACCCGGAAAAGAGATGTGGAAATGAGCAAAAAAGTGTGAAAAAGGGTGGAAATGGGTGAAACTGGGTGAAAATCCAAAAATGCCATATCCCCAATGTGAAAGAAGCATCATAACCTACTCTCAAACAACAATGATGCCCCTAATATCACAAAATATGGGTCTCTAGTACGCCCAAATAGTTGCACTGCGCGCGCATTGCGTTAAGTGCGCCCCCATGATGTCAGATTTCAAAGTAACAGCATGATCCTGACCTTATGCTAGACTTAATCAGTTCGACTTCAACCAGGACTGAATTGTTGCCTTGAGTTCGCTGCCCGCTCGTGGCCATCGAATGTTTCTTGGTTGGGTTGAGGTCAGATTCAGGGAACTCAAGGATAGGACACGCCCTAATAGGCCCGACCCACCTCCCCGCTAGCATGTAAAGCATCCGCGCCAGAAAACTATACAATCAAAAAAGGTGATACTTTCTTGATTAATGCGTGTCATGTGGTGTGTTGGGGGGTATGTGTGTATGTGAACAGCGAACATGTGTGGGAGAACCACATTAAAGAGGGACACCAGCATGGTCAGCGGGTCTATGCGCAGACAGGATCACTAACTCGCTTGTGCATCACTGATGATTTAGTTGCCAGACAACCCACAATTCCCCACCCTGCCTGCTCCCAGTGCAGGCAGCCTGCCTTCCCCCCACTTCGTGCACCGAGCAAAGGTCACTACCTTCCCGCCCCCTTGAAATCTCCCCCCCATTGTATGATGGTTCCCCCCCATGGCGGGTGGGCACAGTCACGAAGTGAAGGACCCCCTGGGGGGATGGAATTGTACCACACAATGATAGCACTAAAACTGCAGCACTTGCAGTATCACCCAAAGAAAAATTTTCTTCGGCGCCTTTCTGGGCCAAATGACGGTTGGAAATGCAAAGGGGGGGGAGGAGATTGCAGGGGGGGGGGGGTTAGTTGACAAGCGCTGCCATGCTTATGGCAATATCATACTCTGTTGAACCCAGAGACAGAGGCACCGCAATGACTGTGTATGATCCAAGATTATTTGTGCGGAGGGTGAATCGGACAATTCACAAGCAAACGTGTTTTCTACGTGTCTGCTTGGTAATCTAACCAACACGACACGGCAGTTGAACAATGACAGGCATGTTCAAGAGTTTGGCATGTGGCACAAGGTGGGAAAGGGCTATTCTGAGAATATTCTTCAGCTAAAGAGCAGTGCACATTGAAGCCTATCACACTTCCTTTACATAAATTGCTACGAACGACAGGATGTGCAGCTTTTTCGTCTGGAGACATAGGCCTGTGATGTGTATCTGAGTGTGCATGCCATCCACAGGCTGCACGCAAGCACAGAATTGTCTGAAGACCGGCACCACAGCTGACCACGACAGAGCAATTTGAACGATGGAGCGGGACTGCACCATTGCATTTGCATTCTTGAAATGCAGCTGCTCAGTCCTGTTAAAAAGTACAGACTCCCAACTGCTCTCACCGAGCCACAAGGCAATCGTGATCTATTGTACATGTTGAAAGTGGCTGCAGGCAACCCTCAATTGCCTTGGTGACAGATATTGGGTTACAGGTGTTCTGAGCTGAGGGAGAGGCGACCCATATCGCAGTCCTTTGATGAGCCTCCCTTCCTAAATCTTGAACCATGGCATTGTTTGGATAAGGGGTTGGGGGGCAGGGGTGCGCTTGAGAGGGTGGGTACCCCCTCCTCCTTCAGCGTGCCGGTCAGTCCTGTTCCAACTGCTATCTGCTGCCAATTGCCTTCCAACCGTTGTGCGTCCGCCAGCACTTGCCGTCCAACCGCTTTTCCAACCGCAAGTAACCGCTTTTTTGCAGCCACTCTGGAAATCACGCCCGTGCTCCGCCCCCTTAAGCGCATCCCTGGATTGGGTAGGGGGCGGGGGGGGGGGGGTTAGAATTGATGGCGGACCCCTTGCAGGTCTGGTGGCCCCTCGTCGGCATAGCACCACGCGTCTAGTTGCCTGCTGGACTCCCCAACATCGTTTGCAAGCCATCAGGGCTAGAGTCACCCTCTCGGATTCGTGGTCACAGGCGTGCATTTCTCAACAGACGTGCATGTGTGGAGCGCTTTGTGACCTGCTTGCGGCCCCTGTGGACATACATCTTGTCTGACCAATCAGCTTTCAGCCACAATGTCCCGCATGTTCTCCTTATCCGGACCACTGCGCCACACTTTTTGCCCCAGGCCTAGTAGTAAAATGTCTCATAAGAGAAGAGACTGCGGCCACACAGGTGCCCATAGTTCTGCGATGCTTTGTTGTGTGGTAGGCTCTTAGGGGGTTCCTCCAACAATGCGAGCCTGAAACGCCTCACGCATCATCGCAGTTGCCGCACCTGTTTGCGACACAGGACCGTGCAGGATAGCTATTCCGTTCGGAAATTATCTCAACCTGCCCCGCCATAGGACAGGCATGGCACACATTTGCACACATTTGCATATCAAAGAGTCCCATCCTCAAGCAAGAAACATGAGGTATTCGTCATTGACGGGAATGAACTGAGACGAAAGCCCAATAAATCCGATTCTTCAGTCTGTTGTGATAGCCGTTGTGTTGCAGCTACATTACTAGTAGAAGCGTAAGCATGAGGAGAAATTGTGACAGCAACGTTGGCTAACACACGTGCTTCAAATTGTGGTGCATGTGGTCAGCCATTAACCGGTCACAATACATTTGAAAAAACCAAATATCAGACTGCAATCATTTCTTCACTTCTTTATTGCACCTGAGGCTTTTGTGGGCCTTGAGTGTAAGACGGCACTCGATTGGTTAGGCCCAAGCATCCGAAACACCAAGGAAGGCTCCACACGGGGTGCATGCATGGCGAGCGCACAGTGCATGCCAGTCCCTCCTTGAACGCCAAATATTGTGGGCCCAAGTGATATATCAAGTGATGCACTGGCTATATTGGGCAGAGGCCGTGCCCCCCAACTCCCCACCAGCACCCTATGGCACACCAGAGTGTCTGCCCACAACTCACTCAGACGTAACACTACGTCACCCATGCCTCTCCCAGTCTGTAACAAACCCTCACCAGTGTCTCTCCCTATCTGCACTTATCCATGCCTCTCCCACTCTGTAACACTCCCTCACTGATGCCTTTTCCGGTCAGTAACAATCCCTCACTCATGCCTCTCCCGACCTGCAAGTCCCCCACCCCCACATCTTTAATACCGATGGAACAGCTACATCTATTTTTCCTCCTCCTCCTCCTGGCTCTTGGCCAGAGCTATGAACGCCTGCTCCAGTGTCGACTGCGAGAAACTGTACTCCACAATGCCAAGCTCAGTGCAGTTTGCTTCAAGCTCCTGGAATATGCAGCTCAGAGGAGGGGCAGCATGCTGGGTTACCCTGTACCTGCGCCGCCGCCCATATTCCTCCTGCAACTCACAGCCGGGCAGCAGAGCTGTCACAAAATCATGAACCGCCTCCGCTCGCGATGCAGGGCACGTGAGCTCCAACAGATAATCACTGGCGTAATGCTGGCGCAGCGTGAGCGCACTGCCAATGCACTGAAGCTGCCCATTCACAACTATGCCCAGCCTAGAGCACAGCCCCTCGGCTTCCTCCATACTGTGTGTCGTTAGGATCCCGCACCGCCCATGCAGACTTTCACTGATAATAGTCCACATGAAGCGTCTGCTCAAGCAGTCCATCCCGGTAGAGGGCTCATCCAAGAACACTACTGAGGGCCAGCCCACAACTGCAACGCCAAAACTGACTTTTCGCTTAGTGCCTCCGCTGTGGCCCTTGACTCGGCGGTCGGCAAACTCCTGCAGCTGTAGCTGCTCAACGAGACGCTGGGCGCGGGCCGCAGCTGCGGGTCCTCGGTGCCCCTTCAACACAAGGTACAAATGCAAGTGTTCACGGCCGGACAAGTGGTCCCACAGGGCATCAGCCTGCGGGCAGTGCCCCAGCCTTTGGGCAGCTGCGGAGAACGCCGTGTGGACGTTGCACCCATCGATGAGTGCCGTGCCCGCCGTGGGAGCCAGCTGCCCTATGAGCATGTTGATGGTGCAGGACTTGCCGGCCCCATTGGGGCCAAGGAGCCCAAATACTTCCCCCTGCCCGACCCCAAGCGACAGGTCTCGCACTGCCACTTTCTGCACCGTCGCCCTCTCGAGAACACCATTGGCGTCGGTGCGGTGCTCACGCTTCTGAAAGATCTTCCACAGCCCGGCCCCCACGACGACGTCGGGCCGCGGGCTTTGCAGTAGCGGTGTATCGACCTGATGCCCTGCCCGGGGCTGCGGGTGCAGGGACGACTGCACCCGGTGGCGCTCCGCCTGCACAAGGGGGTCCCTCACGACGGCCTCTCCGCCGTCGCCTGCAGCATCCGGCAACGCACATTGGTTCCGATCGGCTGCGAACGCGCGCCGTGAGAGAGGCCCCAGCAGCAGCCCTAAGTATAGGGCTGTCTGTGCCAGAGTCAATAGTAAAGTGGGGGTCAAAATATTGTTCCATTTCATGTAGTCTATTATCTCTGAGCCTTGCGCCGAAAGTCTGGAAATCCATAGTAGCTGCCCGAATATAGTGTACGGCGGCGCGACTACGCAG
Source organism: Eutreptiella sp. 'Long Island Sound 2002' (assembly GCA_964036045.1). Lineage (NCBI taxonomy): Eukaryota > Euglenozoa > Euglenophyceae > Eutreptiales > Eutreptiaceae > Eutreptiella > Eutreptiella sp. 'Long Island Sound 2002'. The sequence goes on along the minus strand of OZ038389.1, from coordinate 51,701,720 downwards.
GCCCCATAGTGCACGTACTGCGCAGTGACCTCCAGCCCTAGCGTCAGCAATGCTGCGACAGCCCCCGCAGGTACAAGAGACACCAACTGCACGAGCGAGGGCAGCCAACTCTGACAGGTCTCGGCGCGCTCAAACAGGAAGCTGAGGACCATCGTGACAGCCAGCGCCAGAGGCTGGTACACTACGGTACATAGGGCTGCAGCCAGGGCCGCAGGACCCAGAAGCGTGTGGACTGGCAGCAAGGCACACAGCAGCGCCACGGGGAGCAGAGCCAGGGCACAGAGGGTGAAGGCTGATCCCAAGACTGCGGCCCAATAAACGGAATGTGGTACTCCGAAAAGAAACAGCTGTGCACTGATGCGGCGCTCGCGTTCTTTCACCGTCTGCACTGCAAAAGGGATGGGCTGCAGACAAAGCGCAATGCATAGCACAATGATCAGCATCAAATCCTGGTTGGGATCCGCAAAGGCTTGTCTGGAGGCAGGGAACGGCCACAGAGATGTGGTGAAGCCCCTCCCCGTCAGCACTTGCCCCAGCGCGTTGTGAAACTGGAAGATTCCAATGGGCAGTGCGTGCACCCGCGTGTCATTGAATAACAAATGCCACGCAAACGACGGCTTCTTGAGGTCGCACTGCTCGACCTGCAGGGCAAAGGAATGAGCCTGTGCCGCGTGCAGCAGCGCGCGATTGGGGTTTGCGGTGGCCGTCGTGGAGGCAAAGTGCTGCAAAAGGGGTGCCAAGCTGACCCCGGAGATGTTACTGCACAGCAGCGGAGGTTCACGGCCGTAGGGCAACGAGGACAGGTCTAGTGGCTTTACAGCGCTGGGGCCTTGTGAATGGCCGAGGAACTTTGCCAGCGTCAGCAACATGACAGGCATGCCCAGCATCAATATGATGGTTTGGGGCTCTCGGACAGCCAGATGCAGGTACACTTGCATCAGAGCGCCCACTTTGTGGACGGTCGTTGCTGGGAGGCTGTGGGTCGGCATTGAGTCCTCAGCCCCAGCCCTGCCTCCGCCATCACGGGCCTCAGAAGCGATGCCCGGGGGCTGTGCTTGGGCCGTGCCCTCAACTGTGTCACACACTCTCATGAAGACCTGCTCCAGCGACGGCAGTGACAACCCGAAATCCGACAGGGCGCCGGAGTCTTTGGCGGCCTCCAAGGCTTCAAAGAGGGCGGGGAAGGAGCCCGTGTCTTGCACTGGCAGCAAATAGTGTACCCCTTGTGCGGCCCACGGCACCCGCATGGCCTCTGAGACGTGCGTCTGGACGATGGTCTGCAGTGTTCCTTCGTGCTCTGGATTGACCGAAACGCTGAGGTCATAGCCCAACGCGTATCGACGCTTGAGGAACATCGAAGTCCCCACACATCGGACACGGCCATCCGCCAGAATAGCCTTGCGGTCTGCCAAAACGTCCGCTTCGTCCATGAAATGAGTGGTCAGTAGTATGATGCGACCGGCGCGCACCGATCCCAAGAGATCCCAAATCTTGCGGCGGGACAACGGGTCCATACCACTGGTCGGCTCGTCCAGGATCAAAACCTTCGGGTCTCCGATGAGCGCAATGCCCAGAGAAAGCTTGCGCTTCTGGCCCCCGCTGAGCACCTCAGCCTCGGTTTCAGCGCTGTCGCCCAGGCCTAACATGTCCAGTACGCGGGCCACAGCACTGTCCAGAGCCTCCCATGCAACTCCTTTGATGCCTGCGTACACGCGCAGGTGCTCTTGGACTGTGAGCTGAGGGAACAGCACGTCGTGCTGAGGGCAGTAGCCGACCATCCTCCGGATCTGCGGCATGCACTGGTCAGAGCGCAGGCCGCACACCACCGCATGCCCCGACGTGGGAGGGAACAGTCCCGTCAGAAGAGAAATCAGCGTCGACTTGCCCGCGCCGTTTTTGCCCACGAGCGCGAAGATCTCGCCGCTGTAAATGGTCAGGCACACGTTTCGCAGCGCGTGCACCTCCTCTCCTCTGGTACACGCCGGGGCAGCAAACACTTTGCTCAGCCCCAGAACGTCGATGCGGTCTGCCGACTGGCCCTCCGCAGGCACAGACTCCACGTCGGAGTCCCTTAGGGCTCCCTCTTCGTGGTCAGCTGACGGCTCTAGAACCGGATCCGTGCAGCAGACAGCGCGACGGAGGCACAGCAACGGGTGCTGCCGTACACCGTACTCGCCAGGAATCACCTGGTCAAAGTACCAAGCCAAACAGAAATACAGCACTGTATCTGCGCAGAGCATCACAACGGCACTCATGGTGGAGTACACTTGGAAGCTCAGGGCCTGGCCCTGGCCTCCTCTCACAAGGGTAGCGATGCCAAGCGCCAGCGCAGTAGGCGAGGAGAGTGAGCCGAGCCACTTGATCGGGGCATTGGCGTCCAGGGCCAACATGGGCACCACCAAAAGGGAGGTCAAGGTCGTCAGCAGACACCCAAACGATGCTGCGGTGCGGGCCTTATTGAAGAAAGGCGTGAGCATGAAGGCCATGGCAATGATGCTGAGGCTGTAGGTGTAGAGCAGGAGGAACACCGCCATGAAATGGGCATCCGTCAGGATGACGTGGGTTGTGATGGCGGTCATGATGGCCACTGTCCCAGCCATGAGTAGCGCGTAGGTACAGAACCACGAGCCCCAATACGCCGTGGGACGCAGCCCCATCATCCCCATGCCCTCCTTGACCTTGCGCTCCTTCTCCCCAACAATCCCAATCAGCAGCCGGTGCAGCGTGCCCAGAAAGGCCACAACGAAATACACAGGGGCAATGTAAAAGAATGGGCTGGTGCTCATGGACCGGGCGTACTCGGGCTTGGGGAACTGCTGCAGCTTGAGATCCAGCCCCACACGCCGTCCCAGGGCCGTCTCGATCAGGGCCCTATCGACTGCGATCTGCAGCCGTGTGAGGCCGCTTCCCAAGTACTTGCGAGTTTCGCACGTGTACGAGGAGGCCCTCAAAATTGGAAGACGGCACTCCTCTCGTGAAATCACTGTGACCTTTGTGTCGGGTACGTGGGAGCTGTTCATGCGAAGTACATAGCCCCGGCCAATGGGCTCCTGGAGCACCACCGCAGCCCACAGTTTCGCGGGATTCTGAAAGTAGTAAGCCTCGATGTGGGGCCCCGTGGCAAACGCCCTCAGTGTGACGGATCCAGCGCGCAAGTGATCGACGGCACGGCGCATGATGCGCCAGGCACCCTCTGTGTCGGGGGCAAAGGCCAGGACACCCCCGGGGCCGGCGGGCACTGAGTCGATGTCATACGCCGGGAACAAGGGGACACGGGCGTAGGTCTGGGGCTCAATGGTCCAAGCAATGAGGGCCAATAACACAATGATGTACAAGGGGCTCAGCAGCTCCTGGAGTGCCTCCCTCTTGTTTCGCTGCTTCACCTTGAAATGCTTGTACAATAGAACGCGCAGCTGTCCGAAAAACGCCATGGGTACTGCGCAAGAGGCAATAACATAAAAATGCACACGTGGTTGAGGTGGAAACAATTTGAAGTGATCAGTACTCTGTGGCCCCATCCATCATCCTCATAGCCAACTAGAGGCCAAACTTCTTCAACATCAGATTCAGCATGAAATGTCGTCGAAGACCAAGATTCCTTGTTGGAGAAGGAAACTTTTTTTGTTGTCTAGTGAACCTTGCGTGAGAGGAAGCCCTGAGGGTACCCCAGATCAGAGGTCCGTGCAGACAGGAAAGGATGTCAGCTGCCCAGTGCAAGTGTGCTCCCACGTGGGTCCCTGCTACCTACAATGTCCAATACCTGCACATATCCTCTGGTGAGTGCCACGTCTGACGGGTCTCAATGAGTGGTACCGTGATTAATTTGTGATATGAGCTTTAAGCGGTTCTATGGATTCATAGGCTTGACATTCAGAAATGGTATAAGCCTTCCACAATATCAACCTACTATCTACCCTTGACGGGCTCGCTTCACCATTCTATCGTCACCTGGCATTGCTCAACCCCACAGTGGTTTATCAACGCACGCCCTCGCATTGTGTTTGTACAGGCATTCAACCTGCCTCCAGTGATCTGCTAACTGGGACGTACTGAATGCATTGGCATCGCAGATGCAACAAAGCCTGAGCTCCCGCATTAGTTGGCGCTCCACTGCGTCTCAGAGGCGTGTCCCACTCTGGGTGTGGCACCAACAGCTTACCATCGCCCTGGTCCTGAGTATGTGTGTGCCCCCTCCTAACACCACTTAGCAAAATGGTGTCTGACTACCCCTCTCAGTGTGGAACGGTAACTACGTTTTGCTTGCTGCTTGTGGTGTCTGGGCAGCGCACGTAGGCGCCGCCCTATTTTACACCTATCCAAGTGGGCTTTTGCCATGATCGGCTGCACCCCCAATGGTGTGGTTGGGCCCAGTGCATGCAGTTGTCCCTACCGTGGCTGAAGTGTTGTAGAAATAGTATACCTTAGGAAAACGCCACTTGGCTCAGCAGACATCCCTGATCCCCCCTGGAGCGTGCAAGTACGAGCGAGTTCCGGTCTGGCCCAGGGGGTTCAGGTGTTGGGGCCACTGACAACAAGAGCCTGAGCCCCCGTCCAAAACCGCCTCATGCTCACCCACAAGCCCTCATAAGGAGACGCAGGCTGACATGCGACACCGTCAGCAGGCTCCGATGCATCAGCCCAGAAACAAGCTGACACCTGATGAATGGCAAGTAGCGGAAACAGGGCATCACCGAGCATCGGCTGTCTACGGCGTTAAACCGGAATACCATCTGGCAAACCAACATGGTTCACCCCCCTCCTCCCCAAAAAAACCGGACGACAGTCTGTCTGCTTGTTGATCTTTGGGGCCCTGAACAGTCACCCTGTATATCTCTTGGCCCAGGCTGACCCTGTCGCGCTTGCTTCGCCTGTGTCTTGTCTCTGGGTAGACGGCACCTAGTAGTTCTGCTGCACCGTCGTCTGTTGCCCTGGACTTTCAGCTGCCGTTCTCCTTGGGTTTCCGGATGGGGATTCAGGCTTCTGCGGCCGCCGCTTGGTTCCCTTGGCAACCCACGCTCTGTTTCAGGGGAGACAGCAAACTTTCGAACCATCAGCAGGCCTCAGGCCGCAACTCATGTTGAAGCACCGGAAGCGTCCTTACCATACCACCACAAGGGCTCCATAGGGAGATATCAAGGTACAGTGTAGAGGACGTACTCACTTCACAGAATATCAGGTCCGGAGGACAGGATTGTTAGGAACAAAGCAAAAGGAGTTTACACAATTGTTAACTTCATGATACCCCTTGTTTTGCTGCCACAAATAGTACGGTTTTTCATTCCAAACGTCTATCAACAAAATGACCACAATTGCACAGAGGTGGCGTTTGTCATCACAAACCAGTAAACTAATCTGGTTGCCTGCCTCCCACAGTCGGCTAGGGCCTAAACGGCGTCGGTTGACAGTCGGTTTACCGCCGCCATCCTCATCATCAGTAGAGTGTCATCGAACTATCCCTTTGTCATCGCGGCAGAGAGAAATCCACTGATTTGGCCACGGATTCGTGCTCATTTGAGGAATCTAGGTGGTGGACAGGCATGACACGCTATTGGGAATGGGGTGCCCCAACTACTTGCCTTGGTTGCATCGCGCTGCACTTGCAACTTGAACGGCAGCAACGATGGGGACATCATTCGGACCGAAGGTCCGGAAATCCAGCACAGTCCGTGCTGCAGCAAAGAGCAGATAGAACAGAGGAGAGTGGCAAAAAGAACGAATGAAAGAGAACAAATGGAGGACTTTTAGGGACTCGGCCATCAGTAGTGCAGTCAACCATTGCTCACAAACCAAACTGTCCCCATCCACAAGAAATGGCACACGCAGAAATGGCACACACAATTATAGTTGTCAAACAATGAACATTCCCACGTTCACCACTGTCAACCACCACAAAAAATTGTTTGATGCATGACTAGTGTCGCGTCTGACCACTGCGATGCAAGGAAGCATGCGCACTTAGAGGCCATCTTGTTCAGGAGCACGTGGCATCTTCTGCAGATTGAAGTGGGGTATTACGGGTCAAGGGACCTCTGCCGTACTATGAGTTGCTTTTGCTACAACTCCGACTGTGCGTACCTTTGGTGCATGACACACGCTGCCAACAACGTCATCCACCGAAAAGGCACTCAAAACAGCGGACAAACGTACCACACTGCACACGATCGCAAATCGCCAAGATAACGAGCACTGCCACATAGTGCGCCCCAGCAGTGCACCCGCAGTCCAACAGGGCACCGGAGGGTCAGGTGCCCAGAGTCTGAGTCACAAACAGACCTGTGGTTATAGCCGTGCGCGCACGATTACGCACGCTTGCGCAAATCGTCGGTGCACGGTTACACACGCTTGCGCCTACTTCCTTCGCACGGTTGCGCACAGTTGTCTGATTGGTGCTGGTGGTACTTCTGTTTAAGGGTACTGTTTGTTTCCCAAGAACTCCTGGTCAATTCCAGGCTAACATCGCTAGAACGTGGGTTGGTGGCGGGGTTCTTGGCGCTGGGTGCCTGCGTACTGGTGCTGCTGCTGCTGCTTGCTGTTCGGGTTTCTCGATCCAATTCGCCAAAATGTCACTAGAATGGGTAGTCCAAGTATCCAAGAGGAAATAATGCATAAACAGAAAATGGGACCACAAATTCTGGTGAAACGTCACTTGCTCACCGACATGTGGCGACATGCCTCGGCTGAAGGTCCGAGTGTCTACTGCTTTCTGACAAGCACACCACACTACCCTGTGGCCCAAGCAACTTCTGACTTCCACACCCACGGTAGCACCCAATACCCATCTTTTCATACCATAAATGTTGTCAGAATATTCCACTTGGTGCTACATACTTGCCCATACCATCCAAATTTGAAACTTTTGCTTTATCATTTTGGGCGGAGGCTGAAACACAAAAAATTAATTAATTTGTACCTAGTTTTCTTGCTGTTTGGGGGAGCATAGATGAATAGATTTGGCAATTAACAAATTGCTGTATCCCATTGTTTTCCACTTGGATGTAGAACTGTAGAATATGGGTCCACAATCCAAAAAGAATGTATGGTCCAGTTAGGAGACGGACGGCATCAATGGGTCTGCAAATCAAATGCAGAAATCATCCCCCAAGCTGATATGCATGAACACTCAAAGAACCCTTTCTTCCATGAGGGGCAAACAAACAAAAGACAAGCGAGCATTGTGCATCGAAACTCATATGACATTTTGTTGAGTGTGCTGGGGAGATTTGGATTGAGTAGTGCGCATTACTGTTCCATTGGCTACAACTGTGACTTGGGACCTGGTCCTTGGCAACCCTCCTATCTTCAGCAATATAACTGACATCAAAAGTGCCATTGTGACGCATCTTCATAAGAGTGACAAATACTGACTGCATATCCGGGGCTACTGAAGTAATTAAATTTTGGAATAAATTGTTTTTGTACACTAGTTGTGTTTGTGTGCAACTGCCGAACTGATTAATCAATTTGAAAATTTTCGTTTTTTCTTGTATGATGCACCTTTTGACCAGAATCACCCAAACATTTAAAGATGATCAAAAGGTGATTTTCAACTTTGGACGGAATTGGGGGATATATAAGCAGTAAATAGCAGGACTGTCAATTGCACGTTGCTCAAGTGGGAATGCAATACGGTACATGTGCTAGATATGACTGGCCAGCACTGGGGCACCCGCTATATGAATGGGACGGTTGGCACCCCAACCCAAAAGGCTCACCCCAACCTAAAGGTGTGCCCAAAAGGCGCACCCCAACAAAACATGTTGTGAAACTCTACGGTATTGTTAGCCGCCATCCCTCATTTTGCGTCCTGACCTCCCATTGTGACCTTGCATCCCAAAGAAGTGTGGCCTTACAGGGACAATGCTTTACTCTGCACTTCACACATGCCATGGGCAGTTCCTCTGATGTGCCCCACTCTATGCCATCTTTGACATCCAATTTAGCATTATGTTAGGAAGTCCTTGGCCTCTCAGCCACGTGTCTACATCAGCAGGACAGAATCTGGACAGAAGTCACAAAAATTGCGAGGATTGTCTCAGCCAAGAACATCCAATGTGAGGAGGTACAACAATCACCTGGCTCAAGTGCATTGCTAGCAAAGTTGGTTCCTAGAGGGGGAGATGATGCCCCCCTTTGGGCTTGTGCTGATGTCTCTGGTGCAAGGGGTGGGTGAGTGTGGGGGGTGGATGTGCTACAGCTATCCGGCATAACGTGCAGCATTGGGGAAACCATAGTGTCCTCTCTTCTCCCTCACACTTTCATGTTGAACTATTTTTGGTGCACAAACTTTTGGGTCTCAAATTCAGGCTAGGGCCCCAGAGCAGGTGGTCCTTCACGGTGGTCCTTCAAGGGGATCTCATAGTAGGGTCTTTTAGCGGGTCCTAAGTCCTTGCAAGGGGTCCCTTGTCAGGGTCCGTATCCGATGCTTTGACAGGTGCACCCAAACTGCTCCAAATGGAAATCCATCACATGAAAATTTATGTGCAAAAATCTAGAGGCCAAGCATTCTATGCGAAGCAGACAGCACAGACATTGTCTCAGCCAACAAAGCAGCCCACGCCGAGTGTGCCCATATGGCCCCTTGCCAATGAGGATTTAGCTGTTTTCACGCTGGATAGGCTGTTTAGCGGCACGTGAAAGTTTTTTGAAATTCGATTTTTCATGAAACCCTTCTGTTGCCCCTAGGATGGGTTTGGGTGATCATTTGGTGACAATACGGGTACTTGAGCACCCATGGAGACCCACGTAGTGGCCGCTAGGCTTATGTAGCCTGTGCCATGGGCCCTCCGAAAGCCCCAAAATTGCTGTTGTGCGGGCTGTTTAGTGACACTTGAAAGTTTTTCACATTTCAACTTTTTCCGAAACCCTTCTGTTGCCCCTAGGATGTGTTTGGGTGGTCATTTGGTGACAATACGGCTACTTGAGCACCCATGGGCACCCACGTAGTGGCCACTGGGCCCATCTAGCCGGAGCCATGGGCCCCCCAAAAGCTTCAAAATCACCTCGCAGGGGTTGTTAGATCAAAGACAGGCAGGCGTATATCAGGGAAAACGCCACATACCCCCCTTTTTGAGCCTTTTTGGGCCTATTCGCATACCCTACCCCAAGGGGTTGAATTGTTAGTTTAACCCCTTGTAAATTCATTATTTTGTCCAATAAACGCATCCCCCAATGGTCCGGACCGGGGGTCAAAAAATGAACAACCCCCCCCTGTTTTGGGTCGAAAATCATGAATCTTTTGGTTTTTTTCGATTTTGAGCCCAAAAAGTGTTTCCGGGTCCCGACTCCATGGGGTTTGTATGGAGCGGAGTGGGACAAGTGCACTTTTCAGCCATTTTTTCTATGTTGGCGGTTTTGGCGACCTTAGTGACCCCGTGCTACCCACTCTGAGGGGTCCGAGTGAGGATGTGGAACCCAATGCTGGTTGTGCGGAGGCCGGAAAGCCAACTTCCATACTTGGCATTAGACAAAATTAGGGTCACAAGAACTTGAAAACACTCCAGGACACTTGTGCATGTGTGAAGCGGTCATTTACTCGTGGCTAAGTGTTTGCACTGCGCGCGCACTGCGTGCATATTGCGCACGCAGAGGCTAGGATACTCACCCCAGAATACCTGTCACCTGTTTACTAGGGGGAAGACTGAAAGGTGTCAATACCATAGGGTTGGCCAGGTGTCCATCGATACTTCTGGTTGTAGTTATAACCAACAGCATCGCCGAGGAAGAACTGTCCGGTCCTGGTGTCGACTCTCCACCATCGAGTATCGGCGATCGAGAGCCTTCGAGCGACAATGACCACGTTGACTTCTCTGCAGTTGTGGACGTGGCCATACCGATCGATGATCTTGAGCATCTCGGTTCGAGAATCACCTTGAAGTCGACCAAGGTTTTGGTGCCACATCCTAAATGCTTGCGAAGCCAAAAAAACCCTGGTACGGAAGCAAAAACTTGTGAAAAGGGGCCCAAACTAGGGTTCGAGTACTTGAGGACATTCCCCGTGGCCCACTTGTCTTGAGTGATTGGATGGTCCGAGATTGGTTCTAGTTGCTCCAATAATGGGCATTGTGCACAAACTGTGCGGCAAGTCCCTAAGCTTGATGTGACTGTGCCACTGACTTTGCATAGGCATCACAGGTTGGTGCACCCCTTCACCACACACATCAAGGAAAACAATGGTCAAACGGGGATCTTGTACATAAACATGCTTATGCTGCTAAGCATGTACACAGCCACAGGTGCCAAGCTGCATGCAGACTCATCTCCGTTCCTAATACATGCCACCTTGTCTAGACAGTCCACCTTGTAGAGCAACATCTCTTACATGCATGTCCCAGACCCTCTTTTTTGAACGAATGAAGCTGTGCAATCCCCTTTTGCCAGAGAGTGCAGTATGGTATTATTGTGAGGCCACACACACACACACACACACACACACACACACACACACACACACACACACACTTTAGTGTTGTCCCCGGCCATGAACCATTCACCAAACCATTGTTGTCCTGAGGTGGGGTGGGTGCAGTGGGGGGGAGGGGGCGTCTTTGGTGACCACCAGAAATCAGTCACTTCCAAGGTAGAGGATGATTGAGGGGTCCACTGAACACCCCTTGCCAGCGGAGGTCCCAGGGGGTGTTTAAATACCCCCATTAACCCTTGCGTCCGAGATCAAGGAAGACTGCTATGGAATTTTCCATAAACAAGAAAAAAGCAGTGTTAGGGTTGTGTGTGTGTGTGTGTGTGTGTGTGTGTGTGTGTGTGTGACACCCAAGTAATTCAATCAAAGCACAAACTGCGAGGTTCGGCATGCCTACATCCTACCATGTGTGTGTGTGTGTGTGTGTGTGTGTATGTTTGTGCTTGGTCATATTCTCCTGCATGGCCCAGTAATTTCAATTTGAGATCAGTGGGACCACCGACTTCTACACATTCAACTTGAAAAATTTCTGGTGTAACAGCAAACCTGTGGCAGGTCATTTGGAGGATAAAGTGTGGCGTAGCATGCATCAGACCAAAGACAAGGGGGGACCATGGCACTGGAAACATAGCCCTCAAACATGAACATGCATCTTTGTGGCAAAAACACCTTTTAAACAAAAAAATCAACGCTCGGCCATTCAGCCATTCACAAGCCATTCAACTATTCATTAAATTGTGGTGACTGGTGGCAGCCGTGAAGCAGCCTGGTACATGCATTCTTTGTTCAAGTGAATGGAAATTTTCTTCAAACGCCTCACTGGATCTCAGCCGGAGAAATCGCAAAAGCAACAAATCCAAATACCCAAAACTTGTGCAATATGCTATGTCTGTGTCATACACAACTGTACAGTGAATATGTGAAATTAAGATCTTGAAACCTCTTTCTCCTTTTAAAAACAAATATTGGTGCATCACGAAATTCATTTGTGCAAATACCATGCATGAAAAACCACAGCTACATCAAACGAAAGCACATATGATCTTCAGATTCTTGCACGACAAAAACAAGAGACTATAAAACACAGAACAGCTGAACACGGAGAATGGCAGAACCGTCAGGAATGATGGTGATATAATTCATGGAAATAGAATGTAAAACAACACACATTCTTTTCTGAAAATATGATCACACAATTGCATTACTTACTGGAATCAATAGAAATTTAACATAACTGTAAAGACATATTACAGCGTTGTGCACGGCAAAGGCATGACCCCATTGGTCAGACTTGGACCCAACACAACAACAGCACCAAATCGGCCCATGCCCTCCGCCCCAAATTCAATGCAGCTGCGAGAAACATGCACATACTGTGCATGGCACCCATACACCACCTCTTGCAAATGCTACATGTACCACATGTAGAAGATCACACTGCCTAAATACACCGCTCAAGATTTTCTGCAAAGCCCCATGATGCCATGGTATCACTAAAATGCTCGACTCTATGGCTTAATGGAGATCATTTATACCACAGCCTGAGACTGCCAGCCAACCAGGCCGAGCTGATGGGTCTGGACTGGGCTCAATTTGAACCCCCGGACTCGATGGAAAACTTCGGCTCAATCACAAATTTCATCAGTCACCCGGGATCCCTGCGCATCAACGTCCAACAGAAATGACGGGCGCACCAATGGATAGATACATGCAGAGGTCAGTAATCAGCCGAGAACACAGGCCACTGGCTCACCCAGAAGATGCAACAAAACCTCTCGATACGCCTGAGTCCATGCGGCCAAAAATGCAGAATGGCAAGTGCGCAAAATCCAATGTCCAGGATACTTCTGCGCACCCCCATTTTGGTGGGTGGCTGAAAATGAACAACATCATTTGAATACAATATAAAAGCAACATCGGTCAAATGGATCCATCAACGCTTTGGTACCTCGCAGGTGCTGCAATATTGGAGATGGGCGCATTTTGGGCAAAACAGATGCTGCCAAAAATGAAAAAAATGAATGGGCACTGATGATCCAGCCGACGAAGTGCTGCGCAACCACCGCGTTTGTATGTTCCTGATACAATGGCCTGCGACCCAAGCGGCCTTCATCGGGGCAGTAATAGGCTTGCTGGAGATGGCACCCCACTACTGTGATGTTCATTCTGGAAGTATCAGGCTCTCAGAAGACATCCAGATTGGCAGTCACGGAGTAGAGGGTGCAGAGGTTGTACGGTATACGTAACTTGGAAAACGGAATGCGGGCCGCAAAGTAAGAGGGTTTGCGCTCTTTCACGGACATGGGCCACGAAATCGAGTTTCTTGAAACGCAACACCAACACCATAAGGCCCTGGTTAACAATACACCAGTATTTTGTGAAACAGTGCGTACGACCCTCATTGAATGGTTGTTGCAGATCAGCGATGCTCAACGAGTTTCAGATCCGTGAAAAATATGACTTGGTATCAAAAAGACCGAGGAGTCCTTGTGTACTGCGCCCCTTTTACGATCGGTCGGGGCGGGGTCATTGAGTCAAACTTCCAACAATAACCCAATCCACTCCATCCCATTCCCCTACGTTCACCGAGAAAACGAGCATTGGCGGCAGAGTCAGGGAAGGCGCGCGATCACAAAAGGCTGCCTCGCTAAATCGCGCTACAAACATCACACTGCCCTAGGGAAGATGGGAAACACGCAAACACACAAAAACACGTTGATACAGCGCCCTGTCACAAAGAAAGGCGGAATGCCATGTTCGGGGATTGCCACAACAATGCGATATGGTTCATGCCACCTGACACAAAACTGGCTGCAACATGCGAGTTTGGGTTGCGAGTTGGGGTCCAGGAGCAAGACATGTCATGAGGCAGCAAGATGTGTCCTAATCCGGATCGAGGAGAACAGGAACCCTACATGCACCAAATCCTGGTGCCATAGAGTGGAGAATCGCCGCTTTCGGCGGTCCGACATGCTTGAGCACGAGTGACCGCCCGCAGCCGCCGGCATTGCAGGAAAGTCCTACAAAGTGCCCCCCATGCAAAATGAAGTGCATGGAACGCACAATGCCATCTACTACAACTGATGTTGGCAGAATGCTCTTGGTAATGCCTCAAACCCACACCGTGCTGTGTCGCATCCAATCGTGTGTAGCTCGAAGCACAGATCCGCCGCTCCCAACCCATCTACCCCACCAATTTCCGGAAAGGGGGTGGGTGGGGTAACACGCTGCCACTGGGGAGGTCTGGGGTCGGAGGGGACGGTGCACTTAGGCGTATTCAGGTCCAGGGCGCCATCGTGCCAGAGGGCCAGTTGCAGGTTAGGGGCGGTGTTACCCACTCCCTGGCCCTCTGGGCGCTCTGAGCGCGGTACGACGGTGAGATGAACCAAAATTGGCCAGGAAATTGGCCGGTTAAAACAGGGAGGCATACGGCTTGCCACACCCGGTCTGTGTGCTGTGCTGTCTGCTGGATTGGACTTTGGTCGTGCGCAAAGGGCTTTTCTGGCATGCGCCTCACGACACCTCGTGGGCTGCTCGCTTTGCCTGTGGCAGGGGTCTCAAACCACAAAGGAGGTCCAGCATCCGTGGCGAAGGGGCGGAGAAGATTGGATGACTGCAGGCAGTTTCCAGCGGGGCTGACGGCAGCTTCGGGGCCAATACTTCATGCGGCCCGAGGCCAGAGCTTACGTCACGGCCCTCAACAGCTGCGGTGGTCACAATACCCCCCAAGTCTTTAAGGGCCTTGTGGAGTGGCGGGGTTATGCCGAATTACGGTGAGCTAAGCGAGGGGGCAGGGGGGTCGTCGGGCTTATCAACCACCGGGACGCGTGCTCTCGTGGCTGGCAAAAAATAGGCGGAGGCCTTTTGGACCCTGTTGCATCCGAAACCCTTCACGGACCCCAGCGCTTTTGGGAATTTCAGGCACCGTTGACCTGTGCCCCACGGATGAAGCAGTACGACAGACAATACCGGGGCACAGGGTCTGTGCTCGGCGCTCAATCCATCTGTCTGGGTCGCTGCTGGGGCAGTAGCAGGAGCAGGCAACAGATGACTTGACAGGCCATTGGGTGTCCCGGTTTGAGGCGTGGTAGTCTTTTGTTGGTCAGAGCATGTTCGTGTGCCAAAAAATGTGTTGTGACACTTGGTACGATGTTTGTTCTCTGTTGTTGTTCTACCGTCACATGCACTCAAATGCAACTCCACACATAAAATGGAGGTCGCGAGGGTATAACAGCTCCTCCATGTGCCAGAGTGCGATGCTGCTGCTGCTGTATTGCTACAGCGGAGCGCGCACCCAGGCCACAAAGGCTGCTTCCGTCGGGGGCGGCGCAGCACGGCCTTTGTCATTGGCTGTTCACCAAATTCTCTTGGGCCCAGGGCCTGTGTTCCAGAAACAATACTCTCCTTCAGTATCTTCAGTGCAGACAGTCCAACACCGTTAATGGCAGAATTGCCCTCGACTGACGGCCGCAGATGGTCAACCAACGCTTGAGGTAACGGGCAATTCAGAGGCAGCAGAACACTCCTGAGGGAGTATAGGAGGGGGTGGGGAATATAAGAGCAGGGGCAGAAGGTAAAGAACAGGATGTACTCAACATGCATTATCTGGCAAAGCCAGGGAATTCGACTTTCGCCGAAATAGCGGGTGGCGGCCAGTTAGAGATTAACCGACGGTGGTGCGCAGTCACCTGCCGCGGATCCACACTTAAACATCATCGACCATCATCATTTGGCCATCGCTGGTTTCCGGCGACGTTGGATTATAAGTAGTGACGAGGACAGGCTCAGTGTTCTCGCTGCCATCCTGACGGGGCACCGCCTGGTACGTGCCGGTGGGGTCAGGGGTCCAGACCAGCTGCGAATAGCGGGGCCCGTCAGGTGTATCTGTGGGGAACTCAGGTTGCCTGCAGAATGAAGAATGGCCAGGGTGCATGCCGAATGGGGGTCTGCAGGTTTACTCATGTGCACACATCTGCACTCACCGTCATTTGGGTACGTTCCGTTTGGGCCAAAAGACCATTTGTTTCCGAAAGTTCTTTTGCTGTTGTTGCCCTGACGGGTCACGTGTGTTGGGAAACGGGGGTAAAGCCTAATCGACGCAATACGGATGCGGCATTTGGTTGGTTTAAACCCACCCAAAAAAATTTTGGTCCCCCCCCAAATTTAGTACCCCCCCAGCCCTATTGAGCAATCTGCCAAAATTAGTACCCCCCTTGAGCCTCCCATGCAACAGAACACGAACAAACCGACAAATCACACTTTTCAGAGCCGCAAGCGTCACTTGAAGAATGAAGTCAGTTTCATTTGCTTTTTTGTATTGGAAACACTAGCAGAGCATGGGCCACAGCTGCAGAAAAATCTGCATTAGCTCCATCAGCCCCTGTTACACGGGAAAATCACACATGGTACGTACCCACCCAAAATTAGTACCCCCTGGCCTTATTGAGCATTCTGCCGAAATTAGTACCCTAGGGTACTAAATTTGGGGAAGGGAGGGTTTAACTTGGGATCGGAGCTCGCCAGCATGAGCAACCCCCAGGGCTCCTTTTGGGAGGAGGGGGGAGTCCAAGGGGGATGGGTGGGTGGGTCCAGCCTCCTCCACCCCTGAGTGGAGCTGAGTTCCTTGAGGTGCCGAAGGCGGCAGAGAAAAAATTTTGATTGGCCAAAGGTCCGGAAGAAAATTTGGCCCAATCTTTTACGGGGGGGGGTCCGGGGGGCTGGTGGTGGTGGTGTGGGACCCCCCCCCCAGTGGTGGCGAGTTGTTAAATGGAGCCCTGGCAACACCAATGTACAGACACGAAGCACAATTATGCCGTTTTTTTGTCTTTTCAAATAAACCCAACATGAAGTTGAATCATCTCTTTGAATCATCCTTCACTCCAGAACTGTAGGCCCCAAACATCTAAATGCTGCTCTCTCTCTGCACAAAACTTGTCGCAAGAAACAGAGACTCGGTAGCGAAAGGCGAACGCTGGATACGCCACCAAACATGTTGCAGTACTGACCGGGCATGTGGGAGAGTGACTAATGTTTGGTCATTGTGTGACACTACAAGTTGGTGTGTAGGTGTGTGCATTAAACGCGCATGGATCTCCAGGACAGATCGACTCGAAAGGCTTTCTCTGTTCCACCCGGATGTCAGAGGCTAAGTCGTCTTGAGTTCTCGTGCGTATGTCTGCGTGTGCACATGGGGGGGGGGGGGCGTCGCAGTGTAAGTGTGGACCCAAACACCCGCGGCGTGAAGGCGGGGCGGGGGGGTGGGGGGCAGAAAAATGTTTTTCACTGGTTTTTGGGTATGTTTCAATTCCTCATTGAATTCTGAGCGACGCCCTTACTGAGCTGAGCTACCGTCACAGAGCGCAATTATTTTGAGGTATGCAACCCCCCCGTAGCCCCCGTGGCTATCCCCTCACCCCTGTTCCCGCTTTTGGGTTTTCATGAAATCAGTGTTGGGGAAGTCGGGGCTTGACTGTTTTGACTGTTGGGGCCCGCATTCCGGTGGGCAGCACATTTGTTCTCTCCTGTGTGAATGCCTTCCCCAACCA
Organism: Eutreptiella sp. 'Long Island Sound 2002'; assembly: GCA_964036045.1. Lineage (NCBI taxonomy): Eukaryota > Euglenozoa > Euglenophyceae > Eutreptiales > Eutreptiaceae > Eutreptiella > Eutreptiella sp. 'Long Island Sound 2002'. Next base: position 51,684,758 of record OZ038389.1, on the reverse strand, counting down.
GCCGGACAGTGCTGCTGGGGCTCTCTCGGCTCCAATTTCCAGGGCCAAACTCGGGAACGAACGTGCACACTGAGCAGACCGCAACATGCAGGTCGGAGTCAATTGCATGCGGGGCCCCTTCGTTGTGGCAACGCAGCCCCCCTCCCCCTCTGTATCCACAAGCCCTGGAGTTTGCCTCAAGAGGAAGACAAAATAAATGAGTTACGCCGCATATATCTCGCAGTATAGTGGCACAGTGGCATCACGGGGGCGTTTAAGGGGGGGTGCCGGACCCCCCCACCCACCCCAGAGCAGTAGTCTTTTCGAGGAACAGTTGGGCCGGACATTACGGGTCGTTGGGTGCTTTTCAGAGTTCACTGCGTCTTTTTTCACGCATGGTGAGTGATCAACAGCTTTTAATCCTCACGTCTGTGCAGTCAAAATCCACCCAGTCTCCAGACATTTCCTTGAGAACGAGGGTTGAAAATTCCCATTCACTCTAATGAAATTGCTGCCTTTCAAACCCCTTTTCTGAGACGGACTCGCTCTCACCCAAGGCCTTGACGGCCCGATCCTCAATCTCAATGCGCATCCCTTGCACACTGTAATATCTGACAGATTGGAGCACGGAGGAGAGGCCACGTGCACAGGGAGAGGGAATTGCGCTTCCTGCGGCATGGTATCAGTCTGTTGTGTGGCTGTTGGTCTCAGGGCTGGCCAGGGGCACAGCATGAGGCTGCAGGCCAGACCTGCCAAAACACGCCGCTGCCGCTTTGATGAGAATGGAGGCCGTTATACCCCAAATACAAAACTGTGTGCCTTCACAGAGGTAATCAAAATAATGGGTCCTCAAGATAGGCCCTATCACAGAAAATGGCAGACGTGAAGAGACACGAACAATCCACTGCAAGTGTTCTAGCACTTAGTCCCATTGCTGATGTGGGCCATGAGGTGCGTGTAAATCCTCACATCCTTTGTAGGCAAGCCGTGCCCATAGCCCTACCCATTTGTCTATCTGTCTGTCCATCAGTCCGTGTCTTCCGTATCCTCGTCGGTCTATCCGGCCGACTGCCTGTGTGTTTGTCGAGTTGTCTGCCTCCCTCCCTCCCTGCCTGCCTGCCGATCTGTCTATTTGTGTGTCTGCCAGTTTGTCTGTCCCTGTCTCTGTCTCTGACCATTGAACAGGGCAATGCCGCATCGCCGGTGCCCACCCGCACACTGGACGAGCAGCTAGGCAGCCCCCAAGGCCGTCCAAAACCCCTGCTGTGGCGACGCCCTCTGCTGCCACACCACCTCCTGCTGCCGCACGATCTCCTCTTGCAGCCTCGCCTTCTCGCTTGGACTCATCCTTGCCACCACTTGCCCAGCCTTGAGCCCCCGCACGCGCCGTTTTGGCATCCCGACTACTGCCCCCCCTTAAAGCCCCTTGATGCCCTTCTCAGGATCAACCCCCACACACAAATTGCCCCCCAGTCGGGCACCCATGTGGGGCTGGCTCTTGTTCTTCCCCACCAAGACCAGGTGCCCGAGCCCCAGGGTCTCCCACATCTTGAACAAAGAAGGCACCTTCGAGGCATTGCCCACCGAGGAGGCCCAGAAATTCAGCTGCACGGCCTCACAGCAGGCAGGGTCTCTCCAGTGGGTGCACTTCAACTTGCACCATCCCCAAAATACCCCAACTTCCCTGCCCTACCAAACAGTGGCAGCCACTTGTGCTTGACCTCCTCAAAACAAAATCAGTTTGATCCATCCGTGGGGTTTGGCAATGTTGTCGAGAGATATGCAAGAAACATTGGTCCATTTTGAAAAGCAAGTGCACAATTAAAATAGTCGGGGGGGGGGGGGGTTAGACCTTGGTGTGTTGGAGGGATGTAGTAAGACAAAGGAGGCCGTTTCAAAGGATAGTGCCATCCTAACATGGTCGTTCAGCTTGGTGGTTCTTTATTTTGATGTGAACCATGGGGGCCCTTGTGTGCCCATTGGGGCAACCTCCCATTTCTTTCCCCGGGACTTGTACCTCTGGTCTGTGTTGTGCATAACGTCCGACATCCCGGCTGGCTTTCATCTAGCAGTGCGGCATCAAATCTCGGTGGCATGTGACATTGCATGTGTCCTTATAGCGTTCCAATCCACGCACTCTGATACCGTTCAAGAAATTTGTCGCATTTGTCAGAGCATTGTTAGAACACTTTACTTAGAATGCAATTAGAACACATATGCTATTTCTTTTGGCAGGCGCCATGCAAGCAGCAGAAAAGGTAGTGATGGCCACCCTAGTTGCTGAGTAAGACCAAGCCCCGCAAGTACCCGAGTCAACCTTCCCCATGCACCACAAGCCCCTCCACCCCTGCTACCCTGCTACCCTGGTAGCACAGCGACCTTGACCAGCAGCAACGCTAGCAGCCAAGCACCTCCAGTTTGGAGGTGCAAAAGAAGGAGCACAAGGTGTCACAATGGAGGGTTTGGGTGCACGAGTGATGCGACTGGAGGAGGAGGAGAAGAAGGAGGAGGAGGAGGAGGAGGTGGTGGTGGTGGTGGAGGAGGAGAGGGATAGGGATGTGGTGCTTGTGGGCACAGGGGTGCAAAGGTGCCAACTCACCAAGTGGCTTCTGCACCAAGTCACCCAACTCCACGGGATGACAAGAAAGCGGGGTCACACTACAACTGGCACACAGCAATGATTCCCCCCTTGTTAGGAATGTGGCGTCATGGGCCGGGTCCCGCTACAAGTGGTACATTGTAAGCTGCACCTCCATTCCATTCCACTTTCTTTGCTACTTGCCCCATATTCCTCATTGAAGAGGGATGCTGCTTGAGAGGCCGAAAACACACCAAGAACCCTACGAGCAAAAGGTGAGTTGGCCCAGGGCGGAAGCTTGCATTCGTGTCAGCGAATCAGTCACTTAGTCAGGTTAGCAGTCATCAAAACCCAGTCCAGCAAGCAGGCAGGCAGACAGAAACGCACAATTTGGGTTTTTTTTTCAGTGGCACACTCAGCTTCAAGCGGTTGGGAGAACAGCTACTGCAAAACGCGCAGTGGTCGAGTGGTACAGCAGCCGACAGCAGCTGTCTAGGTCAGCGGTTCGAACCCCGGTGTCGGACCGCGGCGCCGGCGCCGCCGACGGGCATGCCGAGAATCGAACCGCCGACCTCCAATTCTGCAATTGACTGCATTACCATTGGACCGCTGCTTATGCTGACGGTACTGGTTCTCCCCACTGCTTGAAGCCTTCTGAGCACAAACTTTTGACCCCCCCCCCCCAAAGTGATATCCAATTTTAGGGGATAGAGGCCTCAGAATCAAAAAATCCATTGGGGCATTGTCTTGTTGCCAAAGGGCCAGACACTCTTGCACACCAGTTTGTTCCAACCAGGAGACACGTCAGACACCCAAGACATTGATTAGAATCTAGAGCCACAATTGGAGGCAACGGCCGCGACGGCCGCGACACGAGGATGGGATTCTACAGCCATGACACGACCAGTTGTTCACAACATGCGGGACGTCCCCAACGGTCATTCCCTGCCATCTACCTAGCACGCTTTGCATGAAGAAGTTTTGGTTCGCATCTTTTTTTGCACCACAATTGCATTCCATTGGATTCCCACCTCCAATGACTATAGGACTCTGTGATCCTTGTGATGTCCCAGACCCATGTCAGAACAAGATATTGACTGTCACTGTTTTGACCAAAGATTAAGACCACTTCAGCCGCACCACCATGAATATGGCTATTTGCCATTGGTTGCATTGCAGGCCCCAAGCTGCCCTCTTTCTTTGCACTGCTGTGTTGTGGCCACGTTTCACGCAACATCTTGTTCAATGTCTCGAATGCAGGGCAATGGCAGTAGCGGGGGCAAACCCATATCCCATCTGGCACAAGTTTCGGCCAAACCTACACGAGGTCACCAAAAGGTGGGGAATACCCAAAGCACCAAAGCGGCTTTGCATTTTCCCATCAAACGGAATGTTCAAATGGTGCAGATGCCTGGATGCAATGAGCAATACCTCAGCCTAATTTGCAGCCACCATCAACGGATTTCTCTCTCTTACAGTTGTGGTACTCACAGTACTGTACAAAAAGCTGTGGGGGGCTCCATCCATCAGCCATCCCAAACACCTGCAGTGCGCAATCTTTGGGCTATACGTTGCTCTTCTCATGGAGGGAGGGCGGAGGCTTCAGAGCCATAAAAATACCGTAAGCAAACATGCAAACCAATCGACTCCAGTATAGCATTCAGTGGGATTGCATCCCATTCCTTTCCTACCACTCAGCCCTGCAGCCTTTCCTACCACTCAGCCCTGCAGACTGCGGCTGACCCAGCCGGATGCCCCCCACAACAAGAAACACTGTCTAGGACCCCGCCCGCCTTCCTCTCAGAGGTCAACCACCAAATCACACCAAAAGACACCCTCTGTGGCGCGTCAAGCAGAGCTACTTGGCGGCATTGAGAAAATGAGAAAACCTGTGTCCAGCAGCTGCAACTCGTCGTGGCGGTAATGTATGGACTTTTCAAGGAACAGGGCCAACGGTGCATCAAAGGTGACATGAACCTGCAAAGCGTTCAGACTACAACCGCATCTCAACTGAGCACAACACACACGGGGGACAGAGCAGTGAAGCCTGCAAACTTACTCTGGCGGGTCTCAGGGGCCTGCACAGGTCCTGCGAGGGGACATGTACATCCTGGCAATGGTGTTCCCCCCAAACAGCAATTTGAGGCCGGCTTTAGGCACAGAGACTTGTTGTTGGCGTCTATACCTCCCCCCCCTTCCCTCTTGAAAGAAAGCACCGTAGAGGGCGTCGGGCACCAACAATAGAGCTACGGGCGTCTGAGTGAAACCGTTCCTGAACCTCTCGGTGGACGACTTTGTAAAATAAAGTCAGCCCTCTGGAGGTTCCGCCTAAGCACCAACAGTGCGCAAGAAAAACTGGCCTTGCTGCAGCATGTTGCAGCATGTTGTTGGGGCGTGGGGGGGGGGGGTCATCTGTCCGGGATCACAGAGGCACCAGAAAGTCACAGGGAGAGGCGTGGCCCTTTCATGGCGCTTTCTAACGTCCCCGTCAGTTGCTTATGGGCGTCAAGCACCTGACCGCTGAGGCCAGCAAGACACATGCACACAATTAACAGAGCCCCAGCATCCCCATCTGCGCCCAATGACGAGGACATCCCAACAGTACATTTCGGACGCTAGAGTCCCTGTCCCTCTATCAAATGGCGCATGCCTGATTGAGGATCAGAGAGGGTCTTAAATAGGTCTGTCAAATGCTTTCTGTTTGAAGGAGCTGAACTCCATTAATTCGGGAATTTCTCTGGGTTTTCTAGTCTTTGCCCCATTTATTCAACAATGGTGGGCACTATTCATTTGGTCATTCAGACGGATAGGTATTCTTTGTTTCGCTCTGCATGTGACACCCAAATGCACAGTCTTGCCACGTCGAAAGCGCAGGGTGCACAAATTGGCAGTCATCCACACCACAACACACCACACCATACCACACAACACCACACTACAACACACCACACCACACCACACATACCTGATTCCCGTGCACAGGAGGCCTTTCGGGGACGAGCAATGGCCTGGCGCCCCATCAGGAACCCACTGCAGCGCCCAATTACCAACAGCCCGGCACTGAGTGTGGCATGTAGTGCCACAACCCAGGGGACAATTGTGGCGACGGACTCCGGGCCCGCGGGGATGGCCCTGGCGTTGGTCTACGAGCACGAGCCTGGGCAGTACAGTGCCTGTGTAGCCTCGGGGCTGGGGACCGCACAGGAGGGCGAGGCCATGACCCTACTCTTCTGCGTCCGCCAGCTAGCAGCACAGTCGGGGGCTCTGGGTCATCCCTGACTCAGAGTCCGGCATGGGCACCCTGTGCACCTGCTAGGAGCGCGAGCACTGAGGGGATGGCATACACCATCTATATGTGCACACCCTGGTGGCCACCTGCCTGACCCCCAAGGTGGCAATCAATATTGTGGTGACCCTGTCTCAATTGATCACCGACATCAATTTGAGAGGACCCCACAGCCCAAGACGAGCCCCCGGCAAACCTCGCCTAGATGCTACGCCGCCCAGACTCTTTTGTCACGCCGGACAAGTTTCGTGACCACTACCAGCTAGCCCTGTTGGACCTACAAGACTGGCTCCACAAGCAGGTAGCAGTCCCCACGCAGGCGCAGTGCGAGCAATGGTGGGGCCTCAATTACTAATTATCAGCAAGGCTGAGGGTCACTGCTAGATTGGTTTATGAGTGACCAACGGCGGCGCCTCATGGCCCACCACATGCACAACCTCCCCACCATGATGGTTTGCAAGGCACCCATGGCTGATTCTGAGTCCGGGATGACCCAATAAACTCCCTCCTACACAGCCAGCTGACGAACACAGAGGAGTAGGGTTATGGCATCGCCTTCTTGCGAGGTCCCCACCCCGGAGGCCACCGGTGTGCTGTGGTGTTGTGTTGTGTTGTGTTGTGTTGTGTTGTGTTGTGTTGTGTTGTGTTGTGTTGTGTTGTGTTGTGTTGTGTTGTGTTGTATTGTGTTGTGTTGTGTTGTGTTGTGTTGTGTTGTGTTGTGTTGTGTTGTGTTGTGTTGTGTTGTGTTGTGTTGTGTTGTGTTGTGTTGTGTTGTGTTGTGTTGTGTTGTGTTGTGTTGTGTTGTGTTGTGTTGTGAAGGCACTGCTACCAAGAGATTGGCAATGGCTAGGATGTCTTGCACATGGCAAAATCCAAAATGCGTGGGCCCTAGCTCTTAGCCCTGATGTCTATCCGTAAGCCCCCCCCCTTTAAGATGGGTGCTGCATCAATTCAAAGCTCCCCTCGGGACACCCTATCAATCTGCCCGCTAGTGCAATTCAAGTTCTCGTAGAGTCCACATCATTGTTCCCTGGGGCCCTTAGGCTGCCGTGAGCCCTCGGGTGGCCACACCTTTAGGGATGAACTCCATCCCCGTGTCATGCAGTCCGGCACGTGCGCCCTATGCAGGGACGGCGGGGCGACGGCCACCACACACTGCTCAAGCACGGCGGAGTCCACAGCTTCCGCTGCACTGCCGCCACCCTTGGCCCTTCATGAGCCTCTTGCTGCAGGAAGGCGTTGTCGGGCGGGCCTCCACACGGGGACTACACTTAGCACTCCACATGTGCCATGCTGTCTCCGGGCAATCGCCACACAACAAGCACAGCGTGCACATCTGCACATTTATGTGTTCCGAGTGCTCCGCCAACACCTACCAAGAGTCCGGGCACTGCAGGGATGGCATACATTTACTCTTATGCGCACACCCTGGGGGCTGCCCGCCTAGCCCCCAAAACGGCAATCAACGTCGTAGTCATCCCCTCGCACTAGATAATAGACATTAATGTGCGAGTCGACGCCATAACCTGGGACAAGCCGTAGGTGCCCCACACCTAGATGCTCCACCGCCCACACTCTTTTCTCCTGCCGGACAAATATCATGACCACTGCCAGCTAGCCCCATTGGACCTGCAGGTGTGGCTCAAGGAGGAAGTGGCATTGCCGGCACGAGTGCACTATGAGCACCGGTGGGGCCTCAACTACTGGTGGGCCTCTGGCGTGGGCCAGCCAAGCCTTCTGGGACTCATTCGGCACCTGCCGAATGATCTCTGTCCCCATGTGCACTGCACGCAGGGACGGGGTGTTGATGGCCGCCACCCATTGCATGAGGACAGCGGAGTCCCACAGCTGGCCTTGCACTGGTGCCTCCCTAGGCCCCCCTCAGGTCCCTAGCCACGCGTGCAGGCATTGCTGGGTTGGCCGCCACACAGCCCCAGCAGGGCTAGGAGGAACAATGGCGCGGGCGTTCAACTACACCAACACTTGGAGCGGCAGGGGGTCCCCAGGGGAGCCCTAAACTGACACCACCCAGCTTGTGAGGGGGCGACAGCCCCCTTGCCCCAGGTGCAAAGGGCTTGCGGTTACTTTTAAGGTACAGGTTCAGGGCCAACCCTTTTTGCATTTTCTCGTGTGCAAGACATCCCGGCTCTTGCCATTTGGTAACAGCGCCTTCGGCACACCATACCACGCCACACCATGCCACGCCACGCCACGCCACACCACACCACACCATACCACTACACCACACTGCGCCACACGATACAGGCCACCACACCTCGCCACACCATGCCACGCCATGCCACGCCGCGCCATACTGCACCGCACCGTACCACACCACACATCGCGCCATACCACACCACACCACACCACACCACACCACACCACACCACACCACACCACACCCTGAGTACTCCCCAGCTCTACTCACGGGCTGGGTGCCGGGTGCGAAGCCCCCGACGACAGGGCCCGGGCACTGCCAATAGGCGGTGTACTAACAGTGTCGGGTGCGCGCACGTCCCAGTGCCAAGCACCATCCCCAGGGACCCCGCGGCCCCTAGTACCGGCCGCCTTGGCCCTGGGAACGGTCAGCGACCCCCCGTAGAGGACGGCTGACCAAGCCTCCCCCTCCTCTCTTCCCCTACGCGCCCGCCCACGCACCGAGCCCAAACCGAAGCCCAGACACGCGCCCCTCCTGGCGCTCCTGCCCCAGCCCCCCCCACGGCCGCCCCTCCGCATGCCCCGTCGGCCCCTCCCCCCTGTGCTGCCTCCTCTCCTCGCCCCCTGCTGCCTCACCCATCCCAAAACCCTCCCTGACCCTACTCCTCTTGTAGGCTGGCAGCGCCTGAGCGGCGCGCCCCCAGGGCCCCGCATCGGCGGCCGGCCGCGTGAGGGTGTCAGCCACACCGAGGAGGCCCCTATGCGGGGGCTTCAATGGCGCAACAGGGTCAACGGGGGTATGATGGGTGTGTGAGTGGGTAAGATTTTATGAGAGACAGTCTATGAGAATGAGTTTATGAGCAACAGTCCCTGTCCCCGTCCGGCTGGACGCCCCGGTATCGGTATCCAACATCCTTTAGGTACGGTATAAGGCCCCCCGGCCACCACCCCGGCGCCAACACCAGGGAGGGCGTCCGGGAGGGGTAACAGCCCCCGATCCCCCAAAGGCAGCCCCAAAGGTGAGCGCACCACTGGCGGGGCATGTCTGCGGGGTAAACAAATGCGCTGAGTAAAACCCTAATGTAATAATTAGTGCCTACTGCCATAAGTAATGCTTAACCGGGTAAAACGGCCCTCTCCCGGTGCCGGTTTAGTGCGCAGCCCCCAGAGCCGGACCCGACCGGCCGTACTGAGGCGAGCCCAGAAATGGGTATGGCAGGCCAGACTTTAAGTGCTGGTAGCCACGCCTCAGTACACTCCGTGGGCTCATAAGGCCCACGGGGGCCCCAAACACCGTTACGTTCGGGAGTTAAGCCCCGGCGGTGTTTGGGGTTGTTCCTGGTTAAGAGGACTCACGTTGAGTCCCAGATACTGTTACCCCGGGGTTATGACCCCCGGTACTGCCTGCTTACTTGCCTGCTGCTGCTAAGAGGTAGGAGGGAGTACCCACGGGTCCTGCCGGAGGCTCCGAACACCCCCTGGGCTGGGCTCCCCGTCCCCCCCAGGCCGGTGCGCCCGGTTCTCCGAAGATACTGGCCCCCCACTGGCCTGGCAGGAGGCTCCGAACACCCCCTGGGCAGGACTCCCCGTCCCCCCCGGGCCGGTGCGCCCGGTTCTCTGAAGAAGATGGCCCCCCATTGGCCTGGCAGGAGACTCCGAACACCCCCTGGGCAGGACTCCCCGTCCCCCCCGGGCCGGTGCGCCCGGTTCTCTGAAGAAGATGGCCCCCCATTGGCCTGGCAGGAGGCTCCGAACACCCCCTGGGCAGGACTCCCCGTCCCCCCCGGGCCGGTGCGCCCGGTTCTCTGACAACGGCGGCCTCCCATAGGCCTGGCAGGAGGCTCCGAACACCCCCTGGGCAGGACTCCCCGTCCCCCCCGGGCCGGTGCGCCCGGTTCTCTGAAGAAGATGGCCCCCCATTGGCCTGGCAGGAGGCTCCGAACACCCCCTGGGCAGGACTCCCCGTCCCCCCCGGGCCGGTGCGCCCGGTTCTCTGAAGAAGATGGCCCCCCATTGGCCTGGCAGGAGGCTCCGAACACCCCCTGGGCAGGACTCCCCGTCCCCCCCGGGCCGGTGCGCCCGGTTCTCTGAAGAAGATGGCCCCCCATTGGCCTGGCAGGAGGCTCCGAACACCCCCTGGGCAGGACTCCCCGTCCCCCCCGGGCCGGTGCGCCCGGTTCTCTGAAGAAGATGGCCCCCCATTGGCCTGGCAGGAGGCTCCGAACACCCCCTTGGCAGGACTCCCCGTCCCCCCCGGGCCGGTGCGCCCGGTTCTCTGACAACGGCGGCCTCCCATTGGCCTGGCAAAAGGCTCCGAACACCCCCTGGGCAGGACTCCCCGTCCCCCCCGGGCCGGTGCGCCCGGTTCTCTGAAGAAGATGGCCCCCCATTGGCCTGGCAGGAGGCTCCGAACACCCCCTTGGCAGGACTCCCCGTCCCCCCCGGGCCGGTGCGCCCGGTTCTCTGACAACGGCGGCCTCCCATTGGCCTGGCAAAAGGCTCCGAACACCCCCTGGGCAGGACTCCCCGTCCCCCCCAGCCAGGTGCGCCCGGCTTCAGGGGAAACAATGGCTCCCCACGAGCCTAGCGGAGGGCTCTAACCACCCCTTGGGCTGGACTCCCCGCCCCCCCAGGCTGGTCTGTAGAGGGTGACAGCCCCCCCACGGGCCTGGCAGGATGCCCCGACCACCCCACTGGGCTGAGCACCCCCCTGCTCCCCTCGGCCGGGAGTGCCCGGTGGACGTGGAGGCGCAACCCCCCGGCAATAGATCTCCCCCCCCCCCGGACCCGGGTGCCCCAGTGTGCGAGGCAGCAGCCAACGAGTAGCGCGCAGGGGCGCGTTTCCGGATAGATTCTAGTGTACGGGCCCGTAAGGCCGGCCGCCGAAGGCCACCAACGCGCGAGCGAGAGCAGGTTCCGGCGCCTGAGCACTGGGCGACCCGGAGGAAGGGATGCGCAGTGCCCATGCATGGGCTTCCGGCCTGCGACTCCCAGCTCTTGCTCTGCAGCCCAGTGACACAACATGTTCCCGTCGACGCCCGCAACTCCTTACATGCAGCGCCCTCCTATCCCCGGAGGCCCGCCTGCACCACACCCCGCGGGGTCCCCGGCTTTTGCCGCCCCCCCCCTCCCCCACTATACCCACACCCCATACGCGCCCCACCAACCGCTCGTGGAGGTTCACTCCCAGCCAGCGTACCCCGCCTATTACCTGCGGGAGCCGCGGTATGGGCTTCCCCCGCCCCCCCCGCCGCCCTCGCCGCTCCCGACAGTACCGCCCCCGGACCACCGTGACCTGGAGTTGGCCTACCTACGGGGCCACGTGGCAGGCCTGGACCGCCGCACCGAGGGGCCTCCGCCCCCTAAGGAGGCGGCGCAGAGGGCGCCCCCGGCGCCGCAGGGCCCTGCCCCCGACGCGGTCGGCGAGGCGACGCCGGCACTGCTGCTGGCACCGGCGAGGGAGACGGAGCCCAGGCAGGACCGCCGGCCCCCGGCACCTACGGAGCCGCCACGCCGGCCCCAGGGCGCAACCTACCGGAGGTCCCGCTCCCCCAGACGGGACCTACGCGACGATCGCCGAGACCACGGCCGTACAAGCCCCGGTAGAGGAGGCCGCACGGCCCACCGCCGGCCCTACCGCTCCCCAGAGCGGTACTACCAGCGCCGGTCCGAGGAGCGCCCCTCCGGACACCGAGCCCCCGCCGCTAGAGGTAGAGACCATACCCCCGACCGCCGGGATAACCGCTCCCGTCGTGACCCGCCCGGATCAGCCCCCGGGCCGGGCCGGGAGCGACGAGACCCCGACGACCGGCGCCGGTACCGCTCCCCCAGCCCGGATACCGCTAGACGCCTGAGGTATGATGCGCCAGATACGGGGCGCCGGCCGCAGTGGGAGCCCCGTACGGCTCCCGACGCCCAACCCCCGCATGTCCCGCATGTCCCGAGGGACAAGCCCCCGCGCAAGCGGCAGCGCCATAACAAGGAAGGCGGACGGCCTGCGGCGCAGTCGCCCGCGGGCACCCCGCACAGGCTACCGGTGCACGCTCTGGCGGGGACCCAAACGACGCCGGGCCTCCTGGCCCCCTGTGCACAGCAGGCACGACTGCCACAGGACGGCGCCCCCCGCACGCCCCAGAAGCACCGTACCGGTGTCACGCAAACCACCCCGGGCCTCCGGGGCCCGGGCTACGCCTCCCCGAGCGGGGCAATGCAAGCCCCCCAGCAGCCCCGCGCCGCGGACCCACTGACCGTCCTGCACATCCGGCGCCTCCCCACAGGGTGGTCCTGCCGTCACCTGGCGGACCGTTTCATGTGGCTGGATGGGGCGGAGGGGGTGGCGGAGGCCTTTTATGGAGGAGAAAACCACGGGTACCTGACCTTCCGCGCCCACACACAGGCGCTGGCGGCGTGTGCGGTAGTCAGCGCTGCCCTGGGTACGGTAGCGCCCCCGCCCGGCCGCCTGCCGGCGGCAGTCCACTGTGTCAACCGCAGTGTCATCCGGGACCTCACCGTGCACACACAGCGGGACGCCCCGGGCGAGGAGCGGCACGACACGCCGTCCGCCGGGGCTGCCCCCCCGCGCATGGACCGCCCCTCCCTCACCGAGGATGACGTCCGGCGCCTCATAGCCGATGCCGTGGGCGGAACGCAGCAGGTGGTACATCCGCGGCCGCAGGAGCCCGCCCGGGCGCCCACAGCCGACGCGGTCGGTGGCGCCGGCCGCCCCCTACCCCGAGGCCCCCCTCCGGCGCAACAGGCGCCCATCTCCCGGGAAAGAGACCCAGCGTTGCCCGGGGGCGGGGCAGCCCCTGAGCGAAGCCCAGAGGTCACCGCGGCTCGGGTGAGCCCGCCTGCGCGGCCGCGAGCCGCAGCCAAAGGCCGTACCAGCCAGCTTAGCCGGCGTGTCCTGGCGGCTACCGGGACGCCTAGTGACCCCGGCCAACCGGCTGCCGGGCATGCCAGCGCAGGGCCCCCCCGGCCCGGCCCCTCGGATGTGGCAGCTGAAGGCGTGTCCCAGGACCTCTTGGGCGCGGATTGCCGGGAGGAGGGCCATCAGCAAGCCCTCGCCAGCGCCCCAGAGGCCCCTGCGGCCCGCCCCCAGGCGCCCGCTGGCAACCCCATGACCGCCCAGGCCCACGACGGTGCTGAGGCCTCAGCTCCCCCGACGGGGGGCCACCCCCCGGAGGGACCCGCCCTGGATTGGTGTACAGTCTGTCGCTTCTGGCGCCCCAGCCCATGCGACCAGTGCCCCCCGCAGGGAGCCCCCCAGGAGGAAGACGAGGCTGCGGAGCTGGCCCCGGAAGGAGAACGGGAGCTAGGGCCCCGTGAGACCTCGCCCGCTCTCGAAACTCCCACTTCGCACGCGGCGGATGACCCTCCGCCCCCCCCCATCGATGTGGCCACCATGGGCGTAGCGATGGCCAGGGGGTTGCCTCCGGGTGGGGTGAGGGTGGCCCTGTGGTCCCCGAGGTCCATGCTCGCCGTGTCAATTGGGGTGTACCGGTCCCCGCGCTTGACGCAGATTTGGACCGGGGGGGGGGCGGTGGCCGGCGTGCCCCGGGGGACATGTACCGGGCACTGGCATATCAGCACCAGGGCCCTGGTATCCAGGGGGACCGCCCGGGGCGGGGGTGGGGCAGACCAGGCATACGCATATGCCATAGCCTGGAGCCACCACCCTGGGCGCGAGCCGCCCTCGGGGGTGGGGAGGCGGAGCTGCACCCTCCCCTCGATCACGTAATACACCGTGATCCCAAGTCCCGGCGGGTGAGGAGCCGGGATGGCATCTCCCTCCCAGCTGGAGAGGGAGAAGGAGGGGACCCCCAGGGTATAGCCCACGAGCTGGAGCAGCTCGCGGGTCCTCTTTGCATACTGGGCCACGAGGGGAGGGGAGGCCGTCTCCCTCCGGGGAATGGGGGCCGGGGACGGGGGTGGTGTCCTGGCCCGCCGCCCGCATGCGGCGTCCCACCGCCGACAGGCGTTGGCTGTCCAGGAAGACAGCGACGTCCAGGGCCTTGCAGGGTTTCGCCTCCTCCAGGGCAGTATCGGCGATGAGCGCCGCCAGGCGGGACTCGTGCGGGCCCAGCTCGCCCGGCGGGCTGTCGGCGCGGCCAGCTGCCGGCGGTGCAGGGTCGTCATCCAACTCTACCGCCGGCGGTAGGGGCTCCAGCGGGTTGAGGGCGCCCGCTTCATCATCCAGGAGGCCAGCCAGGGCCACCTACGACAGGGCTCGGGGGGGGCTCGTCATCGTCCCCTCGGCCCTGGGGGCCCAGCAGCTCCGCGACGCCGACTGGAAGGGATGGAGCGCCTCGTGGGTTAGCTACGCCCGGGCCCTCCGGCCGGCCAAGCCGGTCGGCTTCAAGGTCCTGGGGGCGCAGGCCCCGGCCCTACGAGACTGGGTGCTCCCCAGGCTCACGGGCGAACGGCCAGCGGGGACTCCCTCCCTGACCACGGTGTTTGGCCTCATCGGGCGTGACCTGCGGGCAGCCCAGGAGGCAGCTGGCGGCTCGGCCACACACGCCGACCCCCAGGGCGGGCCCATTTCCTCAGAGCCGGACCCGGAGCCGGAGCACCCCACTCCCTCGCAATCCCAGAATTGAGGGCACCCCGGAGGACGTGCACGCTGTGGGGTACCTGTGGCTCAACGTCCGGGGCCGGTACCTCCGGCAACGCCTCCTGGCGCAAGCCTTGCACATGGCAGCGCGCCGCCCTACCCTCCTCATCGTGGCTGAGGCCCAGTCCCGGGCAGGCCCCGAGGACCCCCCCTTCCAGGACTACGCCCGTCACGTCGTGCTCCCCGCCCAAGGCAAGACGGGGGCGGGCCTGGAAGTATACGTCCGCACCAGGACAACCACCCGGGCTTCCCTCCTCTGGGGCGCGGAGGATGCCAACGCCCTCCTCATGGAGATCCTCACCCCGTGGGGTCGGCATCATGTGCTGGCAGCCCATGCCCCCCAGATCAGCATAGGCGTGGAGCCTTACGTGAGATGGTGGGCCGCCGTCTGGAGGGAGGTCACCTGCCTGGTCGACCCGACGACCGTCCTGGTTGTCACGGACACCAACTCGGCGGCCCGACCGGCAGATAGAGGGACCCCGCGCCCCGAGGACACGGGCTACCGCACGTTCCTGAGGGCCTTCAACCTCAGGGACTTAGTGGACCTTCACCCGGTCCCGCAGGACACATACTCCTGCTTCCAGGGGGCCGCGCGCTCCCGCATCGACACAGCCGCCTGCCACAGCGAGGCGCAGTTCACCATCGCCTCGTACCACTACTGGGCGAGCACCCTCCTCTTAGACCACCACGTCCCCCTCCTTCTCACCGTCGCCTTCCCGGTGAACCGGCTGGACAAGCCCAGCCCCCATACGGTCTCCCGCACCCCGGAGTACCACCTGGGCCCAGTGGCCCTGTCCCCGGCTGACACGGCCGATTTCCACAACTCAGTACTCCGCAGGAGGGCCGTGGACCCCCAGCTGGCCCCGAATCGGTGGCTGAAAGGCCTGCAAAGGGCCATCTACGATTGGGCCCACGCCACGGGCAGGGTCCGAGCCCTCCGCTTCCGGCAGTACCGCCTCAAGACGCGCCCGGCGGAGCGAGCTTTCCCCTCGCGGGCTCCCCAGCCGCCCTTCCCAGCGCGCAGCATGCTCCCCACGGTGGGGCGTTTTACAGTGATGGCCCAGAGCATATTGGGCACCTCAGTGACGGCGGGGCACGCCCTCAAGCGGAGCCTAGTGGCCTTGGGGGAAGCCCAGCGCCAGCAGAGCCTCCGGGGGGTGAAACGCAGGGCCCTCCGACGCAAGCAGGAAACCCTCAACTTGAAGCGCACCCCGGAGCAGTGGAGGGAGGTGCAACGTCGTAGCAGGGGCCCCCCGCGCGATGTCTCGGAAATCCCCCTGGACAGCAAGGCGCTCCTCAACCCCAGGGAGACGTTGTCCGCCCTGTACTTGAGCCGCCTACGGCTCCAGGGCCATAGCTACCGGATCCGGGATGACCACGACCGATGGGCCCACTTCCAGAGGTACTTGGGGCTCCTGCCGCAGCATGCCCCGCCAGCCCGCGGCGACTATGTCCAGCCCCGCCACCTCTGGGAGGTGCAGTCGGGGAAGGCCCGCGGCCCCGACCTCCGCCTACCCGAAGCGGACGTCTGCATCGATATAGCCTGGTACCGACACCTGACGGAGGCGGACCAGAAGACCCTGTGCACCGTGGTGCACAGCCCCCCAGTCAGCCGCACGGTGGGCAGGCGGGGGCGGGTTACCCTGCTCCTAAAAAACCCGGACCAGCCGGTCCAGGAGGCGAACCTCCGGGGGATAACCATCTCCTCCCACGTCTCCAAACTCGAGCCCACGGCCTTCTATGCCGTGGCGACAGCCGTCTACGAGCGGGCCCTGGGGGGCCCCTGCCTAGTGGGGGGCATGCGGGGGATATCCCTCCAGGAGGTCGTCCGCACGGTGCACATGAAGCTGGACCTGGCCAGGCTTCAAAACCGGATAGTGGACGTCCTGATCACGGATCTCGCGAAATTCTTCGACGTGATCGCGCAGGACATTCACCCTATGGTGGGAGCCCGGGTGGGCCTGGGAGAGGCCGACCACCTCGCCACCCATACCGAGGGTTTCTCCTACACCCTGCCCTTGGGCCCCTGGCAGTCCCACACCCTGACGCAACTCCTGGGTACGCCCCAGGGTACCGTCCAGGGGGTCCATGCGGGGGCGACGGCGGCGCTCCCTTTCTTGCGATACATGGACATCGCATACCGGTCCTCGGCGGTAGAGCCCTTCCGCTTCCCGGGACTCATGTGGGTGGACGACACGATCGTCCTCTTGGAGCGGGGCGATTCCCACCCCATACAGGGGGTCCTATTGGATCAGCGGGTATACTACCAGGGAATCCTGCGGGTGGACGTCCCTGACCGCAAGATCCAGCACGGCTCCACGTCAGACCCGCGGCCCCTACGGTCGCCTACGCCAGCAGCCGTGGCCCGCCACCTAGGCCGCGCGTGGGTGACGAGCACCCCGGACCAGCGGCGGGAGGCACTGGCAGGGGCCCCGGAGATACAGCCCTCCAGGGTCCTCCGATATATGGGAACCGACATTTACCTCCAGGGGGCGCCTACGGCCCCCCGCAACCTGCCGGAGGTCAGGGCGGAGCTCTGGACACAGCTCCGCCCCCAGCGGCTCTCCCCGGACGCGGCCATGATGGTACTCATGGCCAAGCTCCCGAGCAAGCTGCTCCCCCTGGCCAGCGTGTACCGCCCCACGGCCAAGGTACACGCGGCAAACGATGCTCTCATGGTGCGAGCATACAAGCACGTGACGGGCATCTCCCGCCACGCTCATACCGACGCGCTCTGGGGACCCTGGGAGCATGGGTGCCAGGGTCTCACTCGGTCGGAGCACTCGTGGCAGGCGGCGGTAGTACGAGAGTGGGTTCGGCAGGGGGCCTGGGCCAAGCAGGAGTTCCGGGACTCCCAGGCCTACTCCCTGCAAACGCACCAGGCGCTCAGGGGGGGCTGCCCGGCGGTGCTTACCCCGGGGCAGTACACGCATCACCCCAAGTGCCCCCACCTCATAGCCACGCTGCAGCGGGTCGTGGATGAGGTGGATCTGCCCATGTGGATGCCGGGCCAGTGCTCAGGGACCACCCCCATCCTGGTCCGAGGTCCCGGTGGGCCGCGATCGGCGGCAGCGGCGGCCCCTGCCCCCCGGGTGGAGGTGTACACGACTCTGTATGGTGCCGTCGCGCAGGTGGTCGTCCCCCCGACGGTGTACGAAACAGTACAGGCCCTGGGCTACCATCACCTCGGCGACCTCTACACAAAGAATCACCAGGTGCTACCGGAGCGAGCCCTGAAGTGGTGGGGGGCCGGGCGGCCAAAACCACCCGAATGGGGACGATATACCATAGGGGGCAGCCCCTCCGGATGACCGCGGCCCTGCAGGACACCATGGAGACCGCGGGCTGGGCGCCAGAACCCCGGGTGTGCCAGCAGCCCCCGGGCACCCTGCCCAGCGACACCAGGCTCCACCGCCTCCTGGTGGCCCTCCTGGATATCCAAGTGCAGGTGGATGCGCCACTGCACGCCCAGCTGTGGGGCTACCACCGGCAGGAGTCCCTGGCCCAGCAGCAGCGCACTGGGGTCAGGGCGCCCACCGTCGTGTGGACGACAGCCCCCCCGACTGCCGCCTACTGGAACTGGGCCAGCACATCGCAGGCCCCTCTCGTGACGGTCACCTCGACGCTGCCGCCGTTTCCGTGGATCGCCATAGCCCCGGCGGCGGTGGCGCGCTTCCAATATCCAGCGGAGTGCATGGCGCACAAATGCCCGGGGCACCCGCACAAGGGGCCCCTCTATTACACCCTCGATACGGTGGGGTCAGTGCCAGCGGAGCTACACCACGCCCTGCGCACCCACCTCAGGGAGCACCATGGGGACATGGCCCTCCTGGCGCCACACGGCCGGGCGACCAGCCCCCCGCGAGTGTTGGCCCCTGAGACTCGCCCGGGCGTCTGGTTCCATGACCTGCCTGCGCTGGCGACCCTCCGAGGCAGTGTCGTGGCGGTGGATGCAGGGGCCACGCAGGCGGGTATGGCCATGCCCGGGGTCGTCCAGAGCGGGCCTGGGGAGTATCAGGCCCAGGTGGCCTCAGGAGTGGGCACCTCCCAGGAGGGGGAGGCGATGGCCCTCCTCTCGTATGCCCGCCGGCTGGCGACACAACAGGGGGTTTACTGGCTGGTGCCGGACTCGGAGGCAGCAGTGGGGGCCCTCCGCACGTACCAGGAAGGAGGGCACTACGGAGATGGCATCCACCACCTCTACGCCACCGTCCTGGGGGGGCAGCGCCTCTCCCCGAGGTCTGCCATCAATGTGGTGACCACACCATCGCACTGGATCACGGACCTCAACGTCCGTGTGGACGCAGCGACGCGGGAGCCGCCGGAGGTAGACCTCACGTGGCTCCTCAGGCGCCCCTACTCATTTATCCCCCCAGTGCCCTTCCGCGACCAGTGCCAGCTCTCCCCGACGGCGCTGAGTGACTGGTTGCAGGACCGGGCCTCCATACCGGCGCAAGCCATCTACGAGGCCCGCTGGGGGGTAAACTTCATGCCAGGGGGGGGCCTCCCCCTGGACTGGTTCGACCACGACCAGCAGCGCCACATCACGGCGCATCGCATGGACAACGTCCCGACCATGGCCGTCCTAGCCCACCGTTCCTCCCACCGGGGCACGGTGCTGGATACAACGTGCCTCCTGTGCGGGACACAGCCCGAGACGGCGCCCCACCTGTGGGCCTGCTCGGCTCAATCGCACGAGTGGGGGCCAGCCCGCCAGCGCCTCGCAGCGTGGCTCGACCAGAAGGTGGGGCCACGGGCGGCCCCAGTGCGTCACCAGCTGTGGGAACCGACTGTGCTGGAGCAGTGGGCGGCAGCCCTGCGGACCCCCTCCATGCAGCTGGCCCACCTGGAGTGTACAGGGCCCCACTCGCTGGGCGCGGAGTTCCTCCGCCACGTCGTGGGGGAGTCCATACGGATCTGGTACGCCCACGCCAAGGCGCGTGCCACACTGCTGAAGGCCCACCTGGGCCCGGGCAGCACGATGGCGTGGGCGTTGCAGGAGCTACGCCTGCACCAGCAAGCAGAAAGGGAAGGGGTGCAGCGGGAGCTCCTGGAATAAGCGCGGTCGCCAGAGGCGAACTCACCAGGTCTCCCCGACTCCCCCTCCCCCTGCCGAGGCCTACACACTTACGCACAGCGCGCACACAACACACACAGCCCAGCCCGTTTACCTGTACCCGTGGGTAGACATCCCGGCCTTTTGCCTTTTGGTAACAGCGCCTTCGGCACACCACACCACACCACACCACACCACACCACATTCCACCACACTAAACCTCATCTTTGTTGATGTTCATGTCAAATCCATTCTGCGAACCAGGAGGATCGATGAATCCCAGCACAGGGGTAACGCTGATACCCCTTCTGGACAGAAAAGGGGCCATCACTCCACAGACCTACAAATGAAACACATTCATGTCTCCTTACAGACCTCAATGTCTCTAAACCTCTGCTGCACTATGCACGTCTGAGCCTGGAACAAAAGAGCAGCAAGCGATTACAGAGATGGGGCAAGATGCACAGACTTTTGTGGCTTTCATGGGAAATGGTGATGGAAAGAGATGAGAAACACGTGTGGCATAAAGATCTTCCATGAACCGCCGAAGTAAGGCAAAAGTACATCTGCAAGCGTACACGTCGAACTTGCCGTGTCTCAAACAGAGGGTGTCAGGATGTTGGAAGCTTCCCAGACGCCGTACAACAAAAATGAATCATGCGGAGTCCCGGCACCCCCCACACACACCACTTTATGTCTCTGGCATTCCCTGCCTTCCACTTGAATCCCGATCCTGCTAACAAGCAACTCAGATGCCATTTCTGCTCTGGCAATCCCTGGAGCCGAGGGAGCACCCCTGTGCGGCCTGCTGATTCTAGGGCTCCAGTGTCCAGGACTTTTTGTTGCCTCCCATTCTCAATGCTGCCCAGGGCATGGGTCACACACGGCGCGAGGAACGAGCAGCACGTTCAGGGGACAAAATCGCTTCTGCAAGGGGCACTGACGTACCTTTACTCTCTCAGCGGGCAAGCCCAACTCCTCCCAAGCCTCACGCAGGGCCACGGCAACATCATCCACGTCCTCTGGATCGCGCTTGCCCCCTGGAAGGCACACCTGCAGAGCATACAAATGGGCCGCACAGCAGCAAAGCATGGTGGGACAGGAACAGAGGAGGCTTGCAACCAACTCCAGGCAAAAAGCCAAGGGTCGGCACCAAACGGGTAACCTACCAGCCTTCCCAAACACACATCCTCGCAGCATCGCAGTAGCGCGTACTGTGGGTGTCTGAGGTGCCCTTGTCGGCAGCAGTGGCGAAACCCGCGGTGCACTAACCACGGGGGCTGCTGCCAGCCAATGTGTGACCCCAAGGGGTGTGCAACCGTTTTTGGGGCTGTATAGCTCCCCCCCCCCTTGGTTGACCCAAACGTTGGGGGTTGGCGGGTTGGGCGGTCAGCCGCCGGGCTCCCCGGGGGGGGGGGGGGGTCGGTGGGTACCCCAACATACCTCAAAATGACCCCCATGATACGCTGATCATTTTGAAAAAACACAATTGGGGGAAAATTTTTTTCAAAAAAATGTTGCCCATGAACTCAGGCTCCCATCAGCCAAGGTCCAACCCTGAGGTCGGGTTGGGGTCAAAATCCTTTTTTGTGTTTTTCATCCATTTTTGAATTCTCCACAAAATTCTGAGTATTTTGAGTATAGACGCATAGGGTCAAACAAAAAATTTCCCCCTGCCGTATGCCTAAAACAAAATCTCTGGCACCCACAAAACCCATTGTTCCGTACAACCATTTTGGGGTCTATAGGGGGGGGGGGGTCCCCCCCCCCCTTGGGATCAGTCCCGGCCGGGAGCAGCCCCCGTGGCACTAACCAGCATGTATCACATTGCATAACACCCCCCACCGAATGCGAGGCAGCAAATTAATCCAGCAATATTCATTTTACACCAACGCCCCCAGACTCACAGAGCGACCCTTGCAGGTCCCAAAACCACCAAAGACAGGCTTGCGAGTAGACACGGAAAAAAACAACGCGGGCTCCCTAAACGACCCTGGGTCTAGCTCCCTTGGTGCATGACAACCGTGCATCACATTCTCGGGCACCCGAGTATCATGCACCATCGGACTCTTGCCCTGCTGCCCTAATCTGTAAAGGGTTTTGACCAAGGTGGCAACAGCACAAAGGAAGGCAGGCAAGGGGGCACCACCAAATGATGTGGCTTGGAAACCTCCTGCGACGGCGGTCTGCTCGTCACTTAGGGAAACAAGGGTCGCGCATGAGCTTCGTCTCACCACCTTCTACAGGCCAAACAAGCCGGACCTCAGATAAACCCTAAAACCAGAGGCATGCCGCCCCCCCCCCCCCCCCACTTCCCACCCCGCCCTCAGGTGTTGAGGACTTTTGCGTTGGGAATCTTTGTCGCCGTGATTTTCCAGGGAGAACTAGACTGTCGCGGGCGGCAGTGGCCTGGTTTGGGCACGTCTGCAGGCAGTCAATCATGGGGTTCAACTAAGCCCACCCAAGTATGTGTGCCAACTGATCAAGTTTCGAAGCCCATGCCACAAGAGCAAAGACATGCCATTGACAGTCGGCCATCCAGGGCTTTGGAATAGTGTAGCGTTGCGACACACAGATATACAGAACTTTGTGCACTGTTGTGAACGCCTTGCACATCATGTTTAAACTGAGGTATGTTGTGCTTCTCTACACGTGTTCGTGCTTTGCTGCAGCCTCGAAACGTGCCTTTGAAGGACTGCCATCGGGCATAGGCCGTGTGTGCGCAACAGATTGAACGCTTTTTTTGTTTCAATATCAAACACCCAGACCTGTACGTCTACACTCGTTTACGCATAAACGGACCGCATATTCTTGAAATTCGTCCTGATTCACAGTGGAGGGCGGGACTCATCAGCGGGAAACCAATTAACACGACTTACTGGGCTACTACTGAATGGGCAGGGGACAGGATTCAGGAGGCCCATCAGGACAACACAGGGCTTTTTCGTCACAAAGCACGCAAACACCTACAACCTGGCCTGGGAAGGAGCGCATATGGAACGCCCTTTGACACAGTAGCACACGAACTCGGTTGTCGGGTCCAGCGTAGAGTGGGATAAGGACACTGGCCTTGCACTTTGGGCTGTACAATGGAGGCAGTTTGTGTGCGGCGCTGGGGCGTCTCCATTTGACATTGGGACCTGCTGCAAACACTGTGGCCGCTGTGGTTATGGAGGCTTTCGAAAAACGCAACACTTTCAAAAATATATTCCCAAATTACTGTCAAGAAATGATGGCAAAATTCGAGAACGTGCAGGCAGTGACTGCACGTCAGCAGCAACACTCAACAATCACCCAAACTCGACGATCATGACCCCCACCCCCCATACTTGCATTGCAATCCTCCCTGCCGACTGCATAGTTCGACAGTCTGTGGTTTCTTCCGCCGTTGCATAGAAAGAATGCTGTTGCAAATCTTCTTACTGTCGAAATGAAGGCTTGACTTCTGTACTCCATTGTTTTTGGAAGGATGGATCCCAAAAATTATGTCCCAAATATCACATTGCGCAAATCACTTTGAGGTTTTGTGGTCTGAAACGCTCTATAAACCCAAACTACAATAAGAAGAAACAAACAATAAGGTGGGTGCAAACCCCGTCCGTGAGAATTCAACCCTGGGTCAATGCGTGGGTGGGTCTACAACCCCCAGCCCATGCTTGCAACTGCCACTCTGGGGTTGGTGGGCGCTACAAGTAGGTGAGCTGGTTGCCATATTTCGCTTCAGGGTTTACAGAAATGCCCCCCCTGTGTGACATTCCGTCTGGTTGTTGCTCCTTTACGGGGCCCTGGACGGTCACCCGTTCTTCCCTTCGCATGTTGCGTCGGGTCGCTACTTTCTGTCGGCCGCTGCGGCCGGTGCTCTTGCTGGTGTCGTTTCCGCGTTCGCGGAGCCCAGTAGTTGGCGTGTTGGGACTGTGCTGGATGCGGCATGGTGTGCCGTTTGCGTGTCAGCGGCGCCCAATAGTTGGCGTATTGAGGATGTGCTGGTTGTTGCCGGGGTCGTTTGACTGTTTTTGCTGTCCACACACCTCTGTCCACAGGCCGTCCATCGCCTGCCTCGCTGTGTTTCTGTGCGGCCCAGGTGCCTTCCTCCACGCGCTGTCCGGGCCGTCCACCATATGCCCCTTTCCCCCTCACGGCTGGTCTGCCCCTGATGGGCTCCCACTCTTGTTGCGCAAACAGCCCATCTGGGCTGCGGGAGACACCCCCCACCTGATGCCGGTTGAGCAGGGGTTGCCCTGGCACCCGGTAGCGACGGGGTTGGCTGGCCAAGCCATCCCCTTTATTGTCGCTGCCTCCCATGCGCACGCTCTGCCATCCGCTCCATTCTGGTTCTCTGTTCCCGCTGTTCCAGCTGCCTCTCCCGCCTTGCTGTGCCCCTCCTCCTTGTCTGCTGTGCCCGCCCTTGTCCCTCCTGGTGTGGCTCCCGCATTCTGTGTGTCTGTGTTGCTCCTCCCCCTGTCTGGTGGCGCTCCTGGGTGCCCATGTCGCGCACCCCCTCCTGTCCCACCCGCCTGCCCCCCCATACGAGGATTTCACATCTCCATACAACGTGGACTGCCCCGTGCCCGGTTGGCTGTTCACGGCCCTGTTGCCACCCCCGTGGCGGGCACCTCCCGGAGCGCGGGGCGCAGCCCCCGCCCTTGTGGAGTACGTGGGCACCTTGTAGAGGGAGGGGGGGTGTTTGCTGATGGCTCGCTCGGCGTGCGCTGCATTTGGTGGTTGCTGCAGTGCTCGCACCTCATGGTTCCCTTGTGTCTTGTTGTGTGTCCTGTTGGGGCTCGTCTCCCTGCCGTGTGTAGGGCGGCCTTGTGCCCAGCTGTTTTGCTGCATGCGTTCCTCCTAGTTTCGGGCTCTTTCTTTTTCTGCTGGCCTGCTCACTGCTTCTGGTCTGCGGCGCCAGGGGGGTAGCATGTCGCTCCCTGCATCCCATTGTGGCTGTTGGGTTGTCCCACTCGCAGTTGGGTGGTGCAAGGGGCACCAGGCACTTTTGCACATGTCTCCAAATCTACAAACTGACCTGTCACTGGTGTTTGTTGGGGTTGTTCTGGGGTGAATGTGTTGTGTTGTTGCTCTTTTGCTTTCTGGGCTGCTGAGGGGCTCCCCGTTTGAGGACTTCACTCCGGGCTGTCCACGCCTCGGAGCTAGGGACTCGTGTGAGTCCACCCCCTGGTTGGTCGTGTGCAGTGACCACCAATGGTTTGGACGCTGTGTCTCATAAGCGTGCCCAAGGCCCCTGCACTAGGCCTTGGTGACAGAACTTAGCTACTCGCGGGCAGTACATGTTTTAGGTCGCTGCCCAATGGACAACCGCGTAGCCGGCTGCCAACCCCCCGCAGGGGCGACCCCCTTACTTAGGTTTGGGTTGCCTTCCCCTCCCGGTGTGGTCGGGATGGTGATGGCTCCCGGGAGTGCATCAGGGAAGCATCCCTTCTATGTTGTGTGTAAGTGTGGCCTTGGTTGTTGCGTGTGTGGTGGGCGCCGTGTTGGCGTTGGGGTGTGGGGTCTTGGGCTCTTGGTGGTGCTCCATGTGTGTGCCTTGTTTGTGGGCGGCGGTGGCTGGGTGTGGGTGAAGTGCCCGTGTGGTGGGTTTGGTTCCCACCCTGGGTGTTGGGTGTTTGGCTGGTGTTGGTGTTCGCGGCGGGTGGTGTGGCTGTCCGCCACTGTTGTTGTGGTATACTACTTTGCTTTGCTCTTCTGTAGTTGTGTGCTGCTGCGTGCTGTTGTGTGCTGGCGAGTTTCATTGTGTGCCTCTGCCGGCTTTGGCCTGCAGTGCTGCGTTATGTGCTATGCTGCCTCCGCGTTGTGCGCTACGCTGCCTCCATGAGGCGCGGCGGCCGCGGCTACCCGGGCAGGGCCGCTCCTCCCGTGGGGGCCGAGTTCGGGTAACCTCCGAAGCGCTTGGACAGGGCCGCCCACCCATTGGCGGGGCCGAGTCCGGGCCCCCGGGGCCTGCCTGTGATTCTTGCGCGCGCGCCCCGTTTGTGGGCGGCGGTGGCTGTGCGTGGGTGCAGTGCCCGTGTGGTGGGTCTGCCCCCCACACTGGGCGTTGGGTGTTGGGCTGGCGCTGGTGCTTGCGGCTTGCCCCCCCCCGTATTTCTGCAAGTATGGGCTGATACCCCATCAAGAACTCTACACAATCAGCCATTCCATTTTCCTGCACCAGGGATTGCTTGGTGGCTGGTTGATATTTTACCGGCGGAGGGGGGGGGGTGTTCGGAGGCCACCAAAAAGTTTGTACACCCAAAATCGGCCTCCATTTTCCGGATCCTTAACGTACATTTGTCTCCTGAGGAAAATTTTTCTGATTTGGTGGGGGGGTGGGCCAAAATCCCAGAACAGCCTGAATATCCCCTGCCCCCCTCCCAGTATTAGTTATTCGGCAAGGTGCGGGCACTGACCAGTCTAACCTAGGGGGCCTATTCCTGTGATGTACTATGCAGACGCGGTTGGGGGGGCTTCAGTTCAGTTCCGGACCCCAACCCCCTGGGCGTGGGCAAGAGGGGGGGGGGTCAAGGTTTGTTTCGGGGGAATTTCTTGAATCCCCAGAAAAATGATCAACACACAGCTCTTCAAGACAATCACCACGGCTTTCCGTGTCGCTTTCCCTGACTCAGGGTTGCAGGTATTGAAGGTATTCCAGATGTTGCAGGAGTTGCAGATGTTGCTGAGGTCTTCCGAGCAGTGGCAATTGTCGGTATCTTGGCTAGGTTGGCAGTTTGTGTTGAGGCCTGTGCTGGATGTTGGTCGATGGTGAAGCCTTTGCACGTATGATAGTGGATCTCTTTTTCCCATTCGGGAAAACAATGGCTGGGTCAGGTGCCTCCATGAAAATATGTTGCATTCATTGTTGGATCGTGCACACCCCCTCGGACCACGGAATAATGTACAAATCAAGGGCGTCTTGGATTGCCTATGCACACAACATCCTTTGTTTTGCCTTGGCTTTGCTAGTCGCAAACATAAGTGTAGCTCCACTTAAACACCCCATTCCCAAATTGCTTGTTTCTATGCATCTTGCTCATGAATTGAGAAACCATGGCTTAAAACCAATCCGCGGACGCTACTTTGGCATGCCACAGGTGGTACGATGCTTCGGCGTCTTGGGAAACTAACTTTGATGTAGAACTCCGTTGAATTTCTAAATATTGGGTTCAAGCCCAGCATCCCCCGGCACACATCGTAATTGAGCGGCAACCGTCAACCATTTTCTTGGGGCCACAAGGATTAGGCTTTTTTTTTGGCCCTCTGTGCAATTGGCAAGGAGGGGGGGGGGGGGCGTTTATGGGGTAGGTGATCCGGATCATTTTTGATCCGAGGGTTGTGATCCAAAAAAGATCCATGGATCATTCTTGGACCATTTTGCCCACTGTACTTTCAACTATATGCCCATGCTCTTGTGGACTTCGAGATCATTTTTGTGTGCCTTGCCTGTTCTTCGAACCATTTTCTCTGTACTTCTTTTTTGGAAGCTGGATTGTTGGACCAATTGTGTATGCCCTTGTGTGCCTTTCTCTATTCTTTCATTTGGGAAATTACATTTTTGGATCCTTTCTTTAACATGAATCGGTGGATCAATTTGTTGCTTTGTACTTGCATTTTGCATTGGGCACTGGATCATTTTTTTTTTGAAGATGAATTGGTGGATCATTTCTTTGCTTTGTACTTCTTTGCTTTTGTGTAAACCCCCGCCCCAAAAATAGGAACCGGTTCTTATTTTTGACCCAGTTGGTGGCGGTAGCAGGGGGGGTTCTTATTTTTGGGGGCGGTTCCTATTGCGTTTGACACCTCCTCCTGCCTTCAGAAAAAATGGACATTTTTGATGGCTTGCACCCACAGTGTGCGGACTCCATTGACGTGGAAAAATCAGACTCATCTGAGGACTCGGATATGGAGGAGGGAACAATTGCATTCGAAAGCAATGCCGCAGCCGAGTCCAAGAGAATGTTCACATACCTGCCCCTTGTGCTGGTAAATGTGGACGGCACTCCCATTGAAAAACAGCCAAAGCCCATTGTGATTTTCAAGGGTGAAGGGAATGTGTTCAAACACGAAAAACCCCTATACCACCCTGATGCACAAAAAACTCTTCAGTGTTCCCCGCTTTTGTCTTGCTTGTGTCCAAGGTGGTTCTTATTTTTGACCCGCTCGGTGGAAAGCCCCAGGCGGTTCTTATTTTTGGGGCGGTTCTTAGTTTGGGGCCAGTTCTTATTTTTGGGACAGGGGTTTACTTCACGCTTTCTTGGGCCCCGAGGAGTGCCTTCGTCAGCCCCCCCCCCCCCAGGATTGTCCACGTGCCCGGATGGTTGGTCCAGAAAATCGCGGATCATGTTGCGAGGCACGGGCTGGGGGCGGATGTTATGGCGTAGGTGATCCGTGATCCGTGCATGATGCTTGGGGGGGGGGGGGGTTAATGGACCCCCGCAAATCAGTGATCCGCAAGCTTCCTACCAAACTCTACCCTTTACTGTGGAATATGGGAGCAACGCCGTAGCAACTCACACTTGCCATTCTCACTCGGCAGCCGATACGACCGAAAGAAAGACTCAAGGTTGGTGGCGACCACATTGATTTCTTGCTCCCACGGTGCCCTATAGAGAGAAGACAAAGGAAAATGGTCAAATCCCCCAAAGGGGAGTGTTGAAATGATACAACGGCACTGCATCGTCGTCGCTCTTCGCGCATTGAAGATAAACAAACAATGCTTTCGGCGCGGGATATAAGCAATAAGCAACAACGTAGGTGCAGCTTGGGTGTGAAACTCAATGCAGGGCAATGGCAAGAGCAAAGGCTCAACAGTGCACACATGGGTCACGGTCCCCAATTTTGAGTTTATTCGCCATGGAGTGATGGGGCTCCTGGGAATAGGCCCATTTGCTTACGGTGGGCCCCACCCCATGCGGGGGGGGGGGTTTGACCCCTAATCACTGAAAGAATTTCAATCGAGACAACGTCCCTCTTCCGTTGCACTTGCCCTCGGTACACATATCCTTTGAGGAGTGTCTTCCAGATCAACACTTTGAGTGCGTGGTAGCCATAGACAACCGTTCCGCCACCGTGCAAAGTGGGATTGATGAACCCACCTCTGCCGAGACTAGGGGGATTCCCCACATTGGGGTTCCTGCATGTTATGCCAAATGTTGTGTGACGTGCGTTTCCCCCGAATATCCGCACATTGAACCTCTCGAGAGCACAACATGCCAACACATGCATTGCAAGACGATAGAACTCACAAGGCAATGTACGTGGTGAATGCAAGTTGTTCGAGCAAGAGGAGGAACACGAGCACAAGAGCGATCCTATTCGCCGATGGTTGGGAAAACAATAGGAATACAACTCATTGCCGGGAGCACGGTGGGCCAACCGTGCATTTCCCCCTTGTGGCGAATGTGCACGAACCACATGGTCCAAGCATACCGTTCGCATTGCCCGACGAAGCTTACCGATCGGCAAGTTTTCTCCTTTGATTGCAATTCATTTGCTCCATTGTTTACCCTGAGAGGAGCGCAAGTTGCGTTTGCTTACAAATCCACATTACCACAATTTCAAAGCCATTTCACAAGTGGAGCAGACAAAGTGAAGTGCGGTTGAGCATGCACGAAAATACGACGACTTACCGTGCCACATCGTGGACTTCAAGGTCTTCAACGTGTATTTCGTTCTTCGTTTCACAGTTCACACGAGTATGGCGTCTGAAAAGCAGGGTAGGGCAATAAAGAACGACCGCCGCACCTTGCATGCTTCCCCAAGCCATTATCTTTTCGATCGTGTTCCACATGACAAAATGATGGGAGCACCAATGCGCTTGCCAATCACAAGCCGGTAAGACCAAATACACAAGGGACTTGCCCCACCACGCCCGTTTCACTTTTTTTGGGGGGGGGGGGCATGGCCACGCGGGCCGAATCATTACATAAAGCGGCGGCGGTCTGAAGTTCTATCCTACTTATGCTACCTTAAGGTACCAAATCCCCAATGATGACATGATCCTGAAGCATAAATGACGATCAGAAAATCTAGGTGATGCAAATGCTTGCATAGTCTTGACCACTGTTTGATATCCGATCAAAAATCCTTAGTGTGATTCATTTGTGATCCAATGCAATTTAGCGGTAAGTGCAGGGGAAAGAACAAACAAAAGCATAGGACCGGGTTTGCATCCCTCATCCCTCGTCGGAGCGTGAGAAAGTGTTTTGACTTTTTGCCTGGTAAATGCTTTGGGACAAGTACTTCTCGCAACTTGAAAATCAAAGTGAGGTCTCCTGCCATGCTTTGTCGACGGCGTCCTAATTTAGAACGTTTAGACATTTGCTTAGTGCTCTTGTGAGCCTCGAGTCTTGTAACCTAATCCATCAGACTCTGAAGGGTGCTTCACATTCAGCTTCATATCATGGCGAGAGGTAGAGTGGATCGATTGACTTCTAGATGAAGTACAATCCTAAATTTTCCGGGTAGTTTAGATATCGGGTCGTCGGACAAGGTTGCCGAATTAGCCGATGACAATTGGAGTTGAGGAAGAGTGTCACTGTTGGTATCGGAGGTAGAGGCTTTAGAGGAGGCGGTGCCTTAATTGTTGCCAAGGCTTCGAGCGCTTCCACTTGCCTTGGTTGACTTTTGGTTTCGAGATCGTGAGGCAATTTCGGCTACTGAAAGATTTGAGATTCGGGCTCCACACCCATTTCATTTTCGATCCGACACATGACCTTGGGTTCTCATGCTCATGTGTGTTGTGCCCACTCCCAAAGTACCTAGCGGCATCCTCAGGAGGTTTTGTGACGCAGTGGATTCCACAGATCGGAGCCTTGCCGACCCGCCTCCCCCAGGGTTTTATCGAGAATTCCCATCGTTTTGCTTTGTGTGTTCCGACCTTCTTTGTGTTTGGATGTCTATGGTGTTTGTGCATGTCGCAATTGCCTTGAACATTCCATCGGACCCTACAAACCTAGGTTTTTGGACACCTGCGGGGTTATGGTCGCTTTGTTTTGCAAAATTCGTCAAATCCGCATATCCGCGGAATTGGCAGAATCCCGGGGGGGGGAAAGGTCTCCGCTGAACATACACTGCACATGATAGTTGTGAGTAGTACTCCCTATTTAATGGCTATTTTAGTTTGGATTATTTTTGTTCGCCGAATCCATTACACTAAGGATGAGGAAAGTGGGAATAGGGTTAGAGCGAGGCATTCGCCGAATGCGAGGGAGGAGGGAAGGGCACGAAGGTTATGCACGAGATCTTGAGAGCAATGGCTAAGACAAATCCTAGGCCCAATACGTAGTAACTTTGATATTGTGTGGGGGAGAACAGAAAGAGAACAAAGTAAATTTCCTTTTGGGAAGAAAATCTTTTTTTTTGCAAGACAAATTGTTGACAGAAAAAATCTTTGGTCCCAAAATTGTCGATGGTTGGTTGGTTGGCCCTTGGGCCTTGACAGATTGAGCGCCCCTCTTCACATGTCGGCAAAACCTCCTGGTGCTCCTTTGCATTTGTCTTTGTTTCCGGTGTGAATGGGTGGATGAGTCTTGACAATGGTCCATGCCGTCACAAGGGTAAACAAGGGAACAAGTGCAAGTTGGGGTGGAGGATTTGAAACCTGGAAGGTCGTTGCCACTTTTCATCGTCGTCTTCAGGCTCAATTTGCGGTGCATTACGCTTCTCAACCGATCTCTCGTTGGGTGTACTAATAGAGCAACCCATGACAAATGGGTCACCAACCAACTGCAAACGATGAATATGCAAGGCGTCTCGCATGAACACGTCCCACTTGAGGGGCGACATACATAGCAAAGAGGAACCCCTTAGGGGCAACAATGGCAAGGAGACAACGTATTTCCTCTTCGAACCCGCAAGCATTATTTCTTCGGTTCTTCCAAAATGAATGGGTTGTGAGGAGATTCCACATTTTTTGCACGGCAAACACGAGGTGCGAATATGAAAAGAATACACCGAGCACAAATCGCACCGACGATGTAAAGGACTTGCACCGTTTTCACGTTAGAGCCACAAGATTTGCGTGCATTTTCCTCCGACATTCATTGTGACGACAAACTTTTTATCCGCCCCCTCCGTTTTTGCATGTGGTGAATGTATGTATGTTTGCATGTACTTACCGCCTTTGCCTAGAACCCTCACTTATGGGGGAACAAAAGTGTTTCGGACTCCGAAGAACTGTTGTATGCGCTCGGTGGCAGGTAAATCCACGGTTCAATTTTCGCCCCCCCCCCCCCCCGCTCCCTCTCCCTCCCGGTTTGCAGGTGCAATCCCCGACAGATGCATAACCCCACCATGCAACAATGTAGCAAAGCAAAAGGCAAAACAAAGTCATGGGACACCCTTGAACACCATCAGTATCATTGTTTGTGTACAAATGACCAATCCTGGGCCTCCCGGGCCGAGAATGAACCAAATGACCAATCCTGGGCCGAGAAACAAGCAACACGAACCTAACTTTGAGATACACCGGCAGTCAAATCGCAGAATCATATTTTTGATACTTCAGCGATATAATGACAAAATTTAGTATCACACAAATCCAACTAGGATAGTGCCATGCTAATTTCCAGTCGCAGTTGGGTAACATGGGGGTTGAGAAATCCGCAGGAATATGTGATAAGTAAAAGACGTTCTCAATATCAGTTACTGAGAGATGCGGCTGGTCAAAGGCCGGGCTGAGGCTCTAACCCACCATGCTGTCGCAGCAGAGTGTAGCGGCACCACACTGCGCAGCTGTCCCCGAACGGACACCGCAAAACTGTGGGACTTGCGCAGGCACTGCCCTCCCCCAGCTGAATTTTCTTATAACATATGGTGGTTCATAAAGCCGCTACAGCTTTGGTCGCGCGCACGCAATGCGCGGTCGAACCCCTCCTCGGTAGATAAGCAGTGCTTCTACGTGTACTTTATAAGCAGTACCCAAGTTTCGCCGGGATCAGCAATGACACAACCAGTGCCCGATGACATAAGCAGTGCCTAAAATCCTAACGAGTTGAGCAGTTCTTACTGAGTTTTTTGAGAACTAAAAAAGGGTCAAAATGGACCTATTTTGGGTTGTTGTGCCATTGGGAGGAGGGTGTGATGGCGAGTTGGCTTGGAAATGTGCCTTTGGTGGCGGCTTTGGTGCGGGGTTCTCCACTGCGGAGGCGGGGCTTTCCGGTGCATTCTCTTGTGGTTGTTCTGAGTTCGGGATGCTATCCAACTCCACCTCCGCCATTGACCTCTTAATCAACTCTCGGGTCTTTCGCCTTTTATATAGCTCCAAGTGGGAGCGCAAGCGAGGACTATTTTTGTGTGCTGAAGCGCCGCTCCTCTGCTGCGCACGATCGATCGGCGACCGCTGCACGATCGGCTGGCTGCAGGATGCTGCTCGCTGCTGCCCTGTGCTGGCGGGAATAAAAAATAAGCAACGCTGCATGGTCGCCTGCGCACGTGCACTTTACAAGCAACGCCTGGCCAGGAGGCAGGTCCGAATCAAAATAAGCAACGCTGCTTATCTACTGAGGAACGGAGTAACATCTGCATTCAGCTTCCCCAATCTCACGCATAGTGCCGCAATTTTGTCAGTTCAACAAATCGATCGCACTCTGTGTGCACACAGAAATCGCACTCTGTGTGTCAAAAGGATTACACACAGCAGTGGGTATGGTTGCCACTCAAGTGAAGGATTGGAGCTCAAAAAAACACTCAAGTGAAGAGGGATAGAGAAGACACTCAAGTGAAAGGGCGGCTCATGTATGACTAAGGAAGGGGAGCGATTGGATTAGGAATGAAGGGATCCATGTCAAAATTCTTAAAATTTTTCTTCGGGCGCCTTCGGCGCCCTAAATGTAATCCTACCATCATTAAAATTCGGATTTTTTCAAGTTTGTCCAATCATGGATGTAGACATAGGATTTCAAAATCCGATTTTTCAAATTTCTCGATTTGAGGATCTCAACATAGGATTTCAAGATGTCTCTTCTTCTTCAACGGCAACCATAGAATAAATGGCTTGGTTGCCACTCAAGTGAAACCTGCAAAACCCTAAGCATGTGCAATGAGCAAATTCATTCTCCAATGCGACATAGTACACCATGTAACAAAGTACTCAACATGCAAACATGTAGTCATTTAGGTTAATCTCCTTTGGATTACTGGGGCCAATAGTCATTCTCGGGAGGTTGGAACATGAATTGGAAAGTGGGCCCGGGTCAAGTGGCAATGGCTGTTGGTCAAAGGGTTGGAAAGGTTGTTGGTCAAAGGGTTGAAATGGCAAAGGATCAACATTCATGGGAGGTAAGATGGCAGGGTGCCATATTGCATTCACTTGAGGCTGAGAAACCGGAGGATTGTGGTCACCGTTAGGGCTTATTTCACTAGGCTCATAGGTCAGAGAGGCTTCAACTGCCTCAGGTGGGTTAGCTGCTTGAGATGGAGGTGCCTCATGAGAAGGAGAGTCTTCCCTGGTTGCCGCAGGGCCGGGAGTAAATGTCTTGGTAGATGCCGATGTGCTGCATGTAGGACAGCTATAGCGAGGGTGAAGCAAAGCGCAGTTTTCGCTTGCCATGCAAACCACATGCTTTGACCACCCGTGTTTTTTAGCAGGGCCACGGCAATCAGGACATACGGGCCTCCAATTATACATTTGCTCCGGGTGCCATGCGTAATAGGCAGGTGCACCACGAGGTCGATTGGTAATTAGCACACCAATCTCGCCAATGGTGCGTCCATGCATTTCACGGACAACATCGGAGCATTTCCAATCAAAGCGTTTGGGATTGGAGTGTGTGCCCAAACATAAGGAACACACAAGTAGCAAAATCACTAAGCGAATATTCATTCCGAGCTGTGACAGAAAAAAGAAGAAAAACAAAAATGAAATTCAAATTGGTCTAGAAATTCAAAATTCGAATTTGTCAGCGCTGGTATATACGGCAGCCATGGTATATATACTGTGGTATATACTGCGGCGGCGATGGTATATACTGTGGTATATACTGCTGCGGCGGCTGGTATATACCGCGGTATATACTGCGGTATATACTGGTATATCGGTATATACCGCTCGTATATACCGGTAACCCAACTGCGACTGGAAATTAGCATGGCACTATCCTAGTTGCATTTGTGAATTGAAATTTTCACGGTCATCAGTACCATGAATTCAACTTTTTGGTCCAATTTAAATTAAATTAAATTAAATCTTTCTATTATTTTCAGACTGGTGTAAAGGCGCGGGCCTGGCGGCGGCGCGCGTGTGCGCATCGCAGAAAAGAATTTATGCTACAAGGCTGCATTTTTTTTTTCATTACACAGATGTATGCGCATTTTTAAGGCGCATCGATCGGTGTGCAGTACGGTTGCATCCCCTTAGGTTTGAAGCGAATTTCCTGTTCATTACATCACTTGTGTACAACCTCCCTGTCCGGTGCACCCATTGCTCTGTTGTGTAGGTACTCATGTCTGCAAGCACAGTACGGCATGTTTGTCAGTCAATTTTTGCAATCCCCCCTAGGTTTAAAGCGAATTTCCTGTTCATTACATCACTTGTGCAATACCTCCCTGTCCGGTGCACCCATTGCTCTGTGTAGGTACTCATGTCTGCAACTAGCTTCGACCCCTTTAGCTGTAGCCCCTACTGCGAGGTGGATCCATTCACCCACCCATGGGAATGGAGGCCAAAGGAGGTTCTGTGGCATCCCATGCGCTTGCCATCAGACATCTCTAGGCCACCTCAGTCCCCATCTCCGCCCTCCCCGGCACCTCAGTTACCATCCCCGGCATCAGGGGCACCTCTTCGGGCCCTTGCACCACTTCCCACCGACCCCAAGACCTTCGATGGCGAAAAGTTGGCCAAGGCTGGTGCATGCCGCCAAGCTCTTCGTGAGGCCCAAGCCCGAGACCCCCCTCCCCCCCGGCGCCTAACAAAGGCTGAACCTCGACCACCACGACCCTTAACCGCAAAGCAGAGGGTTCGGAAGCTCCTCAAGGCGCGCAAGACCCCTAAACGTAAGGAACGCTAACCAAGCTCTAACCGAAAAAAAAAAAAAAAAAAAAAAGAGGTTGGACCTCACATTGCTCTATGTTCCCAAAACACCAGGGCCAACCTGGCCGTAGCCGTGTGCGGCTTTGTTGAGAAAGTGGCACATGTAGCCGCACACATCTCACGAGCAGTTGCATAATCCAGGTATGGCATACTTCTTGCAGGGTTGACTAATCAGGAATTGGTGCACTTCTTGCGGGGCACTTCCTGGGCTTGGGTATGCACTTCTCCTCAGGCCCTTGGTTAAGCTTACTTTACTTGGACCCTACTCGGGTGGGAGACCCCCGGACGGAGGGCGGGCTGCAAGGGTACACTTTCTGAGTGTCTATTTTATTTCGGTATACACCCGAACTGCATTGAGTATTTTGGTGCAGCGGACATGTGTGCACTGCACGTGTATACGGAAATAAAATAGGCCCTCAGAAAGTGTATCGTGTCGGCAACAAACATGTGTGTACTTCGAGTGTATACCAAAATAAAATAGAAACCCACAAAGTGTATCCTCACAGGTGCTGACCGCAGCAGTACGAGTGTATGCCGATATAAAATATACACTTAGAAAGTGTTTTTTTTTTGCGGGACATGTGTGTGCTGCAGGTGCATGGTGGGATAAAATATGCCGTCTACGCCCGTCTACATTTTCTGGAAATACCTCAAGGCTTGGCTCAAGTTTTGCCGCGCGTAGCGCGGGCAAGGAATCTACATCTATCAGAAAAAATTGGATGCTAGCACCAAATTTTCTACCCGCGCATTTGCGCGGGCTGAAGGCTACCCGCGCATGGTTATCCGCGTATTCAACGGGTGCATGGATGAGTATGGCTATTGGGACGGGATGTCCAGTTGTCTCAACTGCGGCTTCATACTGAAGTGGGCACCCACCAGCACAATTACTCAGGTTTTGACATCATGGAATCCATGGCGACAAAGCTGGCGAAGCGGCCTTGCGTGTTGCTGGGATTGCGCACAAGAGTATGATAACCACATGGAAGAATGAAACCAACCTTTGACGGTGTTTTTCAACACCACCGCCAACAAATGGCATTATTTGATGGGCCTTGGTTGTGAATTTTGCGGTCTTTGAGGCAATTCACAATGCATATGTTTGTTTGCAGTTATCAACATGAATTGCCCATTCTATTGGGAACGTCAACAACGCTTAGAATGTGGCAGGCATGCTATCAATTGCCTTTTGGGAGGGCCTGTGATTACACATTCGCTCATGCAAGATGTCAATGACCACATGATTGTGGAGAATCCTGCGCTTGGAGCATCCAGCTACATGGAGTTTCTCATGGGTCTTGATGGGAATTATGATCTTACATTGTTACAACGTGTTTTGTCGCTGTTGACTGGTGTACAAGACTTCCAACTCAAATTTCGCACATTGTCGCATGTTCTTTGGACTACAATGTCACCAAATCCACCTTGGGCTATTGTTGTGAACGTGCAGCGGCCATGTGCGCATTGGTATACCATACGTTACGATGCACAAATGGGCATGTGGTGGAACCTTGATTCCTTACATTTACCATTCGCAATGAACATGGCAACCCTACACACATTTTTTCTATTAATGTGGACAAGGGATGCAAGCTTTTACGAAGTCGGAGCAAGTGTGCAAGGTATTTTTTGTATGCATCGTAGCAATTAGTGATACAAACAGTAAGCCAAAATGGGAATGGTACAATATTTGCTTTTTTGTAGGTTCTGGAGTCATTCATATGGGTTCTCCAACTTCACTTCGACAACGGTTGCGGCGAAAGACCCATGTGAAGGAAAATGTCAATGCCAAGCGTCGTTTGGTATATGCAACAAAAGCACAAAGGCTACGCACCGGCAACTGCATATTTCGATCGTTTGCGGATGAAAGCCTCGGTCATGTTCCCCCGAGTTACATTGGGAAATGTGATCTAGAATGTGAACATTGTGGAGCCCTACGATGGTCAACCTCTGGTATGAAGGAACCGGTTGGCATTTGTTGTCGCAAAGGCAAGGTTCGGTTGCCGCTCTTACAACCTCCCCCACAACCACTTCTCCAATGGCTTGAATCCCAAACACCCAGTTCCAAAAAATTTCGTGGACTTTTGCGGCTTTACAATACAGCATTGACCATGGCATCTTCCGGAGTGAAAGTGGACTCATTCGCTAAAGGACCTCAGCAATTTCGAATTCATGGCAAGATCCATCATTATATTGGCGCTCTTTTACCGCCGCAAGGTCATTCGCCAAAATTTGCTCAAGTTTTCATCTTGGATAATGACATACAAATGGATGTCCGTCTTGAAAGCAATTTCACAAAAGAGCTTGATCACCAACTTTTACGGGGATTACAAGATATGTTAATGGTACACAACCCTTATGTGCAAGCATTTCGAGAAGCAGCCTCATGTGGTGGCCCAAATGTAAATGTTTGCTTGCATGCTAGCCCGAAATTGGACATGAGACGGTACAACATACCAAGAGTTTCTGAAGTGGCTGCATTCATACCTGAAGATGATGAACCTTCGGCAGCACCAAGAGATGTCATTTTTCGCCGTCGAGATGGAAGAGTTCAAAGAATCCACGAGTTTCATGCGGCATATGATCCCCTACATTTTGTTTTGCTATTTCCAAGGGGAGAACAAGGATGGACCTATAATATTCCTGTTGGTGTTGATGCTCCTCGCCAACAACGTTCTGTAGAAGTGGAAGATGTTCGCCCTTACCAACCGTCTAAAGCACGTACGGTGATTTCTCCAAAGGACTTTGCTGCTTTTTACCTCATGACACGCAAAGACAACTTTAACCATCTCCAAAGATGCCAACGGCTTTATGAAGAGTATATTGTTGATCAATATACCAAAGTTGAGTCGCATCGTCTGGGCTATGTGCGCACAAATCAGGACAAATTAAGATCTCAATCTTTACGTGGTCTCCAAGACGCCGTTCAAGGAGGTGATTTGGACCCAAACCAAATTGGACGGCGGGTCATTTTACCAGCAAGTTTTACTGGTGGTCCAAGGGACATGATGCAAAAGTATCACGATGGTATGGCAATTATACGCAAGCGTGGTAAAGCGGATGCATTCATTACAATGACAGCAAACCCTAGGTGGAAGGAAGTACAGGATGCATTGCTCCCGGGACAAACCGCTGGTGACCGTCCAGACATTGTTACAAGGGTCTTCAACTTGAAGCTCAAGCAGCTCATGCAAGATTTGACAACCGATGGCGTTTTGGGTCGTGTTGTGGGGCACATGTACGTCATTGAGTTCCAAAAGCGTGGACTACCTCATGCCCACATTCTCATAATCTTTGCCAACGACGACAAATTGAAAACCCCGGATGATTATGATGATCTTATATGCGCCGAAATACCCGATCCGGAAAAGGACCCCGAGTTGTACGAGATTATATCCAACTGTAACATGCATGGGCCCTGTGGGTCATTGAATCCAAATTGTCCTTGCATGCAAGAAGGAGTTTGCAAAAATGGATATCCAAAAGAATTCAGGGAGGAAACAATGGACAACGATAATGGATATCCTTTGTATCGCCGTCGCAACAATGGTCGCACGGTACGTACCCGTTCTGGAATCATTTTGGACAATAGATGGGTTGTACCGTACAACCGTGCTTTGTCACTACGCTACAAATGCCATATCAATGTGGAATTTTGCGCTTCGGTGCAGAGTGTCAAGTATTTGCATAAATACATTTACAAGGGTCATGACCGCGCGAGCCTTGTGGTTGAAGATGAGGACGAGATCGCAAGGTTTATTGATGGGCGATATATCTCCACAAGTGAAGCGACATGGCGCATCTTTGGGTTTGATCTACATAACAACTCTCCCAGTGTCATTCGTCTACAAGTGCATCTTCCAGAAGAGCAATCTATGGTTTTCAATAGCCAAGCAGAAAGGGAAGACTTGGAAATGTTGGCTGAGGAAGGTGGAACAACTACTTTGACAGCCTGGTTGGAGGCCAATGTCAAATATCCCGAAGGGCGGCATTTGTTGTACTCCGAATATGTCGAACAATTTGTTTACAAGAGTACGTTGGCTGGACGCGAGTGGTGTCCACGGAAGCGAAACGTTGGCCAAAATGTAGGTCGCATGTACTTTGTGCCACCATCCGCTGGTGAGCGCTATTTTCTACGCCTACTGTTGAACCATGTCTCCGGAGCAACAAGCTTCCAAGATCTACGAACCTACAATGGTGTTGTACATCCTTCGTTTCATGAAGCATGTCGCCAAAGAGGCCTACTGAATGATGACACCGAGTGGAATAATTGTTTACGAGAAGCTGCGTTGTCACAATCGCCAACAAGCTTGCGTCGATTATTCGTCACATTACTTGAGTTCAACTCTCCCCAAGATCCATATTCTTTATGGTGCAATCACAAAGCATCCATGCTAGAGGACATTATTTATCAACTTCAGCAAGAATTTACCAGCAACACTATGCCTTCGGATGCGGTAATTGAAAATATGGGGTTGTGGGAGTTGGAACAAATTCTTCGTGGACAAGGAAAGTCTTTGCAACAATTCTCTGGAATGCCTATGCCTACAAATCCTGGCCGGAACACCATATCTTTGCTTCGTAGGCGGGAATTGGATTATGACCGTGCCAAGCTTACACAAAGAGTCGCCTGTGATGAACCTTTGCTTAACAAAGGCCAACAAAATTTTTATTCAACAATTGTTTCCGCCATGAATGTGGTCAGCATATCAAGGGCCTTTTTTCTACAAAGTGCCGGAGGATGTGGCAAAACATTTGTCTTGTATTTGCTTTTGGCTTATGTTCGTAGTCAGGGTTATATTGCTCTAGCAATGGCAACATCCGGAATTGCTTCTTTGCTTTTGGACGGCGGCACTACTGCGCATTCGCGCATGGGCATACCTACAGCAATTGGTGGTTATTCGAGCATTTCTAAACAATCCGAACGTGCTGCTATCATTCGTGAAGCAAATATCATCATTTGGGATGAGGCTCCTATGGCTCACAAAGATGCTCTTCGCGTGGTTGACGAACTTCTTCGAGATCTCATGGATGAACCTACTATACCATTTGGAGGTAAGCTCTTTGTTGCCTCAGGCGACTGGCGACAAATTTTGCCTGTTGTAAAGCGGGGGAATCGCGCCGCTATTATCAATGCCACTTGGAAACGTTCCTATTTGTGGAAAGAATTTCAACAATTTGTGTTGACTGAGAATGTCCGCGTACAACAAGCAATGGTGAATGAAGATGCCCGCGAACAGGCCCAATTTGCCAATTGGCTTCTACAAGTTGGTGATGGCACCACTCCCAATCCACTCCCTTTACCTACCCACATGGTACAAAATGGCGATAATTGTCGCAGTTTGGTTGATGCTATCTTTTCAGCAGGACAAGCATCCCATGACCGTTGTATCTTGACACCCAAAAACGAAACGGCGGACACAATTAATGCTCTGATTCTGGAATCATTGCCCGGTGATTTACATGTTTATGAGTCAGCTGATTATTTTGGTGAAGATTCTGAAGCCCAATCCAACATTTACCCAAACGAGTTCTTAAACACGTTACTCCCATCAGGAATGCCACAACATCGTCTCAATCTTAAGGTTGGAGCACCAATAATACTCATCCGCAACTTGAATCGTGCTGCTGGCCTTATGAATGGCACCCGATTGAGTGTTACTTCGTGTCTTCGCTACACAATCCAAGCAACGGTGCTAACAGGAACACACAAAGGAAACTCCGTTTGCATACCCCGGATTAATCTCACTGTATCTGATGATGATGATCTCCCTATCAAATTCATTCGCCGCCAATTTCCTGTAAAGTTAGCCTTCTGTATGACCATTAACAAAAGCCAAGGTCAGACGTTTTCCAAAGTGGGTCTCTTACTGGCAACCCGACCATTTTCACATGGTCAAGTTTATGTTGCTCTATCGCGCTGCGGAAATTCAAGCGCTATCAAAGTATGGACAGCAGCGGACTTGCAAGTTGACGCAAACAACTATGGAGTCATTGAAAACATCGTGTGGCCGGAAATATTGGACTGAGATCTTCCACAACTCACAACGTACATGCCATCCAACTTCAACTTCTCATACCGTGAGCGATGGGCCGACAACAAGATCAATGCGGAGCCTCTGCCATCCCTACCCATGGGACCAGTGCGAACCCTGATAGGATCACCGCGTAGGCTGGATACCCAACTGTGAGGACGCGGCCCTATCACTCTATAAATTTTGTTTGCAACCCGCGCATTTGCGCGGGCCGATTGCTAGTTAAATTTAAATTGCCGCCTGCTATTTCAGTAGTCGCGCGTGGTTGGGGAAGGGGAGTGCAGAGCCCGGAAGAAAAATTTCCCATAAAAAAAAATGGCACACGGGGGAGAGAGAAACCAGGCGTAACGTGCCCTGAGGGAAAACATCCATCTTCGCCAAAAACGTTTGTTGCTGTCCCGAAAAAAAGTCTTGCAATGTCCCAAATGGTTCCAAACCAAATGGGTTGCCGAGAAGTGTTGTAATGTGCTCATCGGCTTGATTTCGGTTGGGACATTATTATTGCACATTTTACTACACAAACGCACACGCACTAGCCGGCCGGATGCCAATGGGCCACAAGCTCTCCCCCAAGAACTAAATTCAATTTTCGATTCTCGGCATAACTTAGGGATATTTTGATCAGGTTGATTCAATGAACGGCAACACGGCAATGCTCCACACCGGTGCATAACCACAACTGAGAGTGACAAAGGCACGTTCCTCGTTGTATTTCATCATTGTACGTATGCAAATGCACATGTATGCGCACACATGCCCTGTCTTGCTACTTTTCGCTTGCTCTTTCGCATTGCTTGTGTGTATCCATACGAATGAATCGTTTTTCATTTAGGGATATTCCGATATAGCTCATTGAGACTATTCGCTTGGTGGTTGTTTTCATGGAAAACGCTTGGGTGGGTCCATTGGCCAATAGTAACCTCCAAATTGGACCTCCAAGTGAAGAGATAAATCCAACACAAGGAGTTGAGCATGCAAGTGAGGCAGAAATTGCATGGATTCGAAGGACCACCCAACTCAAACATGCAACAGGATCCACAATGGCTAGTGACGGGGAGCCAACCTCACCAAGTCTTTCATCAACCTTCCACAATAAACCACAGCACCCGTCGACGCGCCGAGAAGTTTGGACTTTTGCACTGTGTGATTAATCTTGCCTCAAGAACTTCAATGTGTTTTCATGGTTTGCCCAAGTTAGCAGCATCAATAATTTGTATTTGCTTTGCTGTGTGCCTGTCTCTTGCACATGCATGCCTATTACAACAAGGAAAGAAAAACACGAGGCGAACACCCCTTTCGGATAACAAGAAGGGTGCAATGTACCCTGGCATCCGGGCGGTCAATGTGTCCATTAATAGTTTTAACTAAGTTTAACTAGGTTTACCACACGCGGTGCATATTGCCCAAATGTTCTAGGGGCTCTGAATTTGCCGGCACATTGACAATGGAATGTGCGGATCCTCACGTATGCCATTCATTTGCCACAGGTGGTGCATATTGATAGAAACTATGGAAGTGGCGGTATCTAGTACAAATGACGAGTTCAACCAATAGAAGTATGCATCATTCGATGCAAGGTAAGGTAAGGTAAAACAGCTCTCGAGGCCACGACCCTCGATTAGAGTCGTGGCCTCGAGAGCTGTTTTACCTTATCAACCGTGTATGCCATTGACTTTCACAATGTCCAATATCCATGAATTGTTCTCTCGGGCGCAAGCCATTTTCGTGTCTCTTGAGTGCCATTGCTTGCCAAACTTTGCCCATTGACAAGTATAGGAGAGTTCATCAAAATGAATCATCCAATTTTGAGCACAATAATCGTTGTCAATTGCTGAAATCCATTCATGTGAGTCCACGCGAATAATTGCATTTCGTCATTCATGACCAACAAAATGGGACCCAACCTAAGCTAATCTTTGGGAAATCTTGGAGCCCAGGGCTGGATGGCTTGCTTAGGTGGTCTAAGGTTGGATGATAAAAAGACATCTACAAATGCCATCGAGGAAGAAAAGTCGGATGGACTCGTGAGGGAACGTTGATCCCACGATTCAAGAGGAAAAAGCAACCACAATTCGTTCATTCATTGCCTCACTGAAGGTTTTGATCAATGATGGCCAGCGAAGATCGGAAGGAAAACGACCAAAATGAAACATTGGCCGTCGTGACTCACCTTGATTCACGTGAAGTGGAAGAGACACCGACGGTTGTCAGTGTTGGTTGTT
Organism: Eutreptiella sp. 'Long Island Sound 2002'; assembly: GCA_964036045.1. Lineage (NCBI taxonomy): Eukaryota > Euglenozoa > Euglenophyceae > Eutreptiales > Eutreptiaceae > Eutreptiella > Eutreptiella sp. 'Long Island Sound 2002'. The sequence continues at coordinate 51,640,817 of OZ038389.1, read as the reverse complement.
CGTTACTTGAGACCACTCCGCAAGTGAAAGAAGTTCTTGCATGTGGAGCCCGATGTGTGCAAGGCAAGAACAAGAAGCTTAGCGATTGGTTTACTTTTTGCAGCAACGAACCTTGTGTTGCATGGAGTGTAGTGAGAAGAGCCCAAGAAGAAATTGCTAAGGAACAAAAAGAGAACAAGTTTACGTTGACTGCTTTGATCGAAGGGACACCTTCTTTTGAAGTCCATGAGCCTCGGGTCGCCATGATAAGCATCAAGTTCGTCTTGAAACTTGTGAAGTTTGATGGCGCACTTGCAATATTGGTCCTCCAACGCTTGCACCATTTGCGACAACGACACGCGTTTGTGGGTATGTCCAGATTCAAAGCTCTTGAGACCCTCTTTTTCGGCACTGCACACTTTGGTTGCCACCTTACAAACCAATCGTGGGCATCTCGAAACCACGTTGACGAGCCTCCAATTTCTAACGTGTATTTTGGACCGTTCTTCGTGTGGCATTGCCTTTCCAACCCACAACAACCAACATTCTCATGAATGGGGGGGATGGGGGGGGTTGTTTTGGCTCAAAACTGTTCCCCGTCAACCGTTCCACAACGCGGGGGGGGGGGGGGGCTCTATTCCCATGCACCGTTCGGTTCCGTTTCGGAACACGAACTAGGGCCATTCCAGAACGGTTCATGCATGTCTGTGCCTGTGACGACAAAAAAATTTTCCAAGAAGTTTCGTGGCTCCTTGCCTTCCCTTTGTATGCACCACATTACAGGGTGCAATTTGGACAATTTTTCTGCAAAAGTTGCATTAGTTATTGGTTTCCTTTTCCTTGCACATTAAAGGGTGCGCCATCCGCTTGGACCAATTTTGTAAGAGGTCTACATGGGCCATTGGCTCACTCTTTGGTTTCATGGCGCGTAGCATCAGCAAACATGCTTTTCGCAATTTTTGTGCCACAATTTTTTGGATCTTTGGTTTTCCGAGGTGCACTTTTCTTTGCGAAGAAGTTGGTTGTTACACCACGTTCCTTGGTGCGCTTTTGATTTTTTTTTTGTTTGAAGAAGGTTCACGGGCATTTGGTTTGCTATTCCTTGCCAAAATCACCTAAGAAAGGCCAATTTTGTTTCCAAAATTGTTCATCTTTCATTTCTTTGCACGTCAAAGCGCATCACCGGGTGCGCTTTGGATCAATTGTGTTGTAATTCTAACGTGTTCCCAAGGTTGGGTTGTCGGGGACCAACTCAGGTGGGAAAGTGGCCGAAAGGGTTCCAGCGTTTCACGGGGGGGGAGGGGTAGGATCAGGAATTTTAGCGGAATGGAACGGAATCCATTTCCATGCAACAAAGGGACACGAAGGTGCTCGGGTTATGATTACCTTGGACATGCTTTATTGAGCGGCCAAACCTATGCGGTTGCCGGGGACCCAAATGCAGTACAAATGGAAGGCCATCGAAAACTTTGATATTGCATCGTAGGTGCCGCCGACTTGCCGAAGACTACTTCATGTCCCCGAAGCTACACGAACGTGACGTTTCAAGCTGCCACAAATCGCGGTTGCTTCGGAGTAGAAGCCAATGACTCTGATGATGAGCCTTTGTCTGGACCTACGAGACAAAAAAGTACAGCGTTGACCCCCGCTGTTCTGGTACGTCCGACATGGACACCGGATAAGGAAGCACCACAATGTGCCGGCTGCCAAGCAAAGTTCCACTTTTTCTACCGAAGACATCATTGTCGGATGTGCGGAGCAGTGTTTTGCTGGAGGTGCAGTCGGGCAAGGTATGGGTTCATCGTGTGTCCGAAACATTGGGATTTTGGACAAACCCGTACTAAATCGCCAACGTCAACCTCCGAACTAGCAAGTGCATACGTAGCTCTATGTTGGAAATGCATTTGAGGGCTTTCAATACGGCGAACCGACCAACTAACCAACCGTCTCTCATGGCGCTAGCATGGCCTATGAAAGTGTGACCTCATGTGCGGTAGAGTCGGCGTATCGTTTTGGATCCGGACTCTCGCTTGAATCGTCGTTGCCCTTTAGTTCTTGTTTGGTGTGCTTTTGTTGTGCTACGTAGCCCTCACAAGAACCTAAATCTGCGCGGCTCGCCAACTCGTCCCCCCCCCCCCCTCAATGTAGTAGGTTCTCGCTCTGACAATGCCTTTCGTTTCTCACATAAATGTGCATTGTCTTTCATTCCCGCTCCTTTTTTAATTTGTGTGCCTTTTAGTGGTTGCAATCCAGCAGCTCTTGGTAGGTGGCTGTGTTGAACGAAGGTTCCACCTACACACATTTAGCTCACCTTAACTAGCCCCCCCTTGGGGGCGGACGGCTGGTCCGCCTCCTCGCTGTTACGTCCGACCATCGCAATTGGGTCACATTTTGCCACTCATTTGCGCAACGGTTGGGATTTCCAAGCACTCGGGAGCTGTACCACCGCGGTTGGCAGCGTGCACCAACTCCCGCGGCTTGGACCCCAAATGCCCAAAACGGATGCCGGCTTTGTGTAGCCGCGCATTGGCCCTTCCCAACAAGGGGGGGCGTAGGCAGGTGGGTCCCAAAGTACCATGCGGTGCACTCTCCCTATAGTGTTACATGCAAGAGAGAGCATGCAAGGCTCAGCATACAACGCTAAGTTCCAAATGGTGGTGCATGTGCCCCCCCTCCCCCAAATTTTCATGGGCTTTGCACTCTCCAAGCGCTCATCGAAACCTGACAACTCTCTGCAACCCCTGACAATCACTGCTACTTTCTGACTGTCTATTTTTTTTTCGTCTCTACATTGCCAAGCAGTGCCTGGTGTTTTGCTGTAACCACCTCGTCCACCAGATCTTGCGTGTTCCGACGGGGTGAGTAGTGCCCGGTTGAGTGAGCCCGTGCCCTTCGGCGCAGTATGGTGCTTCAACATGTATTCCAGATGGCTGTTCCCACAGCAATGTGTGCATCCATGTTCATCCCCCGAGCCTCGCCCCAACGGCGAAACTGCGACCCTACCTGTGTCGTCCTGTATCTACAGAGTGAAAATCCCTGAGATGGACTACCAGGCCGAAGTGCGTGTTTGCTTGCAGTGCCATGAAAGCCGCCTCAAAAAAAAGACCTCCAAATGGCAACGCATCTTGGATGAATTTGAGATTATGAACATGGTTGGCGCCGGGGGGATTGGGAAGGTTTACAAAGTGATGCAGAAGACGTCAAAGCGAGTGTTTGCCATGAAAGTGATCGAGAAGAAAAGCATCCGGAGTGAACATTGTGCATTGGGTGTCGGCGCTGAGAAATTCGTACTGTCCAAAATCCAACACCCGTTCATCATCCGCCTCCACCACACCTTTCAAACGCACGATAAGTTGTTCTTCGTCATGGATTTCATGCCCCGTGGGGATTTGTTTCACTTGATGACCACGGTCCGCATCCCTGAGGCTGCTGTAAAGCTCTTCCTGGCACAGATTGGCATGGCTCTGAACTACTTGCATGAGAGCGGTTGGATCTATCGGTGCGCTTGCGTGTGTGTGCGTTGGGCGGGGGCAGACATCCGACGACAGCTTCGAGAGCATACAGGGTTGGTTCCACAGTTTTGGGACCCACATGTGGGGTGGTTGAGGATGATGCATGGACGGGTCAGGTTGGGCCAACAACATGACCACAAGGGATGTGTACAAACAATGTGGCATGTAGGAAGGAGTTTAGCCTGGACAAGGCCTTCACTTTTTTGTGTTTGGACCTACCAAAGGGACATGGTGCCGACTGCTGCGCTGATGGAACCAATGTCTTGAATCACTGCTTTATGAAGTCGCATGATTTGCGCTTCTGGCATTTGCTCTCGATGTCTCGCTGTTGTGGTGAGCAGCAGATGCCATGTATCTTTTGGAATCCTGCTTTTTGTAGGGATTTGAAGCCAGAGAACTGTTTGATGGCTGACGATGGCAACGTTGTATTGACTGATTTGGGAATGGCATTGAGCTCTGATGAGGAGTCTCTGAAGAAGTATACAGTTCCAGTGGGCACTCCAGAATACTGGTCACCTGAGCTCATTCGTGGATTGGTATGATGTACTGCAGCATGTTTGCATGCGGTGCCTGTGCATCGGGGAGTTGCAGGAGAAGAGCAGCGCTGGGGCATAGGACTGCAGTAGTGTAAAGGTTATCTTTCAGGCGTGCATGGTCTTTCGTTTCCCCAGGGGTACACAGTAGCGCTTGACTACTGGCAGCTTGGGGTTCTCATGTGCGAACTGCTGACTGGTGTGCACCCTTTCATGGACAAGGATGGTCAGGTCTACGTGGATGCCATCGAGAAGCGGCCCCCAAAACTCGTGATCGGAGGTAGAGACATCAGTACCGAGTGCCAAAACCTTGTGGGCGTGCTGTTGCGAAAGGTATGCCCTCCGGAGGCAAAGGGTTTAATGAGCGGAAAACGGAAACTGGCGAGAGGCCAATAGGCGCCGCCAGTTTCAGACAGCACCATCCAGGCGTCATGCCACCCCGCCCCGCCCACTCCCCCGGGAGTGTGGAGTGCATTACCTCTGGTTTGCATTTGTCTGTTTTTGAATTAGGTCTTCCCGCCCCCCCCGGGGAGGGGGGGCAAAAGGACGGGCGGGCAGCCTCGGGGTAAATTGGCACGCACACCTGTCACGCACAGATGGTAGGCACATCCTGTCACGCGCAGATCGTAGGCAGTATGAACGGTAGGTGGCAGTGCCCATTGGTCTCTCACCATTTACTGCCCTTCCTCTCACGGTCTGGCCTATCATTACCTCCCCCCACACCCTTCCTTTCCCTTTGTAGGTTGTGGAGGTGGGGGTGGGGGTGGGGGTTGGCACGCTGTTGGCGCAAGGGGGAGGGGGGGAATTCTGGTGCAGTTGGCAGAACGACCCTCTGACCCGGGACTCGACCAACCAACCGCCCCACAAGGTAGGCTGAAGGCACCACTCTTTAGGGTTCTGCACCCCTAAACAGTTCAATAATGTTCGCCGAAAAGTTAGCCCTCACCCGCGAACGGTTGCACACTGGACGCCCCATAATTAAGGTGACCCGGCCAGGGTTACGGTGCACGTGGCAACAGCTGAGTGACTTCTACTATCGCTGATTACCCTTTGCCCTGCCTTCCACTGTTTGTGGGGCTTCCGAGCAGTGTTACTTTGTGGGAGGTGCTCGCTCGTGCTCTCCCATGGTAAACCCATGTGGAGATCCCACACACAATGCTGTGCAAGTTTCAGGCCATCGCACCCCATTTCGGGCGTTTGGCGCTGTTGGCGCTCTGGGGGGGGGGGGTTGCGCACCAAATGCGCCAGCCCCCCCCCCCCCAGAGCGCCAACGGGTACAAACTCTGTTGGCGCGCGAAAATCGTGAATATTTCAGCAGGGTTGGTCTGCGGGGCCAACCTGCCACGCGTTTGAGACGCGCAGCTGATTTGTTGCTTAGACCACAAGGCCTTTGCAGGGGCTTCGCCAGCAAAGTTGATGTTGGCCACGCACGGCATGTGGCCCTCCAGCAGGTGCTCAGCACCCTCGCAGATGCGTTGTCTGTGCCGCTGGCATACACGAACTCCGTCGTTGTGAGCAATTTTCCCGGTCCCCAGAAAATTGTTATCCAAAGCCTCTGTATCGGGTTTATGAAGACAGCCAATCATAAAGCATGGGAGAAACAAGCCTAACAACAACCCTGCGCATTGTACTCAGTGACCCACACACACCAGACCGTATGCGCCAAGGAGCCATGCGCTTCCACAAACTGTCAGTGCAGCCACCATGCAACCGCATGTCGGTTGCTAGCCTCGCCTCGCCGTGGCAGTCCGGAGGGCCATTCATTCCTGATGCCACCCCAGTCCCTTGCCATTCCCCGCTCACATGCACTGTCCTCTTAGAACCACATGAAGCGGTTGCAAGACTGGGGATCCTTCAAAAATCATCAGTGGTTTGCAGACCTTGATTTCAATGACGTGCACGACAAAACGGTCCCCGTGCCTGAGATCTCTCGTCAGCCGCTGGTGCCACGACCGCCAGATAATCCTGTAGCCATCCTCCCTACCTCTTACGATGGCCCACAGTATTCCGCGTTCTCCTGGAGGAAACCCTTAGCCATGCGCACCCCTCATTCGCCAAGACATTTAAGACTGGTCTCTGGCTGCCAGGATTGATTGTACATAATGCGCTATTCCTGGGATCGGACACGAATATTCCGGCAGATATGGCTCATACGGATCTGATCTACTACGGGCCAATACTGGGGCCCATCGTGATGAGGAAACCGCAGACCCCGGCGCGCACGTTATGAATTGTCTGTCATTATTTCTTCAATGGAACCCCCAACAGAAGTTGTATTGCATGACGGGATTGAGGCATAATTGTCGCACTCAGGCAGTGCAGTCCAACTCCGCAGTAGTGACGTCGGAAGGCCCTCGAGCTGAAGCAGAATCGTGTCCTTGAGCGTTGAGACCTGGTGCTCAACATATGTAAGCAGCTTCGCGAGGTTGCTCCAGAGCACGTGCCACAGGGGTATCAAGCACTTTAGCGACAGGGTTCACATGTAAGACAGGGCGGTCAAGACGTCCGGGTGATGCGGCTTAGTGCCGTCCAAGGGTGACTGAGGGTGCTACTTTTTTTTATCTGGCACCTTTTAAACTTATCGCCGCCTCATTGTGTTGTTGGATACTGCGTCCCCGTGCCGCCCACAGTCCTACCCGTTCCCCTGCCCCCCTGCCCCCCGCAGTGCAATACTTCCTGCCCCCCCGCCCCGGCTGCCTGCCCTCCCCTGAGCATCCAGTCGGCCATGCGAGTCTTTCCCCCTTCCCCTGCCCCTTGCAGGACACTCCTTCCCCCTTCCCGTTCCAGTTCTTTCCACAGTCCCTGCCTTCCGCCATTCCCCCGCCCCCACAATGCGGCCCTTGCCCCCCCAAGTACAGTGCCCCCCCCCCCCCCCCGGCTGCCTGCCCCTCCTGAGCATCCAGTCGGCCATGCGAAGCTCCTGTTGGTCCCATCGATGAGCCGGCACCCAGTGTTGTTGAGGCATCCTTGGCCATGTTGGGACAGGGGCTGAGGCTCCTTTGAGCTACTGCGCCTGCATCCCCCCTGACCAGGGCACACCGGCGGCGCTCCGAATCCTGATCCCTCACCGTCGGTCCACGGGAAATGCATAGCACGCATGTGCAGGGTCACCAGTGATACCATCGAGCTCCCCTTGGGTGGCCTCTCCAAATCCAAATCCAATTCCTTGCCCCGCGCACACCCCACTCCCACATAACAGTCAAACCCCCTTCCCCTGCCCCCCACAGGACCCCAGAGCACATGCCCCTGACCCGCACAGTACACTGTTTCACCGGCCCCTCTTCGTGGCTGACCATCAATGGGCGCTGGCGCATGCCAGACGTGTCATTTGGCCTCCATTTGCCATCGGTCACGGCACCCTCTTGTGACTCTTGAGGCTGGGTGCATATGTGGTACAGGGATGGTAAAGCATTTGTTGTGCCTTCGGGAAACCTCCCGAGCACTGCAGCCCAACACCGTCTGTTGCTTGTCTTTGCACTGCTTTGCTCTTTGTGCAGGGTAATGCCCATTTTGCCCAGCAACAGGGACAGGAGGCTGCTTGGGGGAAACGGTTGCTGGGTGCAAAGCTGGTCCAAGGCATGGGCAATCTGCTTTGTCGACCTGAGCTCTCTGTCGCTCTAGATACCGTCACAGCGTGTCCCAGCCGCAGCCATGCCATGTCGGTGCCAGCGTAATATTCGAGTCGTAGCTGTGGTAGGATCAGCAACAGGGGGCTGCGTTTGTTCCAGGGCTGCCCTGATGAATCGGGGTTTCCTTTTTTCTTTTCCCTTGCTAGGGACAGCCTGCGATTTCAGGTGGAAGAGCTGCGAGTAACCGACGGCGGTTGGCAGTCAAGGAACAGCAGTTGATAGTCAGCCGACGCCGGCTGGCCGGTGACCGAGAGCAGTCCCGAAACGGCCGGGGCATTTTTGAGGCCAAGCGTACCGGGGTCGGGCAGTCCTTTTGCGGGGGGCGTTAAGGACACTCCAGAGTCAAGCCTGAGTAACGGCAGCGTCGCTGGAACTGTTTCGCTGGGGTCCACACCAGATTCGTCTTGCTGTTGGGTGTTTCTTATAAGGGTCGCTTCAGGGTCCGATGCAGTGTGGCCAACCGACTGGCGTCGCCCGACAGCCGTTGGTGATTCCCTGACAGCGGAGTTGTGATCAACCGACGGCAGTCGTGGTGGGCCGGCGTTTCAGAAATGGCGTTCGGGAGTAACGCCATCTCTGTTTTCCTTTTGCCCCATCAGCAGCCCTGGAAACGCTGTAGTAGCGTGGCAGGCGCTCTTTTTGCCGTCAACAGCACGTCGCCGCTGTTCAGCAGTTCATTGCAGTACTCGATTTGCTGCGTGCACGAATGCAATTAGTTCGCTCGTACGTCTACCAATGGTTTCGTTTATGATATGGTCGAGCACACCCCGTCACCAGCGTGCAACCAATCTGTACGTGTTTTGGTGGTGAGATTTGGGAAGTCGGATACCGGATACCAAAAATACCATTTTCACTTTTTCTGAAATTTGGGGTCCGGGGCTTTCAGGAGTCCGGCCAATGGAGCCCTTTTTGAAGGGGTTCCGGCTGGGGGGCTCTAGCCCCCCCCACCCCCCGCCCGGCAATTATACACCTCTTTATTTTCAAATCGGTAGCCCCCCCCGCCCCGCAATCGAAAATCTGGGGTTCCTTGCTCTGTGTGCCCTGTACTCTCTGCCCTCTGCCATTTTTGCAGCTGAACATGTTGATTGGTTGGTTACTTTGGTACTCGGTTATCTGGCTGCTGTTGCCTGTCGCGTTCTCCTGATCGGTTGAGTCCGGTTTTTTTGTTTTTGCTATGTTGTGGCGTCAGCTCGGTGACTGTGAAGGATTGCGCTCACGTGCAATCCTAGGGCTGGCGATAACATTGCCTTGCATATGAGTTACAGTAATCGGTCCCTGAAAATCTCTCTGAATAATTGCGCTCATGTGCAATTGCAGCCGTGGACGTGTCGTACACATTTCATAAGGCGAGTTGCAGTCTGCGTTGTCCCATCCTCTCGCCCAACACATTTTCTTCCCCCTATTCCTCCTCCCCCATGGTTGTCGGGTTTGTGGCCATTCCAACCCCTCTCATCTCTGCTGCACCATTAATTGAGTTGCATTTGCACCGAAACCGAAACTGAAATGTCTGGCAGTGGGCTAGGATGGCGCAGAGGCTCGCCACTGGTTTGTCCAAAAGAGTCACACAGCAGCCAAGTTTTTGAACAGGGCAAGAATAAACCCGGGGACTATAGTCAGTTTGTGTGACTTGGGTTTTGTAGCGGGCCCAGCACACTGAATTCTATAGTTTGGGCCAAATATTGCATTCTGTTATATTATTATCTACCCAGCGCACCAAGTTTATGGTGGCTGGTAAGAGGGCGTTGCCAGCTTGCCAAGGTCTGGACCAAAAAAAAAAGTTTGCAGCACACCAAGTTTATGGTTTTTTGTAAACATGTGGCACTCAATGGTGCAGCAGGGCAACTCCCGCCTGACTGGGACACCTGGCACTCATTAGCTAGCTCTGTTTCAAGCCTCATGCACGCATCCCTCAAACCTGTTGCTGACCACATTGCTAGGGCACCTTTACACATGCCCACATGTTTGCACATTACCATTTTCAGTTTTAATCACTCAATGACCCATCCCAAATGACATAACACAATGGCAGCTGACAGAGGGGACAGCATTTGGCACAGCCAAAGCCAAAGGCAAAGGGTTGTTTTTGTTTCTGCTTTGGGACTGCCTATGAGATGTATGCTGTCACTGCATAAGCATCCTGTTTTGGTGTGCATTTTTGTACAGCAGGAATTTTCGTTTCATTTGCTGTTCTCTCCAGGCAGCTGTTTCATTTCACGCCCTTTGGATTGCCTGTCTGCTGGAGCTTTGACCCGGAACTTGTTGTTCGGCTGGTGATTGCTTTAAGGAATGCAGTTTAGCGCCACAAGATGGTGTGATGTTCTGCTACCTAGTGACTTTTCAACATTAACCCCTATGCTTTGTTTTGTCTTCTTGGATGAAAGGTGCAGTGTTGTTGTCTTGAGTCGCGAGTATGATACCACCGTGGATCTATTGATTGCGCCCGCATGTGCACCATGTTGCGAACACTGAGTTGAACAATGAGGGACTGTGTTGAAGACAGGAGATGTGCTACAGAGCATTGTCTTTGAGGAGCATTTTCCAAAAGGAAAAGCAAGTTGAATCCAGGGCGATCAGGAGTTGCATGAATATTTTGTTGTTCTCGGAGGCATGAAGTGGAACAGAATAATGTTATTCTTGCATAGTGCAGGAGACTACCCCCCACCCCTGTGATCCCCTCACCCTTGCAATTCCCCCAGGGGGCAGGGGAACCGTCATCGTGAACATTTTATTTTACACAGGAACGGCAAGGTGGCAGCCAAGCCTCCAGCAAGGGATCCCACTCCAGTTGCCCCTGTTGAGCATGTTTAGCTCTTCAGGGTCAAATATAGCTGCCTGCAAAAGTGGCAAACAGAGGCAATCCCGCAATAGACCTGAACAAACACAGTATTAAGTTTTTTCATAGTCATGTTATGCATGCTATGCCCTTGTTTTGTGCATGTCTTGTTGTGTGCTGCGCGTTCGTTCAAATTCCCCGGGGGATTTTTTGGGCCATGTCCCCTCTGCGGTGTGGGGGACTGTCACGCGCGAGCCAGGGAATTGCAAGCAGTTTTGGGGGGGATACAGAAGTGGGATAAGGTTTTACGAGCAGCAGTTTTGTTGAGGTTAGGTTATGTTTTGAATAAGACTGCCCGATGATTACAGTCATTTCCATGCCTTTTTTGCATGGAGAGAGTTTGGGGCTTTGGAAAAAATTTTTGTGGAGATAGGGGTATATTAAGGGTAGTAAAAATATTTGGTGGTGTGTATTCTTCATTTTGTAATGATCAAGCATCCTCAGCAATGGACAAATAGAATCTTGGATGCAGGAATCTCACCCAAAGGCAAGCATGTGCACACAATTTTTTGTTGTTCGCTTTTGGCAATTTAGGTATGCACTCTTTTGTAACACAATATCATGTTGATAATTGTTCATCATCCAAGACAATCATAGGACTTAATGCACATAAGTTTGCGAACCAAAACACAAATTGTGCATATTAGTTATTTCATTGCCATGGTGCAAGTTCACCTGCACAATAGGTTTTGCAATGACCATTGTGGGTGGTTCAAGACTTTTGTCCGGAGGAGTCAAGTTGTACATGACAAACTGGTTTCACAAGAATTGTGGTTATTTATCATTTGCTTTTTTGGGGCGACACCCAAAAAAAGTGAGGGTTGTGGGTGGTTATATCCTACCATTTATGAGTGCCACGTGAAGCTTGAATGCAATTTGTGACCGTCTATCTTTTGCTATCTCGTGGTGGCTGTGAGCACGTGCGTAGATCGTGGATGGATTTTCCACACAAAGAGGCACACCAATGCTGAGCCATACATCAATACCAGCACTGATGCAAACACTGACCCAAATTCCAACAGGCACGGCAACCGAAAGAAATTGGTGTCTCACCAATTAAATCTTGACCATTTGTGATCGCTCCGATTCATTGGTTCTAATAAAATTTCATGACTCTTATAGTAGCTTAAAGAAACACATGTTACAGCTTCACTACAGAGAGAGGGAGAGACATTGTTTAGTACAATTGCTCTTTTTCACTCTTTCATCATAAGAAAGTGCAGATTTCTTCGAATTGGTGCTGTACAAGTCCTCCAAAGTCTGCCTGCCCCTGAACAATGGGCGCAAGGAAAACATGTTACAGCTTCACACCGGATAATCACACTCCGTTTTTGGCAATTGAGTTCTTTTATTCATGTCTTCCGAATTGAACAATCTTTAAACTCATGGAGGTGAACGTTACGCACCGGTGGTTACAACGCCCCCACACCCTGGGTCTCCCTTATTCAGGGAGAGTCCAAAGGGTTGCAGGGCAGTGGATGGAATAGGCCCACTTGTGCATGTGTTACTATTGTAGAGATGCCCTGACAACGCATAGCACGACTGCTATATCTACTGCAGCAGTGCAGTGTTGCACTACTTGCAGCCCTGATGTTCTTAGAGACGGTTTTCCATAGAGTGCTACACATTGTGCTCTACTTGTTTTCAACGGACAACTACAAAGTCACACCGAGAGTACCACCACAGCATTGTTATTGCTTTTGCAGCGGCTTGGGTAGGGCAGAGAAGGCATTTTTGTTGTTAAAAAACTGCAATGGTGTAGGGCATAGAGTGGTGATGCAGTGCAGAGTAGGGCAGGGGAGGCATTTTTGTTTTTGAAAAACGGCAATTGTGCAGGGCATAGAGTAGAGATCAGGAGCACGTGCGGAACACAATGAAAAACTTTGTGGCTGACCCATGCTCATTGCAGCCGGCAGCGATAGTGATTGGCAGCTCCGTACGTCTCAAGCGAGCATCACCCCTCTGCATCAACCCTCTGCATCTTGAACATTTGCAGCCTATCTGCGTGCCTTTGATTTTGATGTGCAGCTGCTCTTGTCCCTTGTGTCAGACTTTGACTAGGAGCACCTATGGCTGCACCCAGTCCCAGTGCATAGTTGGTTGGTGCAGTAAGGAGCAAGAATATAGGAGCGGTTTGGTGTGGTATACTTTGTTGCTCTGTCTCGCTGTGGCTTGCTGGCCCTTCTCTTTCGCGTAGCTGCAGTGTCTGTCCGTGTTGGTGCCATGCTTGGGTGTAGCGCTGCGGTGCGGGTGTTTGATGCTTCAGTGTGTGTCTTTGGTGCTTTATTTTGTGCTTGTTTTGTCTTCTCACTTTTGATGTCTACGAGCAATTGCGCGTGTTGGAGAAATTCATCAAAGGTGACGAACCCCACTAAACCGCAAGGAGTACATATCATTTTCTGCCCTCATGGCTTCGCTGCATCGCTTGCATCGTGCTTTACAACTGTGTTTGATTAGTCGGCCATTGCACTGTGTGCTTGTCTCCTCAGCAGTGGCTCAACACGCACTGACAAGGGGTATCAGTGCAACAACTGTGGATGCAAAAGGGCGGAGTGCAGCAGGTGCGGGTACAGATGCCAACAGCGGTGTAGGAGCAAGTGCTTGCCGAATGCGGCAGTGAGATGCATGTTCTAGAAAGGATGCAAAGTTAAATGGAAAGAATCCGGTCGGGCAGAATCCGCTCAGGATTTTGGTGGAACGACCAACCGCGGGGCGTCGCAGAAGAGGTGGACGAAATTGGCGTCCGCGACCCTTTGACTGCGTCGTTGACGAGCCCAGATGCCCTTCTCTATTGAGAACTCGCCCTTGAGGCGACAGAACACGGCTTTATCTAAGGAATCCAGCATGTCGTTAAGTTACACTTTGGAGGCAGGCAGAGTATCTCCACAACCTTAGACGCTCACAGTTGGAGCAGAGATGGACTATAGTGGGTGCAAGATCCATCTAGTGTAATCATTACTTTCCCTATTGGATGCTCAATTGGCTTCACTTCTCTGAGCAATACATGCTGAATTCCGTTGGCAAATACGTCCGCAAAGGACGAACGTGTTGCGGTCTCGCGCAGGTACAAGCATGTAGTGGCTCTGTCATACCATACCACGATCGCTCTACCAAAATTTTTTTGAAGGGAACTGTTGGTGGTAGCCGTGATCTGTCTGCGGCGGCCGTGGGGCTCTATATGGGCACTTTACTTCAATTGTTCCCCGCAATGGTTGCCTCCAATGGGCTACTCCCAAAGGTTGCCCCGCATGGTTCTCCCTAGTGGTTGCCTCAAATGGTTGCCCCTGATCGTCGCCCTCAGTGGTTGCCCTCAATGGTTATCGCTAATGTTGGTCCCTGATAGTTGCGCCTAATGGTTTCCCGTAATGGTTGCCCGTAATGGCGTCACTATTGCTATTAAGGTGTCTCTTGGCAGGTGGTGTAGCAAACGCAGGGCCTCTAGAGCGCCTTTCCATCCATTCAAATGAATTTTCGTCGCGCGCATTGCTACAGCATGCTGTCATGTGACAGTCTGCGTCATCGTTGCCTTGAAGGACTCTTAGCATCTCTAAATGTAAAGTGACCACCAAACACCAAAAAGGATTATCAAAATCTGAAAAGCCACTACACAGACCTTTCTGCCAAATTTCCATAGAATGACAAATTGCAAGGCTGCGTGTGGCATGAAATGGGAAAAGCACGAAATCGGAAAAGGCCCGGCGGTACAGAGCATGGAACTACAAAATGGGTAATTTGGAATTTCGAGTTTTTTGGAGTTTACAGCTTTCGCATCCTTCTAATCCTTTGTAACCACCTTTCCTCATTAATCGGTAAATATTCTTCTAAATGTGAGTACAAAGGGGTGAGGCATAGCACAAAAAAAGTGGATCTCCGATTCTCTATGCGAAGGAGGTAAGAGAATTTAAAATGGTTGCTTCAACCAGTTTGTAAAGTAAAACCGCTTGAAAACCCAAAAGGTTACTTTTTTACAAAAGAGGTAGTTGCTTAAAATCTCTTCGGCGGAAACTTGTGACATGCCCTAAAACTTCTTCCAAGCCTCAGCTACATGCTAACTTAAATGCTAAAGCCGCAACGACAATTTTGGTTATAGGCTGACTGTTGGTCAATATAGAGTAAAATGCGTAAGAATTGACCTAAATGGCTGCCGGGAAAAACCTTTCACACGGATTTGATCCGGTATCTCCGAAAGCCGCCCTTCTACGCAATCCTAAAATCGTAGTAGTTGATGCACTACTTTTCCGCATTCCAAGAGAAGTAGTATGTGGTAAAAGCAAAAAAGACGCGGCTATGCATAAGCTAACTTTCACCATAAGCATTGTCTGTCTTTGATTTTGGCATCTATAATGATTGCAATTGAACTTCGTTTCCTTGCTTAGATGTGCCTTGGTGTCGTGCATTCAACCAAACTACGTGGATTTTGCGCAAAAATCACTTGTGTTTGGTTTTTGTAAGTGAAATCAGCTTCCGTCTAGAGGTTTGGGTACTAGGGTGCTCCCCGAAAGGTCAAAAACGCATTGAGAATGGTATGGGTAAATAATGATTGCAAGTTATAAGGATAAAGGCATTAAGTAAAAACAGTGAAAAAGTTGTGAAAAAGAAGTGGAATCAGTGCAAGCAGTTAAAAAAGATGGGGTGCCAAGTGGTGCCATCCCGGTTGTGCTAATGCGCAATTTGGTTGTGGGGAACACTTATACGATAATAATTTATGTCCAAGGTGGCAAGTTAGAAAGAAGTGAAATCAGTGAAAAAAGTTCCGAAAAAGAAGTGAAATCAGTTTTGTGACGAAGGGTCAGCTTAAGGATGACGGTGCTAGAGAGCTTAGTGCTTAGTGCCTGTTGCTAAAAACAAAACACAACGCTGACAACGATGAGACTTTATACAAGTGAGTTGTATTGTTGTGCTCGTGTTCTTATGACCGCGCCGCTCCCTACAAAATGCTTCCTTGACCTATATTGACGGCTGCCGCAGATGGTGCCCCCCTTCACAAAAGGCCGCACCCATGCTTTTCCACCGACAGACAATTTGTGATGTTATGGACAAGTTGAATGCATGTAGGCCAATAGGCTACATTATAGCGGCAGGTAATGGACATCAGAGAAAATGACTTGACATTTCATTGCAATATTGCAAACAAAACATTGGAGTCGAAGTGTGCATTCACAATTTTGTTGTCCTCTCATGTTCTTTTTGTACCAGCGATGTGCGATTTGCGTTGGAAATGAAAAACTCAGGGGATCCGGTTGTATTTTCAATCCTTTGTACGTTGGTGATAACCCTGTTTGATTTTTTTGTCCAATCCCGAAACCTCTTCAGTGATATTGCCACAGGTGCCTTTCGTGACAAAAAAAAATGACACTCGGCAGTGCTAAGCCCCTGCACAGCTAGTAATAAAGCCCTCTGGGTAGGGGGTGTCGAGGGGGGGAAAGGGATATGAGTCAAAAAATGATCTCCATGCCACGCTCATCATTTTGAAATACACATCATTGGGGACTCCAGCCACTGCTGGTCCTCAGACAGGTCAGCAGAAGCGAAAGTATGATCTGTAATTCAGGGTGCACAGAACATGGCGAAACAAGAGAAAAGAGTGGTGGAGCCTGCTCATGACGTCACTGTGATGAAACCCCAGCTGCTAGCTTCATGCCTTTGAGTTGGTGTGCTCCAGTCCATGGGCACAAATCTCTGTTTGCCCTCCCACTGGCCCTGCAATGGTCATTAGACTTGGAGATAGAAATCAGAGTGGAAAGAGGAGATATCATGCCCCCCCAAAAACTCACAGCAACCCTAAAAGCCAACAGACACTGTGACCCCCAAAAACACCCAATGCGTTGCAAAGATGTGGGATCTAAAAATAGGCAAACGAAAATGAAAAGAAAATTTCCCGATACGATCGTGGGACAATATGGGCCACCAAAAATAGGGGGGGAATAGGAACCATATTGGCCATTTCTATCCCTTCAAAACTCGCGAAATGGCCTAAAAAAAGTGTAGTGCTGCAAAATGCTTATGCTAAAAAACTTCAAAAATAGGTCCAAAACAATATTTCGAGAGAAGCAAGATTATCATTACTACAACTTTTTCGGGCTGCTTCTTCCAATCGATGGCGTCCAAACAATATTGGCCAAAATGTACCAACAACTCTCCCCAATGCTTCAAATGGCCTTTTACTGACATGGCTGACAACACATAATTTGCGTCTATCCTTGAGGCCTAGGATGCCTAGAAATATCCATGGGCGCAACCTAACAGGTCCCTTGGTGGCATTCCATAAATATATGTGTCATTGGCAAAAAGAACCCTGAAAATGCGTCCGAATTTATGGGGCAATGTGGACAGCAGTTGTGAACATACAAAATCTGAATCAATGGGTTTCAGTGATAACCATGTCGTGCCATATCTGACATGTGCTGTTAGGCTGATGATAATTGGGAACTGTCTCTGATGTGTTTGATCATTTGTCCACTGTCAAGTTGCTTTTTTAAATGGGCTTGGTGGTTGGAACAACCTTCAAAGAGTTTGCGATTCAAACTCTTGGGTTGGCTTAATGAGTCAAATTGACCCCAGCTATGGTGCTGGAATGCTTCATACAACCTACATGCTGTGTACAAGTCACCCTGTCAAGGACAACTACTGACAATCAGCTGCTACCATCAAGGTGGATCACAGAAGATCGCACAATCATATACCTCCCTCATATTGACATGATGGATTAGCAAAACTGAAAGATTGTGCATGTGTGTGTGCATGCGCACATGAGATGCATGCTTCGATCAGATTGGAGTTGGAGGCACATACCGGATCAATGCCACTACGTTCATTATTGAAGAATACCTTACCATCATATATCTCAACCTGCAACATACCCGGTGGGCAACCACCATGCCTCAAAAAAATATAAACTCAACCTGCAATATGCTATTCATGCAAAATGCCAGTAGGTGGTATCACTGAGAGAAAACCTACCTCACTGCCCTCAGGCATCCACCATCATGGCCGCATGTCTGCAAAACACACCTGCTGCAATGTGCAAATGTCCTGCACTGGCATTGTGCAAAATAATGGATATTAATGAATAATGCTTTGATTGCACCTCACCAATTCATACCACCTATGTGCATGCCTATGAATCGGATACCAAAAGAAACGCAGGTGAGAATGGTTATGGCCACAGCCGCGCGGAGTGATGATGGCACAGTATCAAGCTGACCGAAATCGGATATACCGAATTGCTGCATTCATGCACGCTCCAGATTTGCATATGCGGTGTGCACAAAAGCAACCATAAAACCCCCAACCAAAAGCAGCAACAAGAGACGTAATTTGTAGTGAGGCGTTGAACTCTCACAACGTGTTTCAAGTGGCAGCGGTGCCAGAGTGGCCTCATGTGCGCTATGCGCATAAACTACCTCAAAAAATGACCCACAAAATTGCAAATCACATCCCGTTGAAAAATTCACAACCATTGAAAAGCCCACAAAAATTCCCTGTCTCTAATTCCTGCACCGGCAGCCAGACACATATTTCCTTCGCAGCCTTCATTGTTCGCCACTTATGTCCTCAAATGCCCACCTCGCTCACACTCCCCATGGCCACCGTCCTTCTGTGCTGCTTCTGCCATGCGACTGATGACGCCTCAAACACTGCCCATGCTTGGATCAAGGGGCCGCAGGAAAGCAAACCTGATCCTGAATACAACTATGAACCTACACTGCCTTATCCCTGTGCCTTGCCTGTCCTATGCGGCTTGAGTGGGAACCACCTTGACCTGTGTCTTTTCTTATGTCTTGAGGGCTTGCATGCCATTTTCAAGTTCTTTGGTCAAGGCAGTTTCTTCTGTAATGATAGGTGGCCGGACATACACCTGGCATCTGACAATGTGCTGGCCGGGTATCAGCACAAGCCCCAAATAGCGCGTGAGCTCTGGAGAAAACACGGACAACAGCGTGAATCGTGCTGCAGCACACATGCGCATGTGGACATTAATTCAGATCGTTGCATCGGCAGGGGGCATCCCAGCCCCATTTTCCAGTTTTTGAGACCGCCAATGGAGAGGGTGCTTTCCAATGTGCACTTGCGTTTCAATAATTCCACAATCCTGATACACATGGATACATCGTAACATTATGCAAAATTGCCATCTATTTTGTGCTTTTTCGAGGACCCCGAATGACTGTCCATGGCGTTCTGATGCAGGCTGCAATCGTCACTCTGTCACAATAACATGTCCACCCATCCCGATTCTTTCCATTCCCCAAGGCATGTGTCGAGGTGCCCCCCCCCCCCCCCCGACTCCCACACTATGCGAAAATTTGGCATGATATATTTCCCTTTTGCTCGGTTGCATTGATTCACCGTGTGCGCAATTTGGCGGTGCTCATTCATAGGGGGGAAATGGTCAACATGCAATGCAGTATCATTGAAAGGAAATTTGGAGCTTTCAGAGTTGCAGCCACCCTTGCACTTGAATGTGTGCATCGTTCAAGATTGCAAGCGGCCAGTACATGCAGATCGCTGGGGTAGGGGGGTTGGGAAATATTACTGCAGTACAGTACCGCACGTAGTATGAGCAGCGCCTCACGCATCCAACCTTCCTGAGGGAGGGGTTGGCGCTCTACGCAGCCTGGGAGGCCTGTAGAGCAGTTAAAAGCGATATCAGAAAGCCGCCAGAACATCGCTGTCCATCACAGAGCCGTTTCACACATGTAAATGACTTCCAATGTGCTGAGAAAAGCGGCATAGAACAGAGACGAAGCATCTTGCACCACGGGTCCTTTTGCCCCATGGGAAGGGTGCGTAGCAGATGGTAATGGCATGCACACATGCAGCTCCGCAGGGGACGGGGTTCTGCAGTACCAAAGTGTGCCACAAATAACTGCCCGTCTTATTGAGGTGTGTTGTCTTTGGTGCAGGCGTACCGCGTGTTCGCGAGGGCCGTGGGTCCAGCACCACAGAGGACGCCCCATACTACCCTCCCCTCTGGTGGGATGCATCCTTGTATTTTGCTTCTCAGGGTGCAATGCTTTGGTCCCGAACCGCAAATCACGCACGTTTTGGTCCCGGACCCAAATCGTGCACATTTTGGTCACAGATGAAAGGTTTCAGCCCAACATGCCATGCCATGGGCATCCTGAGTATCTGTTGGGAGTCCCAAGCCCACCCAATTTTCAACCAGTCGTTCTCAAGAGGCAGAAGACACACCGCGTTCTTTGTCACCGGATTTCAATTTGATCGTTTTCTTGGCAAATTCCGAGCAATCTTTCAAAATGATGTTCTTGTGGTTGTCGAAGCAAATCAATGCGCCGATGAACACCCGTCCATCAGAGATCGACACGCGTAGTTGCTCGTTCAAATACGAGGTCATGCGGGCTCGCAACGCGCAGTCCGCCATTGAATGTCAAAATCACATGCACTGACTGAAATGTGGTGGTGGTGGTGCAGAAAGGGTTGTGCGCAGCCCTTCGAGAAGGTGTGTAGTCCCCGAAAGAGGGACGTCTGATGCGCGACATCCATCCTCAAAGAGGTTGCAGACAACGCTTTCGGACTCAGGGACCTGTACCCTAGCACGTACAAAAGACACCATTCAACTGGGGCTGGTGCAGCTTGGTGGAGGTGTGGTTAAGAGTCATAACTGATTTTGTCAGGTCGGTCTGGGTTGGTCAAGCCAACATTGACCGCACGCGACCACAGCCCCGGACGCAACCACAACTCACGCCGACCAACCTTGATTAACCGCGACCACAATCCCAACCAACCTCCATTGACCGTGACCACGACTGACCCACCTAAACAAAACCTAACTTCGTCCCAACTACCACGATCCCTAGCAACCGCAAATAACTTTGATCACAACCCCGATCAAACTTTACCACCCCTGAGTAAGACCTTGATCAACCTCATCCCAACCTGGCCACAACTCCTGTCAACTGGAACCAGCCCTGATCCTAACCCACCTCAACGAACCAAGATTGGATTATGCTGAGATGGAGAGAGGGAGCGGCAAATGCTGTTATTTTTTTGGGTTATTGAATTACATTAAGGCCCTTGTAAACGATGTCTGATGCTCTCTCCGAAGTGGCTGCAGAACACTTGCAACGACTCTGGCCTCACACATATGTCTGATGATGATGTCTACATCCGTTGAGGTAATGCTCGTTGATTGTACTTGACTCGCTTGGTTCCAATTTGTATCTAAATGAAAGTGGTTTCAAATTGAGTGGGACCACTAGGGGGTGCCAAAGATGGTATCTTTACGCCATGACCAGCCACACAGCCAACACCGATTTATGTCGCTGCGTAGCTACAAAATGCCTGAACAGACCTATTGTTGGGACGACAAATTAGGTCAAAGGAAGGTGAGAAATGCTCTTCCCATAAAACATCAGCACTCGTCCAAGACACCCAAAGCAGAGCCCTGGGACCACTGGAACCTGACCTCTGCCCAACATACTCCCTGCTCTCTGGGGGGGGGGGTTAGGCATGTTGATGTGTTAAACAACCTCAAGAGACTAAAATCCTTCATGTGAGCATCATCATACATTTGCTTCGCGGTGGGTGAGCGACTTGTGAGTGCGGAAGCCGGGATCTGATGTGTGGCAGGTTGTGGCCGTGAATGTAGCATTGTCGGTGCTTCCTTGCGAGTAGAAGCCATATACTGGGACTCTACCACACACTATGTAGAGGGTTTGGACGGGGACACTACCGAGGGCCTTCACGGGGTCACCACCGAGGGTCATCACTCAGGGTCTAAACGGGGTCACTACTGCGGGTCTGGACAGGGTCATCACTGCCTCGTATGTGCACTCTACCTCGTGTGTGGATTCTACCCAGGGTGTGGACAAGACCTAGCCCAGACCCTAGGTAATCACCCCATTAAGACACTCGGAAGTGATCCCGCTAAGACACTCAGTAATGACCCCATTCAGAGCCTCTGGACTCGACCCTTTCAGCACACACCTCCTGCCCTTATCAGGCCAAAATGCGTGAGGGTCCTTAGCTGAGGCACATGTGTAGTGCTACATGGGCTTTGAAACCACAAACACAACACAACGGTGCAGCAAAAATATGGAAATAGCTGGCCTCATCATGGGAAGATGAGTTCAAGTGTGCAAATTCAACCTTTGGTCAAGAATATGACCAACTGCAAAACGCAAATCACCTTTTCCCACAAACCATTTGGAGTAAGCTAGGGCCGCAAACATTTTAAACGACGAACTTTTGCTGTCAGAAACTGAAGGCATTCCACTGAAGGCACCAAGCGACTGCACAGCAACACAACACAACATGCAACGACAATGTGAGCTGTGCACATTGTAATGACAATCACAAGGTGACAGGCTCCTTCAAATGGCATTGCAGTGTGTGAAAGGGCAGTGGCTGGAAGGGGTTGCCCACCCCAGGCTCCCATCAGTTGAGGTTGTCCCTGACTGCCTGGCTTTGTCTTCCGTGCGACAATGAATGATGTGGCAATATACTCTTCCTGGGCTGAAGCGGCGTACAAAATCGTGTCTGCCCCTTTGGGTTCAAATTTAAATCAGAATTCGAATGCAGCAAATTGCTTTTCAAGGCATTTTCCATTTACTTCAAGGCGCCTTCCGTCTTCAGCTCTTTCACACCGATTTCCTGCTGCAGCGGGCTGTGCTGCCCCCCCACCAGCCGCAGTCATGCACGCGATAACTGCAACCCCTTTCAGCGATGCCTCTGCACGGCATTTTGTAGGTTTCGTTTTGCCCGCGGACTGCAAGCAGAAAAACATCACTTCCAAACACCCCCGACTGACATACATCCCAAGAAAAATGGTGGAGATGAAGACAGGGTCGCTTCGAGGTCTACTGCAACCCCCCCCCCCCCCCAGCGCCGTTCAATCGTGGCAGATTCCTACAACGTACCCCAGAGACAGCAAGTCTGCAATGATTACATGAACTTCGAATGCCACGTGGCACAATCTGCCATCGGAAAGATTTCTTCAACAAGCAACCTCTGGTGTTGTCGACTGGCCATCCTGACGGTCATCTCATACTGTTCTGGGGGCACATTGCACTGGATGTCAGTCAGAAATCGCTGCGAGAAAAGGAATACTTCTAAGCTCAGCTAAAACCATCGTGAAGTCATGCCCATGCTCTGTTACTGCCAGCGATGCGACTCTGTTGCTGCCAGTGATGTGAACGCGTGTCGCTTTCCTGCCGTCTGTAAACTCTTTAAACAGAGCATTCGACGTCTATGGCTCTAAATCCTCAACGCAATAGTTCGCGCTGTATAAAGTACCCAATGCCAAGCAAACCCCGCTCAACTTAAAACACTTAAGTCTGGGCGGCCATAGCTCGACAAACAGTATTTACATTTGTATGACATTGACAACAATGCTGAAACCCTGAAGATATTGATGTGAGGTCAGCCCGTACGGTGTGCGATCTATAGGCATGTGTATTCGTGCAACTTGTGCGTGCGATCAACAGTCCCTGCGGCACTGTGTTGCAAAGCTGAATTAACTCTCATAAATGCAATCGGGAGTGTCCAGAAGCTATTTACAACCGACTGACGAGAGATCAATAAGGCCAGGGTTAATTTGAGGGAGAAGGGGTTGGGATTGAGAGGGAGGGAGGGGCGAGGTCTGGCTGGGGCCCCTCTCCTTCTCGTGTGTTGGGAACCCACATGAACGTGTATACTCCGTTAGAAAAGCTGACATCCTTCTGCGAAGGAATTGTGCTAACTATAGCCCTACTACCCACTCCCTGCCCATGCCCTCATTGCTACATGTTCGGCGGCTGCTGCAGACCGACTTCATTCAAGACCAATGCGTCCACAAAGCCATCGAGCATTGCACTGAACTCACCCGCAAATTCTTGCAGCAGCATTGACAGGACTTCTTCGGTCATACTGCAAGATCCGTGGCGAAATGTTGAGGTTCCATATTTGGACAGCCCACAACCCTTGTAAAGCCTTGCAACCCGATCCTTAACGGCCCAGAACAACGTCCAACAATCTCTCAGACCTCTCAGACACTGGGCAACACTCCTGGACCTGCTAATACATCATCGGTGTGTTGCTGCTACGTGCGGTTGCATTTGACTGTCCCGTGTGCTGTGTGTTGCTGCTTTGTGCAGCCGAGGTGTTCTACGTGGATGTGTGGTGCAGGCTTGTGTAGTTGAGTTTCGCTGCTGAGTGCAGGTTCATGCCGAGCAGTGACCCTTGGGGGGGGGGGTATTTTGGGCCGGGTGCGGCCACTCACCCATCCACCCACCTGCCGACAAGGGTTCATGTTTTGCCCAACCATCCCGCATAGCAAGTGCACACAGAGGGAAACAAGTAGAGCCACGAAGACCAAAAAGAGTGTGTACCCAACAGGCATTGGAATTCTGCAAATATTGCCTACTGTGTAGAGTGTAGACCGACTCAGCTAGCCCATTATCTGAGTTTCGCAAGTTCAAATGTGACATATAGTTCACAGTTCCAGCAGTTAACCCCTTCAATCCCGCATTACCTTTGCAGCATTCATGCCAAAGCCCTCCAAACCAAATGCCCCCCCCCCAAAAAAAAATGGGGGCTGGGAAGGGGATGTGTTGGCTGAAAACAGCCAAAATTTGGGATCAACCCACCCTGCCATGTGTGCCGCTTGGGGTAGCTGCTTGGTGCAATCCATTTCGAAATCAGCCATTTGGCTCGACTTTGTGTGTCCGAGTCCAGCTGGTCTGTGTCGCGTTGTGTTGGAGCTTCTCCGGTCCCATCCCCCGTCTTATCCTTAGCCCAATCACCTGAAGAGTGAAGGGAGCTTCCAGCTTCGTCCCGCAACCCTCACACACCTTTCAGCAAAATCGTATTGCGATAGCGCCGTACTGTTCGCCACCGACTCTGTCTGGGTCAAAAACCTGCGCCACAGCACCACAGCAAAAGGCAAAACCAATGCTTATGCACAGGGGATACACCGAGGGGGATGGGGTACAGGAGACTTCGCTTTTGGTCCTCTTGTCCGGTATTGTTGTTGCTGGTCATAAAACACCGAATCACAGGAGGTCCGTGGCTGTTGAAAAACGCTTGGCGTGTAATGTCATTCTAGAAAGGACTCAGCAATGAATACCCATTCCCAAGACACCCATACAGTGAAGAGATTTTTCGAGGGTGCAGAACAACGTAGGGCCGTCGAGGAGCGAGATTACAATGTGCTGATCATTGAAGCCAGGCACTGGTGCATGGCTGAAAATACATGGCATGATGATACAGAGCATCAACAGTTATGTGGACTGTGAAGCTGACCCTTGTGACCAATAAGGCACCAATAGACCATTTCTGGCATGCCGCATTTCTCTCATTTGGCACATTGTACTGTGTCAACGCAATTGCATTGGTCTGGCGCAATTAGAAAGGGTGATGGCAGCACTGAAAGCAGCATGGAGGCAGCCTTTGCTCGCTCGCTGCCTCAATCAGCCTTTTTGAGCAAAGGGAAGGCAAATATCCATCAAACCGCCAAATGCAGTAACAATTGCCTAGTGATTTTCTGGAGGGTGCTTTTGCCACAGCGCGCGCACAGTGTAAACTTTGGGTACGTCAAGGGACTCACGGGGACCAGTAGCACGCGCTTAGGAGCAAATACGCAAACACGTGCTTGCTGTGCCCATTTGCTGCAAGTATGTTGTTTACACATGAGGTGGTGTAGATACTGAACTATTGTTGTCTCGCAGGTCTGAAAATACATCCCTTGTCTTGGGTTGTCACTGGCACCAACGTCTCCAGTCAACAACAGCATGCAGAAACCTCCAGGAAATAACAGCAGGCATCCACAAGCCTCCAGAAAATAACAGCAACTACCCAGCAGCCTCCAGGACACTGGCAAGCGTCAAAAAGCGTCCAGCAAGAAAAATTCTGGTTTTGTAGGGTTCTATGGGCGTTTTGTGACCCCGAATGGTTGCCACGGTGCGTGCATGGTGTGTGCGCTATGCAACAAAAGCCTCTTGGTCGAAGGGTTTAATGTTTGCAAAAAAAATTCCTTTGTGTTGGTGTGCATTTGTGCTCATGCATTGTGTACTTGACAAATGACTCTCTGGCAAGTTTGCAGTGCTTCACTGGTGACTGGCAATACATGACATTTGATGTTCTTTTCAAGCACCACACCAGCCATCCTTTCTAAATTTCTGTGTGTCGTTGTCCCATACGTTCAATAGCATCAAACTGTGGGCCCCATAGCCAAAGGATGACATATCCAGTTTCACTTTCATGATGAAGCAAAAGCACCTGAGCAGGACCCCTTTGCAGTGATCCAGCATCCTTGGACACAGAGAAAATCTCTTTTTTTGCAGGTAGGGCTACAAGGATGTTGGAACCAATACTATGGGCCAAGCCG
Organism: Eutreptiella sp. 'Long Island Sound 2002'; assembly: GCA_964036045.1. NCBI lineage: Eukaryota > Euglenozoa > Euglenophyceae > Eutreptiales > Eutreptiaceae > Eutreptiella > Eutreptiella sp. 'Long Island Sound 2002'. Next base: position 51,615,003 of record OZ038389.1, on the reverse strand, counting down.
TCTAGTTTCCTTTAGTTTCCCTCATTCCTTTTGGATGGTACAGGGCGCGGACCACAAGGTGTAAACAGTCGTTGCCTATGGGGAAGGGGTACCCGCATCGATTCAGTTCCAAACCATTGACATCAGGGGTGCAAGAACATCACAAGGAGGATAAGAATCAAGCAACAGATGAGCCTCCATACCGCGGGATTCGCCCAGGCTTGACCCCATACATATTAGACATGCAAAACAAGGCCGGCCCACTAGAGGCTGCCTGTGAGGCACGCAGAGGCACAAGATGCTCAAAGTGCAAAGATGCCCTGGCAATGCCACCCAAGCACTGCTACACAGCACCCCAAGCCACCAATACATGTGGAGGTGGACGATAGTGCAAACTACGGCAAGAAGCGCAGCAAGAGATTCTGGACACCTCAAATAAATGGAGCAGCACGAGGAGAGTTCATGTGTCCTAGCCTCTCCGATGTACAAAGGTGCCCTGGGGCGGACTGGGGTCCCCTCCAATACTCCGATACTCCGCTACAATATAGTATATGTAGTGCACACGGTACGTACATTAGTGTAGTGTAGTGTCTGTTATCAACTGTCTACTGGAATTACTGATCCCTGGAGCGAACACGTACAGTACAGTGCAATACAGTACAGTACAGTGTGCTGTACAGTACAGTACACTGAGGTACAGTACAGTACACAGTACACGCAGCACAGTACAATACAGTGCACAGTACAGTACTCTCTCCGACGTACAAAATCGCCCCAACGTGGAATGGGCTACCCAATGTAGAGGGGTCCCCTGCACTGCTCTGCTACTCCAACTGTACTACAGCACAGTGCAGTAGTGTAGTGTAGTGTGGTGTAGGCACCGTTATCAACTGTCTACTGGTACTACCGGATCCGGAAGTGCAAATAGGGGATTCCCACTGGGCTCCGGTCCCATGTGTCCCAGCTCAGCCTGAGATTATCCACAGCTTTACGGAGGGCCCAGGCGTCCAGGGATTCCTTTGGCCCAGGATTTGGGGGCAGTGGCAGCTATTGCATTATCTTAGCAGAGATGACAAGCGCTGGCCTGTGGACCCGCTGTTTGGTAGGGGACAAGGCAGAGCAACGTGGTAGCAGCAGGTATGTGTAGGCAAAGCAGCAAGGGCCAAGAGAGGCAAGAAGCAGTCGAGTACTGCACAGTACAGTATAGTGCGGTACAGTACAGCACTGCACACAGCACACAGCAAAATACAGTACGGCACATCACAGCACAAGACAATACAGCACAGCACAGCACAGCACAGCACAGCACAGCACAGCACAGCACAGCACAGCACAGCACAGCACAGGTCTGTTCTATGTAGCACAGTGCACATAAAAGAAATTCAGTGCAGTGCAGTACCGGACAGGACAGGACAACAAAGTGCAGTCAAATACAGTACAGTGCAGCACAATACCAGCGTCCAGTATGATCACAAAGGATAAAATAATTCAGAGGCAAAATCCTTGAATGCTTGCGGGGGAAAAAAAGAAGGAAAACAGCGATACTGTAAAATGCTCTGCTTCCTTCTGGCCGTCCGGGTGCGAACTGCAATGGAAAAACAATCATAAGATTTTGACAAAATGGCGGTGTCGAAAACGTGATTCCAATGCACGTGCATGTAATTCTCTTGCTCTGAGGTGCTTCTTTTTGCTGATACCAAGCACTGCAGCATCCCATGTCAAATGTGCACAGCACATGCAACAACATACCGCACATACTGCTCTCTGTGTGCCTCAATTTCTTGAACAATAATTTGGGGGATATTCCTGTGACACAAAATAGCGAATGCAGAACGCTGCACACAGAGAGACTGGTACACGAAACCGCAGCTGGATGAAAGGCAGGGGCATCAGAAACAAAGGCAAAACAGCTTGCGGCAAGGCTTTCGGAGGCTTGCCCGTAGTATAGCCAAGCAACGGGCAGGAGTGTGCGCCATTCAACGGAAGGGTGAGCGGCGTGGACTAGAGGTGTTGAGGGGATGGGGTTGAGTTGCTGGGACACAGCCTCTCCTCGTGGCCAATGCATTCGCAGCCACAGCATCCCTCCTTGGAACAGCAGGGTTTGAGGAAGATGGAGTTTGCTCAGGATCCCCAAAGCTGGACCGCTGTTGCAAGCTTAGGATGCAAGAAAAAGAAACGCTGACGTTGGCTGACGCTTGTGGACTTGCAGGCTGTCATCGTCCCCATGCAAGCCAAGAACATTGGGGATTGAGCCCAGGAACGGCAGTCAATGCTATCAGTGTTGCCACATCATACCGCGCACAAGCATCAAAAGGCGGGCAGTGGTCCTGTTTTCCAAACGATGCGTGACAGTCAATACTGAAATTGGGGTTTAACATTACTCGTATTCCGGCATCCCTGCATGGAGACCATGCAAACAACATGCATCCAGGGAACCGCAGAGCCTTGAAAGTGAACGATACATGTCAGTATGAGGCACACTGGGGGAGAGGAGGGGGAGGCTGTGTCAGCCGTCCTCACTGGGGGTCGCTGACTGTTCCCGAAGCCTAGGCGGCCGGTGCTATTGGGCCGCGGGCTCCCTTGGGGTGGTGTTTGGCATTGGGGCGTGCGCACACCCGACACTATGAGTACACTACCACTAGGGCAGTGCCCGGGCCCTGTCGTGCAGGGCTTCGCATATCATGTGAACTCTCCCGGGCTCGGAATGCTGGATCATCCAATCCACCTTTAAACCCCTCGTCCGAAGCACCGGGAAGAAGTCTTCAAATCTAGACCCTGAGGCAAACTGGGGGACAGGAATCCATGAGGCTACATGCAGCAGTAGCAACGACAGTACAAACTGGACCAAGCCCAGAATGTTGAGGGAGATACATGACTCAGTTTGGACAAACAGTGAGCTAATTGTATGCCAGTGGGTACATATACAACATGCAACACTACTCTTGACGACTTGATGTGATGCATCATGGCACGTAGTATGCAATCTTGTTTCTATAGACCGTAAACTGACACTCCCCAAGACTGCCTACACATTATCTTCAAGCACAACCATCTGTGACAGTTTTCTATAGACGGTCAGTAGCAAAACTCTTACACCATATGGTTGTGCCATCCATGGAGTGTCCGGCCCAAAAGGGTGAGACCTTCCATCATCCTTCCCAACGGCCGGAGGGGCTCAGCACAATGCGTGGACCCCTGTGCAGCAGCAGCACAAGCACACCCAAGTACTCCACGCCCAGCGGGTGCCCTTACGTGGCCCGAGGCAGAGGAAGAGGCTCTGTTGTCCGGCATCAGGACGGGGCTCTGTGGAGCGGGTGGGGCTTTCATTTGTTGGGTCAGACGGTCAGCATCGGATTCATGATGTGAGGGTGGAGCGATCTTCATGGGAGAGACTGGCGTTGTGTCCCATCCGGGCGCAAAGAATAAGGGCCCGGGGGTGGCTTGCCTGAGGCTGGTGGCAGGGGGTGTGTGGTCTGTTGGTGGTCCATCTGTATGAAGGAAGCATGAGGCAGGGTTCTGCGCAAGGGCGGTGAAATGAATAGGGGACTCAGGTAACGACCCAGACTGTACAATATGAAGGGGGCGGGGCAACCGCAAGGGGCAGAAGCAGCACTTGTGATGCTCCACACAAAGTCCTTCCCAAGACAGCGGAGTTCGGAGGGTGCTCAGCACAACCGATGTGGGGAATGTGACACAGGGCCCGGGGGTTGCGGATCACCAAGTGTCACGCATCGGTGGTGCGCAGCATACTCAGGCATTTTGCCAGTTGTTTCATGGGTTTTCTGCCTGCCCCGTATGCCAGTTTGCCCCACCTAGGCCCTTTGGTGGGGCCTAGGTAATAGGCACGTGCTTCCAGCGTTTGCTTTACGAGGGCCCTTTCGCAGGGCCTACAGGGGGGGGGGACTTCGCCTGGGGACAACTTCGACGGGGAAGACTTCGTCACACCTCCAGTTTTGATGCAGGGCCATCAGACACCGGAGGGAAAATGTTCGTTAGAGGAAAATTTCGTCACATCCCCAACCCTTGGTTCCTTGTGGACAATATGGAGTTCCTGGGCCTTGCTCTTTATCTTTTCAGGTGTGGAACGGGGTGTTATTTGCGGTGGCCCCCCATTTTTTTCATTTCATCACTGGTGCACATGTCATAACGTACAGCTGCCCAACATCCAATGGCTGGGACAAAAAATAAATAGCATAGTGCCATAGCTCTGTACCTAAAACACAGAAACCATAGGCGGGTAACACTTGTGAACGTCAGGAAGCAAACCATTTGGAGCATCAGAGAGAGCCCAAGATGGGACAAGCAAGACAACCAGTCACCGTCACTGTCAACCATTTGTCAAATTGCGCAAAAAAATTCCACGGGGAAAATTTCGTCACCAATCCGAAAGGCGAAGTTTTCCCCGCGAAGTTGTCCCCTGGCGAAGTCCCCCCCCCCCCCCCTGTAGGTAGTTATGCGCCGTGTCGAGCGACTGTGCTGCGGTTACGGTGGAGGGCCGCAAAGCCACAAGCTGAAGGGGGGGGGGGGGGCTGACCCTCCTTGTGAGCAGTTGCAGCAGCACAAGGGCAATACAATGGAATATAGCAACACAGCTGTTTTTCCGCCTTCCACTCATCCATTTTCTATCTTCAGGGTCCAGTTCGAACTATTCACAGGCTTTGGTCACTGAACCGCATACTACGGGCTTCTGGAAAGGGGGAAGGGGGTGGAGGGCAACCCGCGGCCGGGGGCGGGGCTCCTGCTTGACCTTTTGTGTTCTAAAGCGTGCCGGGGATGGGCTTCGTCCTCCACCCCCACAAAGCTGATATGCACAGTCTGTCAGTGATTCCATGCAACGCACGTGCTCATCCACAGGCCGAATCATACAACTGAACACGGTTCGTGGGCTGGAGAACACATCCGCATCCGGTCGGGACAGCGGCGCGCAAACGGGACGCACGTGTCCCGGCATCGCAGAACACACCATTGAGGCCTGCAAAAGAGACGCACAACGCTTTGCCCGCCGGCCCCGCCGCCTGGGGCTTCGTAATTGCACTGGCGCACACGGCGGCGGGCGGCCGCTTTTTCCTGCGCTTCAACTTCTCCGCAATGGCATCGGTCTGCACGTATGGGCAACGGACGGTGACCGAGGCTTCGCAGACGGGGGGATGCGGGGCATTGTCGGGGGTTTATTTGTGGCTGCGGCTCCCCTGCCCCCCCCCCCCCCCCCGACGTGGTCAATGCTCAGCGCCTCTATCCCCCCATCACCGGTCCGCAACCGCCACGTGTGCACAGTGCCTGAGGCCCACCTCTTCGCTCTCATGGGACCTGATGCGCAGAGGGGTGCTCGGAGATCCTGCGCACTCACCTCAGGCAATTGCTTAGCGGACAAAACAACCTTCCCCCAGGGGGTGGGTGGGTGGGTGTGTTGGCCCCAAATTCTGGCATTTTGGGCCACCAGGCACCCCAGGGGGGAGGAGATGCGCTTTTTTTGGATCTTGGGTCTGCGGGGGGCTCTAAGATTGGAAGTCAGGAATAAAGGACTTTAACCATTGGCTGTACTTCGTGAACTGAATGCCCTCCGTTCAGGGCTGTTGTTGTTTCCCACTGTGTGCAGAATTTCATTTGCCACCTCTTGAGCATGGCCAACAAATCATTCTGGGGTAAAGGGGTCAACAATTACCCGAATGGCGTGGCGTCCTTCCTCCGAAGTAGAGCCCATGGGGGTTTCTCCATCAAGTGCTTGTATGTGACTGTGGGTGTCGGGTACAGGACGGGGGGGGGGGCTATGGTGGATGGGCGGGCGGGTGGGTGGGTGGGTGGCTGGCTGAGCCCTGGCCGAGGCCCAGAATAACCCCCCCGGCCCCCGGGGGTCACTAAGCAATGCCCTGCTGGTGATGTGGTGAGTGTCGGTGGCGCTGACCTGACCGCCCTGCAGGATCAGCGTTGGTGTGCACAGCAGAGGGGCAGTGGCGCTTCTGGGGAGTGAGCGGCTGGCGGTGTCGGTGAGGGTGGGACTGGCTGTGCCTGTGTGGGTAGCGGGCCCGTCCGAGAGTGCTGCTGCACCGGCGCGGGAGGAAACGGACACGGTCCCCGTGTACGTCTTATTGGAAATTCGGGCCCTTGGCCCAGCCGAGTGTCGCAGATGGTGGTACACTTCACCTGGATCTGTAGTGGGGATCCAATTCAAGTCCTCATGAGCGTGCATCCGCGTGAAAATTGGCGTGAAAATTGGCGTGAAAATTGGGGGACTGGGGAGGGGCGAGGCGACTGGAGGGGGGCTAAAAAACGGTGGCCTTGCAAAGAAAAAATAAGAGAAAGATGACAGGCGGGAAAAAAGCTTGAACTCAGAGAAATTGGATTAAATCGGGCGAAGAGGAAGCGCAAGAGAACAGACTCCTGATGGCCCCGATGTCTGTTCCGGCTCTTCAATAACGCCAGGAAACTTTTCGTCCTTGGTACCACAGCCCAGAACAAGCCACAACGAATACCACATCAGGGCACCGCGCACCAAAGACCGCCCCATGTTCCCCATTTTCCCGAAGACAAGCCCCCTTGATACCGTAGCCCCCATTAGAACCTGTTCAGCGACACCCATCGACAGAAAAATGGGGCCAGATTGACTTCATGCTCGAAAAGTCGGTGAGCTACGCGCCTGACCTCAGGCACCACCCCAGGGCCATCAGAGTCCCCCGTTGCGCTCCCTGTGTGAGGGCCCCTCCGCGCAAGTCTGCCCGACACACAGGAGTACTGGCACGGGTTGAGTCAACGGTGCAGGCAATCACAACGGCATATACCTCGCTTTCGAGGTTGTCGAGCTTGGACAACATCGTGTTGATGCTGTTCTGTGTAAAATGTGACACATCTGGCGGCCGGAGAACATCCGCCTTCGAATGAACTCGGTCCTGCTGAGGCTGATGCAGTTGAACGGGCTGATGCGGTTGTGGCGGCGGTTGCAAAGGGATACTGCCCTGATGATCATTGAAGAAGCCTAAAAGCGCTTTGCTTGTGCACGACTGCAAAACATTGTGAATGAGCTGCTTTTTAAAAACATGCAATCCCAAGATCACGCGTGCAACCCACAGCACAAGGGGGAGGTTTGGGTTTGGGTTTGGGTTTGCGTTTGATCTGGGACCCTTTTGCCATATTGCTGCGGGGCGTGAGTTGCTGTTGGCGTTGTAGTGTGCCAGGCGCTCAGGGGGCCTCTTCGAGTCCATTGAGGCCAGGTAACTGCCACTGCTGCCTTCGAAATAGACAGGTGAAACAGTCTGCATACATAGCACAGGGGGGTTTGCTGTAAAGGCTAAACTAATACGCCGGTTGGTACTTCTGGGGGTATTGTTTGAGTTTTCAGAGATAAATTGTTCAGATTGCTTGTTGCAAGCCACAGTGGAAATGTATTCTTACGAACTGAGAATGGGACGGTTGTCCCTCTGCTCAGAAAAAAAAATAATTTGATTCTTCCCCTTGGCGTCCCACAGGGGGGGGGGGGGGGGGGCTGGAAGAAGGTCTTGTGTTCCTGGAGATGTGCCAGGGCCCTCTTTCAGGCCTCCGTGTTTGCCACAGCACCAAAACAAGGTTTGGTTGCCAAAAGCAAGGGAAAGAGCAGGCAGAAAGGGGGGCCGATGGGGGGATGGAGAAAATTGGGCTGGGGGCTGGCGGTTGGGGCGGGGCAGTAGAGAAACGGATGTGGTGGCTAAAAAGGGGGGGGGGGGGGCTGGATCCTCCACTCCAGGTTCACAGCCAAAAAAAAATACAGCCGTCAACAGCCACTTCCACCGCCTACATGTCATGCTGCGGAAAACAATCCACGGAAAAGGTCGAGGGAAGAAGAAGAGGTCAATGGAAGACGTAGTAATGAGTGAAGTTGGGTTCTATGGCTTCACAAGTGGTACCAAGCCATTCATTGCAAAACTGATACCCTTGGACATACAGGTTGCCCTCATGGATATGAAAATTCGACATTTCTAGTAGAAAAACAGAACAATAACCACAGGATTTCACATGCAGGTCACAAAGCACCAGAAATACAAAGAGGCCTCGGCAACTTGTACTAGTCATCAAACTTCTCCCATTTTCCACAAATTTTCCCCTGACCCCGCCCCTGTCTCCCCCTGTTTCCTGCCCCGTCTTCCAGCTTCATACCCCATTACCCTCACACCATGTGCCCCCTTTCCCCCTTTGCCCCGAATGTTTCCCTTGAGCTGCGATATTCCAGGTGAAATTCCGCATGTTGGTACATCTCGGGACTGAAACCAGCCACTCCCAGATCCGCATTTGTGGTGTCACCATCAACAACGGCCAGGCAGACCCTGGGATCTTTAACTTTGAAGAAGGTGACACTGAAGATGGTGTTCCCGAGAACGTCTGCAAATCAAGTGCAAAAAAGGGGGTGCAGAGGCGCGAAACTGTGCAGCGTGCATCATATGAGTATGAATGTGCTTTGGAAGGACCGACAGATACTTTCATGCAGGGCATTTTGGCAATGAAAGTGGGAAGGAGGGCGGGAGGGGCAGCAAGTTCATCTGCCATGCACTGCCATCCAAAGGTCCATTGCAGTGGCACAGGTTTTGCTCGCTAATCTTAAACACGCTGATGGAATCTCACGACAACGCAAGCTCCAGTTCACTACCATCACGACATCATGCACCATATTCAAGCTCAACGGGAACATGAATCAATATCAATTGGAAACCACCAACTCCTGCGCTGCAGCTTGCAGCAACCACTCCTCTGTGTGCTACCCAGTCCTGTGTGGTAGTACCACCACCACAGAATGCACACCTGTGTGTATGAACTTCCGCTCTGTTGTTGCTGTGGGCCTGCTTGGTGGAGGAGTTGCTGCTGGTGCTGGTGCTGGTGCTGTAGCTGATGCTGGTGCTGGTGCTGCATGAGCGGTGGCGACTGTTGGTGCTGATACTGATGCTGGTGTTGCATGAGCGGTGGCGACTGTTGGTGCTGATACTGATGCTGGTGTTGCATGAGCGGTGGCGACTGTTGGTGCTGGTACTGATGCTGGTGTTGCATCAGCGGTGGCGACTGCTGCTGCTGCGGGTTCAAGTAGTGTTGCTGTGGCTGTTGCTGGTGGTGGTGGGGATACTGATGGTGCAGATGCTGCTGCTTCTCCTCTTCCTCCCATTGCAACTGCCGCGGCGACGACTGCTGTTGCTGCTGCCAGTTGTGGTGCTGGCGCAACTGGTGCTGGAACTTGTGTTGGTCTTGGTGATGGTGATGGCGGTGGCGCTGCTGTTGCGGCTGCGGCTGTTGCTCGTCTTCATGATGTTCCTCTTCCGCCCATCGCTGCTGCTGCTGCTGCTGCTGATGGTAGTGCTTCTGATTGTGATTGTGATTGTGATTGTGATGGTGATTGTGGCTGTGATGGTGGTGATGGTGTTGGTACTGCTGCTGCGGCGACGGCGACTGCTGCTGCTGCTGCTGCTGCTGCTGTGTCAACTGCTGCCGGTACTCCTGCAACCAAAATGGCAGCAAACATGCAGACGGTTTCTACTGCAGCCAATCACACATATTCACAGCCCTGATGCGCGCGGCACGCAACCTACCCAGGCGAGCACCTGCAGCGACAGGCATCTGGGGTTTTCGATTGCACAGGGGCTTTGCCATATAGGCTGAGTACCTGTGCCGGTTGGTGGAGGAGGACGGGGGGGGGGGGGGGGCTGGCCGGACTCTGGGATTCAGTGTAAGCCTTTTGCCATTAGTTTCTCATCAGTGATCATTTCTGACCACCAAAATTTTTCTCCGGCGCCCAATTTCTAATGACTGACGAATGGTCCTGGCCAGTCGAGCCCCCAGCCCGGGCCACCCTCCTCCCAATATCTGGGGGCCTCTTGGTCACTCCCCCGCGAGTGAAGTTCCGACTTCCCAAGGGGGCTCGGTCTGGAGCGTGCCTATGCCGTAGGGCTGCATCCTTCAGGGATGTGCCCAGGGACACCCGCCCCCTGCCACCCATGCCCGCTGCCCTGGGGGAAAGATTTCTTTGGGACGAGTCTGGGGCCTAGCAGAAGGAATGTGCCCTGGTTGCACACAAGCACTGCGTTGCCAGTGCTGATGGCTGTGGGGCTGCAAAATTACAGCACTGACCCATGCACCAAGTCATCACAGTACCACTCAGGCCAGAGCCATTTGTCACCGGGTGCCCTACAACCTACAGGCAGTTCATTGGGCTAGAGATGGGGCCACAATGAATCAGCTCTTCACAATTGTGACCCCCCTGCACGACGTCGGCTGGGTCGACGGCTGGCCCGTCAAAACACACACATACACACACACACGACTGTGACGCCCTGGATCCCATGTGCAAGCGGCAAGGAAGAGACGACTGTCTGTGACGAAACAACTGTGAGGGAACTCTGAGTTGCCAGCACTCTCGTACAAAAGCACACACACACACACACACACACACACGGCCGACGCGGCAAACAGGGCACTGCAAAAGGTGGCCTGAGTGTACTAGATCTAAGCAGAACAAAAACAGAAGCATGTCCCGCCTGCACTAGGCGCCTTTCTGCAGTGTGAAGGACAGACAGAGGCTACAACATCCTGTTTCCCAGCCGCATCCGGTACAGCCTCTGGCAGCTTCGCTGGACCAGAGGCCTGCAGGCAAAGACAACATGGGTCACCCTCTGCCCAGTCTCGGATCGCAAGAGGTAAGCCAGGACGACCCTGCCCTGCCCTCAGCACTGCCGGTGGTCACACTTGGGGAGGGGACCTCAAAGGATCATCAGGCTCGGGTACACGGACGAGGACACACACACACACACACACACACTCACACACACACACACACACACACACACACACACACACACACAGACACACACACACACACACACACACACACACACACACACACACACACACACACACACACACACACACACACACACACACACACACACACACACACACACACACACACACACACACACACACTCACACACACACACACACACACACACACACACACAGACACACACACACACACACACACACACACACACACACACACACAGTCGCCAATAGTATTCCTGAGTTTGCCTTTCGTCATTTGTCCTCTACAAACTGGTCACCGGGTATTGTGGCGTCGGTACACCACTTGCAGCGGAGACAAATAAATCAGAGGCGAGGGCAACCCTTCGAGCCCCTTCTGCCGCCCTCCCACTTACTGTTCTCGGGAGTTCAAACGCTATAGCCGTGAGAAACATGACAAAAACAGACTTACACCCATCCTCTCACTTTCAGGCCCCTTTCTCAACAACCTTACCCATGCTTCTTGCTCCAGCCCTGCCTCCGTCCCCAGCGCTTCGGAGTACACTGGGGGCATTGAACATGATGACCAAGCGGCACTCTGGAAAGCTGCTCAGTCTTGAGCAAGCCTTGGAGAGGGCCCCAGCTTACCGTTTCAAATCCAGTTTCCATAAAGAAGCGGATTTGGCAGTTGGGCCTAACCAATGGGGTTCAAACACCAATCAGCCTTCATTGCCCCAAAGCCCCCCCCCCCCCCCAAATGGGCAGGTTTTCAAATGAAACGTAATATCTTTTGGCTCGGCGAATGCCCCAGCCACGTTCCAGGAGGTCATGACTCATAAACCATGGCCCAGAGGAAGAGGAAGGGAACAGTTCAAGCGCTTTTGCAAAAAGAGGCGGCCCTGGAAGCGTATATTGATGGTGGCCTCTTGTTACTCATGTTCACACTCCTCATCCTCATCATATCCTGATCATATTGCACTTGTGTCTTTTGCTGAATCACTGGCGCGGCTCCCATAACAGTTCCCCCAAAACCTTCCATGCCGCAAAGGAGGACAGGCAGGCAGGGGAGCAAAAAGCACAGGAGGCAACAAAGGCAACCGAAGAGGGGCGCAGAAAGCGAGACAGGGGCAGCTACAAGCTGAGAGGATGGTGAAGGTGCAGTAGTGAGCAGCACAACGATGCAGCAGGGCAAGAGGCAGGGTGGAGAGGGCAGAAAGGAAGTGTCCTGTCAACAAAGCTTTGATATCTGGCACGGTCCGACCCCCCTTCCCACTGGCCTGTGCCCCTCAACATGGAGAAACTCAATGTGCACAGGCGTGGGCATGCAGACAGACCGCTGACGTCGTCCATTCTCTGGCCTCCACCTGCGCCAACAGTGGGACCACTTGAGATTCACTGAGGGGCTTTGGTGTGGCGGATGAAGGAACGGAGAGCGAGCTGCGCTGCGGAGACTGCCCCGCATCAGCGGCCGCCAATGACAACGTGCAGCAGGAGGACGAAATGGACATGTTTAGAACGCTGTGGTGCTCCACGGCATCAGACGTTTGGGTCATGCAGTCCATTATGGTCTGAGTTTGCTCTGTTTTAAACCTGGACGCAAAATGTGCAGTGGGTGGGTCGCTTCCACAGACGTGACGGTGGCATGTCACCAGAAACGTCTCCACGAGGCAAGACAGATGGGATCGTCTCTTGTGTGTGTGTGTGTGTGTGTGTGTGTGTGTGTGTGTGTGTGTGCGTGTGTGTGTGTGTTATGCTTCACTGTGTCTAGCGTCACCAGTCCCCGACAAGGAGCGCCCCAGATGCTGGTGCTGAACATCCACCCCGGCCACCCCACCCCACCCGGCACGAACCATTATAAATGCGGGAGTGTGACACAACCGGGACGGCAATTGACAACAAAAAAGGAGCAAAGGGGGCAAAAAGTGACTGTTCCGGGCCCCGTGACAAACCAAAAGGACGACGTGCCACGCTAGGAGCAATAGGGCGCAGGAATACAAGTAACTCTCAATTAGATTCCCGCCATTTTGCGAAATGATTTACGTTTTGAGAGAAGAACTGTAGCAATTCAAGGGGCACCTCCGATGTTGTTGTCATTTCTCATCTGTATTGCCATTTATATGGGGGTGCAGCACCTCGCCTATCCCCAAAACAACAGCACAACCACGAAGCATCGTACATCCGGTATTGTTTGGACAGCGACATTGCTCACATGTGGCCCTACAACAGACATGCACCAACGGAACCACAGTCGTAATGATATCCAGCAGCAGCACTGGCCTTCAGACAACGCATGTGCACAAAAAAACCCCTTTCACTGCAGCAAATGCTCCATCAGTGCCACGACCACCACCACCCTCCCAACCGCACCACCACCCCAGCAATAACACCAACAGCACCCCCACCCCCACCCCCATCCCCACTACCAACACCAACAGCATAACCAACACGAGCAGCAACACCACCACAGAGCTGCCCCCGCCGCCGCCTCCTCCTCCTCCGCAGCACCACCAAAAACCACTACAAAACAGTGAAGAACACCGTCCTCGTTTCCAACAACAGATAGAAACCATGGCTCAAATCTTGACGAAAACAACACCCAACAAACTGTCAAGGGGGCAAGCCGTTGTCTGGGCCAACGAAGAAGGGGACAATACTTGGGGGAAGGGGGTCAAAGGATTTCGGGGAGCATTTGAAGCGTATTTCAGCACCAAAATGCACGACAGTCAGGGCTGAAACTGGGTCTAGCAGCTGTCATGGGTGATTTTGGGGACACATGACACCAGCCGCAGCATCCATGCGGGCAAAACTACACCTCATCTTTTCGTGCACAAGCGTCGCGATGATCTTCTGCCGATCCTCAAGCGGAATGTCCGACGCCTTTTTTATTGGCTGATCATCCATCTGGCCATGGAAGTGCTCCGCCATCTGCACATGGGACTTCTGCATCTCCCCATGGGCCTCTGCGTGCAGCTGCTTGCTGTGCTCGCTGACCAGAGACTTCAGGTGAGCAACCTCTTCCCTTTGTTCCTTTACAAGCTGCACAAGCTGCTTCACATTGTCAGCCTGAGGCTTGTGCTTCATGGGACCTGCAAATCGACCGGACAAAGCACATATGCGACCTGAATAAGGTCAGGGTACTTCAGACTGTGCACACACGAGACCAATATTAGAATTGTGTGGTCTGACATAATGCCGTCACCTGCCATACGGTCATATGTACAGAAACTGATTCCGACCCTTACAGCCCTCAACAAACCCTTGCGTCCCTCTCGTATCCCAACTTATCAGCTACTAGCCCTGCACTGCTGCATGACGCCTCTTGCAGCCATGCTGGCACTCCGATACAAGCCAGGCGAGCCTCCCGCCTCCCGCACAAACTCTGCACAGCGCTCGTTCTGAGGGGTGGATGCCCCAAAGCCGCCCACCGAAGAGGCATTCTGAAGTGGCATTTTGAAGCCGTGAAATGCACTGAAACCCTTCGCCGGGGGCAAAGACATCCCACCATTGGAAGGGGGGGAATGCCAGAGCACTTCCCAAGAGCGCACACTCCCTGGAGCCCGACACGAGGAATGGCTGGGCTCCGAATCCTGCACCATGTGCCTGAGTTCACGCCTCTGAGATACGGAGCATTTCTAGCATTTCTTTCTGTGCAGTTGGACCTTTGGAAGCTTCTGTGATGTTGTCACGAAATTGTGACAAGTGAGCTATGCTACGTGACGGCGTTTCCTACCGTGGCACTGGTTTGGTCTCAAAGAGTTTTCCAATTGTCTCATTTTTTCGACTGCAACCTTCAAAGCCCACACGCTGTGCAAGTCTGCACACTGCGCACTGAAAGATCCTCCCATTGGTATGGCGTCAGCGTCCTCAATCAATGAAAAAGGGATGATCTGCACTAATTCCTCATGCGAATGCCACAAAGAGGCAGGATCCGCTTTTCCTGCCCTATCGAGGGCTTTGCAATCACGATGCACGCTCCAGTCAAGATCTGAGGCCCCCCATCTCCTCTTATGATATAAATATTGGGATGCATCCTGTAACCCCTGCACTGTTGTGGCTGGCTTTATTCGGTTGAACGGTTCTTTACAATCGGCCTCCCCGATGCAGTTGGCACCCCAGTCGCTTGGTTTGCTGACACCCCCCCCCCGCTCATTGCAACCTTTGATCCCCACCTTCACCCCCACCTCAGTGGTGGACTACCAATCCATCTGTCCATGCGTGCAGGATTCCCTCCTCAAAAGGTGAACATGTAAATACACCCGAAAGAACCAACCGGCGTACTCACTCAGTCTTTGTGACCACCTGTCTTCCCCCCTCGGCCCCGCTACACGAAGCACTGAAAGCAACGCCCTGAAGCTTTGAGACTGCGGCACCGTTGCACACTGGGGGTGCCCAAGGGCGTGCAAACACACTTGAAATCAAAGACGTTTGCACAGCCGCATTGCCTTTTGACCGGATGCCCGCCTCCGGAGCATCACTGGGCTGATGCGCCACATGGGGCGGAGGGCCACTCTCACGGGGGTGCAGCTCAGGCTTCGAGGCAAGAACACTAGTGTCCACTGGCGGACTGACGGGCTCTTTGTCCCTGTAACGACGCGACACCGCAGAGTTGCACAAGCAGAGGCATGCACAGAGAGGCAGATGGGTCAGCACAGACAGGGAGGCATAGGGGGCAATTCTGCGCAGCAACAAGCGCAAGGTAGAAAGGGGGGGGTAACACTCAATGAAGGTGAGCTAAGCGAAAGTGTAGGTGGGACCTTTGGTAGACTTACCCTGTGTAACACAGCCACCTCCCAAGAGCAACTGGATCGCAACCACTCAAAGGCACAGAACTTCAAAGAGGAGTGGGAAGGAAAGACGATGCAAATTGGGGTGTGTAGTGTGTAATACGCAGAGAAGATAGAAAGGGGGAGGGAACTTGTGGTGCGGAATATCGGCACGACCCATCTGCCTCGCACACCGAGGGAGGGGGCTGATTTGCAGCACCCCCAACCACAGGCAACTCCTACCCCCGATGGTCTTAGAGGTTCCACGCGATGGACGCCGGGAATAAAGCAAAGAAAAAAGGAAATAAAGGACACTCCTGAAAGCCCCATGGTCGAGAGTTCGAGCCCCGGGGCTGACACTTCCGGTCGTGTACTAGCATGCCGGCTCGTGGTCCTCAGAAATGGGACACCTAACCCGGAATTCCAAAGAGCCCCGGTGAACCCCTCTTCAACCGCAGTAGGTTACGAAAAACAGAATTCATGGCGTGGAAGTCATGACGCGCCCCAAAAGTGCGACGGCTGACGAAATCACGCTGTCATACGGTTTGCGAGCCCTGCGGCGTGAGGCCCTCACATGAACCAGGCAGCCCGCCCTCTCACAATCACGCAATGCTAAGTGGCAACCTGGCCTTTCTGCGAGAACTGGCAGTAGGCAATAGGTACGTGCTTTGCTGTGAACGACTTGTGGCCGTGGCAGGCCGCGATATCGCAGGTCTGGGGGCATTGTTGGGTCTGACGCGCGGCGCGTGCGTGACAGTGAATGGGATTTGCGGGGGCACGCCCGGCAGCGTGGGGCGCGCCATCGGGGGCATGGCGTCAGGTGGATCTGCTGGCGCCGAGGGTATTGCGGCCGCCGGATGCATCGTCCGAGACGCAACCATCTGATACCCGTAGGTCTTGCAGCAGTTTGCCACATCCTGTAATGAAAAGCACACGCCCCGCATGACGGCGCCCGCAAGGGACAAGTTGAATCACGGGGCTGTCGCGGGGATGGAAGGGTGCTATCAGGGGCACATGGGCCGTCGCAAGCAGAGAGTGGGACTGCAATTACCTCACATGGCCTGGGAGGGTGGTCTCACGGTTCTCACGGTCCGATGCCGTCCGTATGGGTGACCCCTGAGGACCATTTTGCACGGGGGAGTTGCCAACTGCGAAAATTCGGGACTGGGCACCCACAACTCTGTTGCGCGCTCTCTCCCTTGTTGTGGTTTCACTGTGACGCCAGCATGCCTGGAACCCCCACATGTCTGCTCACTCCTCCGGTTTTGGGAGAAAGGGCGTTTTCCCGCATGAAGCCACCTCTGTTTAATTCATTTTTTCCAGCAATCCTTCACCCTGCACTGCATGCTCCCTGCCTGCCCACCTCAGACTGTTGACCCGGGAGGAGGGTATAGCTTTGTATATTGGGCTAAACTTCGAATGACATTGCTCTGCAGCCTCTGTACTTGTATTGCAAAAAACTATAAGAGTGTTTGGCTTTCAAAGGGCGCATGCAAGCGCACACGGGGAGGAAGAAAATTGCTTTAGGGGTGCCGCCCGTGTGCCGTGGTCCGGGGGTGGGCGCCGTAGTCTGAGCCCCCCATCGCCCCCGTCCCTGTCCGCTCCCATCGCCTCTAGGGCGCAGGCCATGCATTGCGTGCATTGGCTGACCGATGTGCGGAGCCATCAGGGACGCCACTGCGCTGCCCATACGCGGGGGGATGGCACGGAAGCCCATTTTCCCAACCCCCCCCCTCCCTCCTTGGTCGCCATGCCGAGATGAATTCTGGGCTTACCGAGGGGGACTGTGGGGGTTGCATGTACTTCGTGGTGGTGTATGGATGGCCCAGAATCATAGTTTTTTGACTTGCCAGGAGTGGTACTTTTGTTTAAGGATACAATGACCCCAGGTCAATCTGCATTGACGATGGTGGCACACATGCCTGATCCTGTTGGCAATCAGGGCAGAACCAAGGTTCATCAGGAACTGTCTGCAAAGGGGGCTGGCAGCACAATTGATGGCAACCACGTGGCTCTGAGTGGTCCCCATCACAAATGACAATGTCATTGTCATCAGAAACATCACCTTTCAGGCAAACAAAGCAAAGCAAATCATCTTCTCCTTCATCATTAGCAAGGTCACTTCTTCGGGCATATCAATTGCCTCATCAGATTGCAGCCCTTGACATTCATTCACAAAGAAAGGCCTACTATCCGCTCAACCATCGGCGGGGGAATCATGCCAGCCCACAGCACTCATTGTCACCAGCAAAATTTACATCAAGCCTGCCAAATAAACATAACGCCCGCCCCCCCCCCCCCCTTCTGGGCTCTGTCCCAAACCCCCCTCCCCCCCTTCGGACGGCACCCGCTTCCAAGCTGAATTGCAAACTGCAGCAGATGACATCTGCGGTGAAAGGCAGAGGAAAGGGCTGGATACAAAAGCTGGACCTCAAGTGCATGTGGTGTGCACACCTGTTTGGCGACCTCTTGTACCAGCGAGAGAAACTGCAAGCGATTCATCAGCAGCTGCGCATCGCTGCAACAGAATACACGGCAATGTCTGATGCGGTTCGGGCAGTAAAACAGCCCACCCTATTTAGGCTGGATCAGCCATGTTTCATAGGGATTGGCCAGGTACGTATCCACCCGCTCGGCCCCGCACCAGGCACACACACGATGCATAACACAGCCCACACATGATGGGTCAAGTTCAACGTGGCTATGGGTGGATGTGGGCGGGCCCAGGCCGCTGATGACACAAACCATGAAAACCCTTCATCCTCGCAGTATGGATGCCTCGAAGGCGGTAGCTCTCCCTGGTCTGACCCTCACCTCCAGAATACGGCGCCTCGCATGCACCCCTGCACCAGAGCCCCATCTATTCACCCAGCTGAGCAGCGCATGCAGCTTGTGGAACCCTGGCACCTGCTCCCTCTCTCTCTCTCTCTCTCTCTCTCTCTCTCTCTCTCCACTGAGCGCAACACGGCCTCTCATCACCGCGGGCCACCACACCACAAACATCGAGATCTTTGGCATCAACCTCGCACAGTCTGTCCCCGCCACATCGATCCCACTCCAGTGGCGGCGCTTCAGGCAGCAGCTTTACGAGGGATCAAGATCAGCTGTGTGCCTCACCATCGGACGGATAATCAAACCACTCACCTGCCCCTCTCCCCCTGATGGCCCCTCTCCCCCCTGTGTCGCCCTCCTTGACCCTGTCCCCCTCCCTGCAGCCCCTTCCCCCCTCTACCCCCACCCGCCCCTTCCTCCCCCAGTGGCCCTTTGACCCCTGTCCCCGCAGTGGGGGAGTGTTAATCCAATGGGAATAACATTATTCTGAGTGACATTTTGTGTTGTTTTCTCATATTTTGGCATATGCAACATGCTTTGCAGGGAAGGTTTGCGGTCTAGTGCGGTCTACTTGGGGGACTTCCCTGGGTGAGGATAAACTTGGGGCTAGTGCCAGGATACTTAATACAAAGGTAGCGCGCCAGGCAAACATTCCCCCAGTCGCCGGCCCTTGCACCCCCCCCCCCCCCAATCCCGTTTGTGAGGGCAGGCAGGGAAAAGAAAAGGATGAAAAGACACACCCATTCCTGAGGGGCAGTGTCTTCAGTGCATGGCACTCCTCGGACCCATGGTGCCGTTTTGTGTGCCCGTGCTGTGTCCGGCCCCTTTGTCCCCTGAGTGCCATGCTGCGTGTCCCTGTGTTCCGCATGGACACCGGGCCCGTCTGAGCGTGTGCCAACGTCCCCTCGATTGCAGTCTCTGATCACAGGCACCCCATTCAATAGGAACGCTCCTTGTGCCATCAACACCTGTGCCGTGGATGTACGCCACACTACACACAAAAGCAGACCTGCTGGCCCTGTCGGCCTTTGCAACAGCATCCGACACCACCGGACATGGGCCCTCAAGGGCCGTCGGCGAAGACTCCGCACTGTCGGCTTCGTGGTTTGACGATGCAGAAACGGTTGTCTGCAGAACAAAACACCCAAAACGGAAGCGCACCCCTGGAGCCTGACTGCATGACATGACGCCGGTCATTCAGACCTCGAAAGGTCGCGTGGCAGCACCGAGGCAGACGGCAAACAAAAAGGCGAGGGAAGGGTCACACCATTCACTTCAATCATTGGGCGCCGACAAATAGACAACAATCCCGGGCATGACCTGCGTGACAGAGCGCATGTACAGTGTGTACACTGGGGAACATCCTGACAGCATCTGCGTGCCGCAACCAACCCTCCGTGAATCACTTTACCCTTCCCGATCATTCGTTTTTGGTCTATACAGACACCTGGTCCGAGTATAGACATTGTGGAAGGACAGCCTAAGAGGCCTCATGCAGGCAAGAGTCCTTGATCTCATTACCCGCATCACTGACTCTCTTATCCAACTTGGTGGCGACAGATTGATTGGGGGCAACCGGACCGACTGCACATGGCCCTCATCGTCGTAGCTAACGGCAGAGGCACTTCTGTGCCGACCCTTATCCAGGTATCCTGTTTTACTCGCAGGGCTTGTGGTGTGCGGCACAACACCCTCTGCTGGTCCAGTAAACCTCAGGTGGGTAGGAAGGTAGCGATACCCTGGTAAGGGGCCATATAGACCACAGTCGGCACATCCACACCCAACAAAGCGGTGCCCACAGGGCCTTGACCACCGGGGTACCACGGTTCAGTCAGCTCAACTGCTTTCGGGCTACCTCCCCCTTTCCCCTGTGGGCATCTTGCTAGATCGACCAGCCTACCTTCCCATTAGATTTGGATCTCCCGAAGGCTGGTGTCCCTGAGCCTTGGTGTATCCATTGCCGCAGGGGATGACCGCCCTGGCCCCTCCTCACTGCAGCCTTTGTTGCATATGACTTAAGCTCCACCAATCCACCAGGATTGGAGTTTGGCTGCTATCAGGGACGGAATCATGGCCACGACACATACAAGAATGCATACATTATGCATCCCTGCCATATTGGGGACCCCAAGGAGGAGAGGCCAAGGGCCGGTTCCAGCAAAATTATGGGGGCACATTCGACCTCAGCACATTGACCTCCTATCGTAAGAGGGCACCCTTGCCCCCGCTAAGCATCTGAGATGGGATCCCCCCTACCCACAGATGAACCAAAACTTTCAGGACCCCAATTTTGGACAGATACACCAACCCCCACAAAACGTAAAGCCAGCCGAAATGTGCTTCAACCAAACAATAGGAGCTAGCAAAGCAAAAACCAAACAGAAGGCGCAACCTCGAGCTTCAGGATTCTGCTACATGCACTTTTGCAAATAATGAAATCGGCAGGTTAAATACCTTTCGTTCCGCGTAGATATTGAATTCACACTACATGCAAACCAGATCCAAATTTGGTTGAACCTTTTTGGACCACATCCCATCTTGTTGCATTTGACCCCCCCCCCCCACCCCCGAAGCACCCACCCCTCCTGTAAGCAATCAGGATGGGATGCCCCCCAAGAATCAAGTTGGAGCTGCCCAAGATAGGCCACGCCAGCTTGCCTATTGGGGTTCTTGTTTGGGGCGGGGGGGAAGGGGGCTGACTCAAAGTGTTCACAAGAACTCAAAATAGTTCTTGGAAATTAGGGGACTCATGTATATGATACACCGGATCTCTGGAAGACAGGGCACAGGGCGCAGACCCATAGCTCATATGCATGTATTGAGGAGGCGCTCTCTAGTGCGGCAGGCTACTGCCACACCATGCTAGCAAAATCTGTTCGGAGGTACGAAGGTGAATAGATGTGGGTACTCAGACCCATGAGTGCCAAAGGAAGTTCATGGCCATGGCGTCACATTGGTGCCGCTTGGCGCGTTCATGTGTGTCAATGCAAGGGCGCTTCCCAAGCAAGGTCAGGTGATGGAGACATGTTTTCTTGGCGCTGGGACACTGTTGGTGAAGGTGTTTGGATCGCCCAGCTATCCACACACAACACATGAGAGAAAATTTTGCGACACGACAAAGGTGGAGGTTGTGTGCTATCTAGAGCGGTCGGAGCCAAGCCAACGCTCGTCACGTGGCAGTGAGGCACGCATGCCTGCTGCCGAGCACGCTATTGCCAATATCAACACGTGAGGTAAGGACGTGAGGTAAGGGCAATTTGCATCAAGTCATGGCAGCGACGTTGGAGCCAAGGCTCAGACAAGCAACGTGCTGCCAATGGCGCCTCATGTTGAGCGAGGCATTAGGGGCACAGTGGTCAACGTAACGCGCCGCCCAGGTGTGGTGGGTTTGCTAATGCCGCGGGGTATATGACGCTCCTTGGGGGCGTTTTCGCACAGCGCGGGCACAGTGCGCGCACAGCGCCAATTATTACGGTGATTATCCAGGTAACAACCCTGAAAACCACCCACCTACGGAATCATGCACAATCAATTCAACACTCAAAAATTCAAACATCTGATGCTTGCCATGGGTCCCAGGGACCTAAATTCTGCCCCCTATGGGGGAATCTTTGCACTGCGCGCTACTTTTAGACCATGTTCCCCCCGAAGAGCCCCCAAGCACACCCCTTGGAAACGCCCTTAGAAGTATGTGACCCAAACTGCCCCAGCTCAAGAAAGTTGCAAACTACCTTCCCTTCACACAACACACATCATGCACATCTGGAAAGGCCATGAACAGCGCATTGGTCGCCACCCTCAAGAACACACAACTGTCTTTCTGGTCCATTGTCAACTAAGTACACATTGAGAATACGCAACTTGTGTGCATAACATGACACCATGAACATCATTGTACTCCTTTTGCCGCTCGGTCAACGTCTTTCGACCGATAAATGGCCATGCCACATGGAGGCGCCCCTTGTATGCACCATCCATGGAGCCAATCTCATAATCAATATAATGCCCCTTGCTCCTTTTTGGCCCTTCGCGATCCCAAATGAGAACATCCGCCGATGTCCCCGGGGCCAACGGACGGCGTGGCTTCAAAGATTGTCCCGGTTTCCTCAATAGCACTGGAAGGTTGGGGCCCAAAAGAGGGCGGAAATGCTACGTCACCCCTGCATTCTCGGGGGTCCCCAACAAAGGGGGACAAAATCAGAAGTCAAAACCTCCACTACGGGTCACCATGATGCCCCTAGGGGCCCCTAGTATCTCAAAGTATGGGTCTCTAGTACGGCCAGACGCCCAAATAGTTGCACTGCGCACGCACTGCGCTTAAGGCCCCCCCTATAGCCCCGTCCACTGCAGCAGCCATTCAATGACGTCCTTTCAATCTTCTGAACTTACCGAACTCCCGGTGGTGGAGAACAGCCAACTTTTTGCACAGCGCGCGCACAGCGCACGGTACGCCCCCCTTGGTGGAGGCGCGTAGGGACCCATGATCTTGTTTCCCGGGTTGCCGCCGTTTATGTGCCCAGCGGACGAACCGTACCTGGCCCCGGAGAGCAGAGTCAGTAGGATTGGGCTTGACTAGCCGTGGCTTGAGTTTGGTACACCATGCCGGCACCGAGGTGGACTGGTGCGTCGGTGAGTGCGGCTCATGCGGGGGCATGGTGGGTTGTCGCCGCAGCTGGCACTCTCTATGGAGGGCATGGTACTAGTGCCATGCCACGCGTTCCTGGAAGTTTAAGCTACCTTGCCTATTGGGGTTCGCAGAATCGGGAGGACTCACATGAATCACATGGCTTTCTGACCATTGCTATATCAGGAACCCCAAAGTGGGGAGGACCCAAACGGCCACATCAGCCCCCCCCTCTCCACATCACACTCCCCAAGAGGAGCACAAAAATGGCTGCATAACCCGTGCCATGTGCTGACCTGTGGTGATGGGGGGAAAGAGTTGGTTCTCATCTTTTAAACTACGCTTGCAAAAACACTCAAAAGTAGGGTGGGGGGCACACTAGCGCTCACATGACACAAACAACAGAACATTAACTAGATATTATTGATTTATTTCATTTTGACGCCCACATGACCAAAATTTTTTGGCTGTTAACAAGGAGTGTGGCCATGTCTTGGGTGGCTGCACTACATTTGGTACCCAATTAAAATTAGGTACCAAATTAATACGGTCCCTACGCCTCCTGTAGCTTGGACAAGAGCGTGGCTATTATAAGGGGGGGGGGGGTACAACGGCCGCTTGCACACTGTTGCACCTGATGTCAGGCGGAAGACTTGGACAAAAGCCCAACAAGAATATAGTGATGTGCATGACTTTTTGCAAGGGTGGTGCACCTCTTTGCTCGCTTGTGGCATTGGAGGATTGTCTGAAATCTGTGGAAGGCTCTGCTGAGCAGTTGCATGGTCATGCATGCATTTTGCTTCATCTCACTCAATTTTGTATCCAGAAACAGACCCAGTATGAGCCCTATGGACCTCGGCCTCATGGCATGCACTGCAAGACCAAAATATTCGAGCCTACATCTGCAGGCCTCCTCCTCTGCACAACCACCACTTTGCACAACGACCACCCCTCCGGTCCAATGCCACTCTTTGTGGCAGGGAATGGCATGCACACAGTGCAAAATTTTGCATGTTAGTAACTACTTCAACCCTAGTTTGTTTGGGGGGACAGACCTGTTGGCGTTGGGTATTTCAATACCCCCGCCCCCCTTGCCGCTAACCCTTGACCATCTGCCATTCGGCTATATCCCCTTTAGCATTTGTGTCTCGTTGTGAACTTCATTTCAAATGCCCTTCTCATGTCGCACACTTTCACCAACCCCATTCCGGCTACGAAAATAATAATGGGGCCGTTTTGCAGAGGTTCGTTGTTATAGATTGATAGCAGGTGTAATATTGTTCCCCTGACTTGACCCTTCCCAAGTAGGCAGAAAGCCATTCCCATCGGTACAAAACTGAATCAGGGGTCAGCGAGTCATGGCCCGCATATGTCAACAAGAGGGATCCATGTCGTTGGAGCACATCATCAATGAAATTGCATCCCTCGTTTTGGGCTGCGGATGGAAAATTGCCCCCACTGCGCCCAAAAAACACACAAAATTGCTCCAACAACACCCGATGATGGTTGGAAATAGCATTGCTCGCACACATTACAAAATAGAATGAACAAATCATCCACCAAGTCCCTTGTCAAATTATTACCTGCCCCCAATACAACCTGCAAATAATGCAAAACAACATCAATGGCTCACATACCCACCACCAAAAGCCACCGCCAATGTCATGGTTAAAACAAAATTGCGGAAACAACACAAGCTGTTGTTTGGACCAGGGGGGTGGCCATGCGGAGGTCTGGGAAACGGGGGAGCGGGAGGGCGGGCGCCCCAGGGGGGTGAACCAACATACGTCACTCAAAATGATCGCAATATCGCGCTGACACAATGGGCGATGCATCACGAGGAACACCAGGCCCGGTCCAGAACTTGGCTGGTAATATTGAGGGCTCGAGTCAAGAGACAGGAGAGCAGGAACAGGGGCTGTTTGCAGGGCACAGGAAGGGGCAAGTACTGAAGTACCATCACACTGTACAGGAACATAGTGTCTGTGAACACGCAACTAACATTGGTCGGAACTTGGGTGGTGGCCCGAGGGTCCAAGTAGGAAGATGGGCAGAGAGGGGGGTGGGGTAGGCGTTGGGTCGGCTAAAAAGCACCCCCCCCCCTTGGATAGCGACGTGCATATGTGTAATCTACATGTATACAGCTGGTGTTTTGCACTTCGTGCATGCGATTGATGTTTGTGATGCCACACGTGACGCATAGCGTCATTGAAAGGGTGCAGCGGGGTGGGGCATCCATGCACGTAGCAGTACACATGCAGCGTGCAGGGATAAAACAAGGAAAGAAGCTGAATTGGAACGGTGTAAGTAGTATTTAACATCCAAGGGTCAGTGTTCAGAGTCACTTAAGGCGTCTCACCCGCCAAGTGGGGTTTGGAACATGGTGAGACTTCCTGCATGGGGCACATAATGTGCAGTTTTAGTTCAGCCGCCCACAGGCAGACATGCACTGCTGCAACACATGCTGATTCATCCGACGGCCATGTACAGCTTAACGTAACTTACTTAACTTCACTGAACTTAAAAACAGAACAGCTCTATGCAGGGGTCAAAACACAAGTTTCTGGGGAAACTTTGGGTTTGGCAGAATTCCCAGACTGCAAGCCTGACAGTTCACCTCGTGAAAAAATCGTACAAACATGCACACTGATGGAGCAACCGTCATGGAATGGAAGTCACAGAAGTCACAAAAACAATCATGATATAGTGTTGTGCAGTTGGTGGGCACCCAGGCCCATACAAGTACCACTGGCTTCTGATTGGGAGATTGCGTTATCAGGGTACGGATGACAGGAAGTACTTGCACCGTGAGCGCAGGCGGGGAGGGGGTCCCCCACATACAGAGCGGCTGGAAATTGAAAGAACCGGGCCATCCTTTGACGAGCTCGGCAAAGAGGGGGAAAAGAAGAGTGTAATAATTTGGCAACTCAATCTGCTGCGAGGCCAGCCCGGCGGTTGTAGGCCAACCGATGGCAGCGCGGAATGTGGATGCCACCTGATGGCGCGCGGTCAGTGAATCACTGTCGATCTGAATGAACAATGCCTCACGAACAAAGTAAAACAGACAGACCTACGCCCACAGGTCTGTAAATTCAGATTGCCCAGTGCTGAGACCCGGCCGTGCGTGCGCGCGACCGACAGGCACTTCGCCACAGGCCCCGAGCTGAATGCTGCGCCCTTCCCAATTCACAAGCCTTTGCAGAAATGGAGTGCAGTCTGTTGCAGAATGGGCTCATATCCCGGAGATCTTATACCTTCTTGACCACAAAAAGTTCCGTCAGAACCGATCGCACGCCCAGGGGGCCCGTGTCCCAGCCCCGGCAGAGGGCACCAAACCCAAAACGTCCCCACGTCCACTGTGCCTTGGACAGGGCTCGGCCGGGGAAAAGCAAACGTGGAATGGCCCACTTGCAAAAGGAGGGTCTTGCGCACGAAACTGATGAGCAGACCGGCCACAGCAGCACAACTCCAAGCTGCAAACGGCAACAGTCAAATGGGGTTGCTGTGAAGGGCCGCGCTTGCGGAGGGCAGGGGGGTCACACGTCAAACAGCACTTGTTCTGAGGGGTTTGAGTGGTGGCGGCAACACCTGCGCGACATGCGTTGCATTAGCATCGCGCATTGACGTGGAACGCACCATCACAACCCACCAACGTGCCAAAGTCAGGGAGATACAAGGCAGCGTTGCGCGTGCCTTGCAACCACTGCAGTCATCCGACAAACAGGGGCAAACAGGCGCTGGCAAGCACCACCGTCTCATGGCGACCCTGCTCAGAAATGCTGCCACACCTACTCAGCCGAGGTGTGTACAGGCTTGAAGCTTGCCAGGCCACGAGCAACGTCCACCAGCCAACGCCCGTAATTTTCGACTGTCTCCGTATTTGGCTCATCTCCAACTCTACGGAGGGGCAGCTGGGAACACGAGACCGATGCAGCCGATCCTGCACAGGTGCAAGGTGGCATTTCACACTGAGACAGAGGAGATTCCCAGCCAATGCCCTGAGCAGCTGCACACAATGGTCATAGGCAGGACTGGTCCTGATGGCCGTGATTACTTCACCGGGAAATCCCCTATAGAGCCACTAGAAACCAGATGGGATACGCGAAAGCGACACGGCCAGACAGATGAGGTTGACCACGAGAATGGGTCCCATGGACAGGTCAACCAGCCACTAGTATAGGGGGGTCCGGACGCTGGACTCCTGTGGCAGGCGGAGGGTAACGTGGCCATTGCCTTTCTGGTGGTCTTGTGGTCTCGCTTGTGGTCTCGCAGCCCCCGGGGGCCTTGTCCAAGGCAGGGTACCAAAATAAAATGGTCCGTGGGCCCACTATACGTTAGGCAGGGCCGTACCTCGTGTGAGCGGTGGGGGGAAAACAAACGTAGAAGGGAACACAAAGAGACTTTTGCAAGTGGAGTTGATGACGTGAGTCCTCACCGCCCCACCGCTGTTGATAATTGTGATGGCCGGATGGAATACGTCCCCTTTGGCCACGTGCTGATTGGATTGTGTCGACTGACCGAAAAGGCTTCTAAGTCATAGGAGGCTGACCTACGGGGCTTCAAACTCACAGGCGGCGGAATCAATTTTCATGAATTGTCAACAAGTGTCAACAACTATCAACTGCCAACACCTGCAAACAAATATCAACAAGTTTCAACGCCTTTCAGTAATTGTGAACTCAACAGCCGTCCACAAATATCAGGAAGGGTCAACAAATGTCGATTGACAAGCGTCTCATGCCTGATGCGCCGGCAATGGGATGTCCAGCCGTCAGTAAAGCTAAGACGTGCAGAAAGCAGTCGCGTGGGTGAGACAGGACAAGGTCGATACATCTACATATTCACAAACACTTGATAGAGAACGATACAGGCCGCAGAAGCACCCGGCTGGGTTGGCCCGTAAAGCGCCCATAAACATACCCAAAAAGCCGCCCGCCCAAGGAAAAAGGTCCGTACTTTGAATAGCAAATCCAATAGTCATTGACATTGAACGCGGTTGTTTGTTTCCCATTGTATTGTCTGGGAATCCATGTGCCCCCCAAAACCCGTACTTTGAACAGCAAATTCAATAGCCATTGAAGCCATTTGATACTGCACAGGAACAAAATCAGAAGAGGCTACTTAATCCCTGCGGGCTCGGGTGCCCACATGTGGGCAAAGTGGCTACATCACCCCTGCCGCCTCAGGGGTCACCAATGCTCACCGCGGGGACAAATCAGAAATGGCTACATCACCCCTGCCGCCTCAGGGGTCACCAATGCTCACCGCGGGGACAAATCAGAAATGGCTACTTCACCCCTGCCGCCTCAGGGGTCACCAATGCTCACCGCGGGGACAAATCAGAAATGGCTACTTCACCCCTGCCGCCTCAGGGGTCACCAATGCTCACCGCGGGGACAAATCAGAAATGGCTACATCACCCCTGCCGCCTCAGGGGTCACCAATGCTCACCGCGGGGACAAATCAGAAATGGCTACTTCACCCCTGCCGCCTCAGGGGTCACCAATGCTCACCGCGGGGACAAATCAGAAATGGCTACTTCACCCCTGCCGCCTCAGGGGTCACCAATGCTCACCGCGGGGACAAATCAGAAATGGCTACTTCACCCCTGCCGCCTTAGGGGTCACCAATGCTCACCGCGGGGACAAATCAGAAATGGCTACTTCACCCCTGCCGCCTCAGGGGTCACCAATGCTCACCGCGGGGACAAATCAGAAATGGCTACTTCACCCCTGCCGTCTTGGGGGCCCAAAATGTCTACAGCACCCCTGCCATCTCTGTTTCCCCCCATTTCCCCCCATTTCCAAAAATGGGGGAAAAGGGAAATTACCGGTCCCTCCCCTGTGGTCCACCAACAAAAACAGCATTTTGAGGGTTTTTTTTGGCCGACGAATTCCCATTTTGGTCGACGAATTTTCCAACCAGAGTGCACAAAAAATTTCCCCTTTTCCCCAATTTCCTAGATAGTGCGCTTCTGCGCCCTACCGATACCCCACACATACAACGGGGCTTGGGGGGGGGGATCATACTATCTTTGCATTGTATGCCCTACGCCCTAGTCACAAACTCAGGAATCGGCAACTAATTGGGACACAATGGGGACTCATGGGACATGTGCTTTGGGTGCGAATCGTGCAGTTACATTTCGTCACGTACATACCTCACGGAGCACACAGTCTCCCTGAAAACCAGTCCAAGGCGGTATGGTCTCAATGGGATCCCGGGTGGGCAATGCAGACCGCAGGGTGGCCCAACCTCCGCAGCTTGTATTGCAACCGCAGTTCACGAGGGGACGGGGGGGGGGATAGTAGAGGGTACCTGATTGTGAAAGTGTGGCATGCTCAGCCATTGACCCTCTGCAAGCGCCCTCCGGCGGTTGCACATTTCCAGACATTCCACAAACATCCATTCCCAAGCAGTGCTGTCTCACCACATGCCAACACCTGGGCCGTATTCATCTTGTGATGAAGGCACAGGTGGTTGCAGCAGTCCAGGCAGGCACAGAGCTAGACACAGAGTCAGAGGCATAGCCGGACACAGAGTCAACGACAGAGTCCGGGGCAGAGGAGATGCCAACATCACCTCCAAAGTGCGCTGTATGTACAGATCAGCACAAAATCTCTTACGGTTTTGGGGCAATATTCGTTGCACTCAGTCGCTGTGTGTGCTGGGGTCCTACCTCTTTCCACTGTCTTGTTCCCATGTAATCATAGGTCGAAGAGTATGTTGAGTTGGAAAAGAAAGGTCATGGGCTGCAAGCCCTTGGCCCACTGCTGCGGTACATTGGCCCACCAGAATTTAAAAATAGGGGCTGCCTTTGAGAAATCTTCTGGCTTTGAGTCCTGGGGATGGATGGTTTGCGGCTTTCGACAAAGTGCAGGTGGACTCCGCTGACTTGAAGGTACCGAGCCAGAACATAATTCGGGGCCGCACTATCCAGTGACTTGAGCAACAGGCCGGGGCGGGTCCCCCCGCAGACAGTGCGGGTTTGATATGGAAAGAAAAACAATATTGGGGGCGTCCAATAATGAGCTCCAGAATCAGGTGGGTGTTTTGGGATTGGGTTGGATCTCTTGGCTCGGTATAGAGTCGGATAGCAAAGTCAAAAAGCGCATGCGCAGGTAAACTGTCTGACAACAGAAAAGGTGGCCACTAGCGGTTAGCGGGGTATAAACGTCGGTGGGCCAAATCAAAAAATTGGTTGGCCAGGTCAAACGGTTGGTTGGCTATGTAAAAAGTCGGTTGGCGTTGGCACAATAGGTTAGCCAAGTGAAACAGTCGGTTGGCCAGGTCACAAGTCATTGATATTCGTCCAGTTTAGAAAAATCAAGGTACATTGACATGCGAAACAGCGGCCATTCTGACTGCCATCCTGACTGCCGATTTGCGAAAATGGCGTGGGGTTGGCCGGCCGCCCCGCACATTTCCAATTGCAAAAGCCAGAGCTCGCCCAGTACAGTAGGTGAGCTCAATGCGTATGCAGTGCGCCAAATCGGAAGGGGCTACGAACGTATGAGACGGTGTGGGTCTGTGCAGTACAGCGTGTTGCCATGTGTTGTAGAGTCCGTGGGCGTGCGTTGCAGATTGTGTCGGCGTGTGTTGTAGAGTGTGTGGGCGTGTGTTGTAGAGTGTGTGGGCGTGTGTTGTAGAGTGTGTGGGCGTGTGTTGTAGAGTGTGTGGGCGTATGTTGTAGAGTGTGTGGGCGTATGTTGTAGAGTGTGTGGGCGTATGTTGTAGAGTGTGTGGGCGTGTGTTGTAGAGTGTGTGGGCGTGTGTTGTAGAGTGTGTGGGCGTATGTTGTAGAGTGTGTGGGCGTGTGTTGTAGAGTGTGTGGGCGCGTGTTGTAGAGTGTGTGGGCGTATGTTGTAGAGTGTGTGGGCGTGTGTTGTAGAGTGTGTGGGCGTGTGTTGTAGAGTGTGTGGGCGTATGTTGTAGAGTGTGTGGGCGTATGTTGTAGAGTGTGTGGGCGTATGTTGTAGAGTGTGTGGGCGTGTGTTGTAGAGTGTGTGGGCGTGTGTTGTAGAGTGTGTGGGCGTATGTTGTAGAGTGTGTGGGCGTGTGTTGTAGAGTGTGTGGGCGCGTGTTGTAGAGTGTGTGGGCGTATGTTGTAGAGTGTGTGGGCGTGTGTTGTAGAGTGTGTGGGCGTGTGTTGTAGAGTGTGTGGGCGTATGTTGTAGAGTGTGTGGGCGTATGTTGTAGAGTGTGTGGGCGTATGTTGTAGAGTGTGTGGGCGTGTGTTGTAGAGTGTGTGGGCGTATGTTGTAGAGTGTGTGGGCGTGTGTTGCAGATTGTGTCGGCGTGTGTTGTAGAGTGTGTGGGCGTGTGTTGTAGAGTGTGTGGGCGTGTGTTGTAGAGTGTGTGGGCGTGTGTTGTAGAGTGTGTGGGCGTGTGTTGTAGAGTGTGTGGGCGTATGTTGTAGAGTGTGTGGGCGTGTGTTGTAGAGTGTGTGGGCGTGTGATGTAGAGTGTGTGGGCGTGTGTTGTAGAGTGTGTGGGCGTATGTTGTAGAGTGTGTGGGCGTGTGTTGTAGAGTGTGTGGGCGTGTGTTGTAGAGTGTGTGGGCGTATGTTGTAGAGTGTGTGGGCGTATGTTGTAGAGTGTGTGGGCGTGTGTTGTAGAGTGTGTGGGCGTGTGTTGTAGAGTGTGTGGGCGTATGTTGTAGAGTGTGTGGGCGTATGTTGTAGAGTGTGTGGGCGTGTGTTGTAGAGTGTGTGGGCGTATGTTGTAGAGTGTGTGGGCGTGTGTTGTAGAGTGTGTGGGCGTGTGTTGTACAGTGTGTGGGCGTGTGTTGTAGAGTGTGTGGGCGTGTGTTGTAGAGTGTGTGGGCGTATGTTGTAGAGTGTGTGGGCGTGTGTTGTAGAGTGTGTGGGCGTATGTTGTAGAGTGTGTGGGCGTGTGTTGCAGAGTGTGTGGGCGTGTGTTGTAGAGTGTGTGGGCGTGTGTTGTAGAGTGTGTGGGCGTATGTTGCAGAGTGTGTGGGCGTGTGTTGTAGAGTGTGTGGGCGTATGTTGTACAGTGTGTGGGCGTGTGTTGTAGAGTGTGTGGGCGTGTATTGTAGAGTGTGTGGGCGTATGTTGTAGAGTGTGTGGGCGTGTGTTGTAGAGTGTGTGGGCGTGTGTTGTAGAGTGTGTGGGCGTGTGTTGTAGAGTGTGTGGGCGTATGTTGTAGAGTGTGTGGGCGTATGTTGTAGAGTGTGTGGGCGTATGTTGTAGAGTGTGTGGGCGTGTGTTGTAGACTGTGTGGGCGTGTGTTGTAGAGTGTGTGGGCGTATGTTGTAGAGTGTGTGGGCGTGTGTTGTAGAGTGTGTGGGCGTGTGTTGTAGAGTGTGTGGGCGTATGTTGTAGAGTGTGTGGGCGTATGTTGTAGAGTGTGTGGGCGTATGTTGTAGAGTGTGTGGGCGTGTGTTGTAGAGTGTGTGGGCGTATGTTGTAGAGTGTGTGGGCGTGTGTTGTAGAGTGTGTGGGCGTGTGTTGTAGAGTGTGTGGGCGTATGTTGTAGAGTGTGTGGGCGTATGTTGTAGAGTGTGTGGGCGTGTGTTGTAGAGTGTGTGGGCGTATGTTGTAGAGTGTGTGGGCGTGTGTTGTAGAGTGTGTGGGCGTGTGTTGTACAGTGTGTGGGCGTGTGTTGTAGAGTGTGTGGGCGTGTGTTGTAGAGTGTGTGGGCGTATGTTGTAGAGTGTGTGGGCGTGTGTTGCAGAGTGTGTGGGCGTGTGTTGTAGAGTGTGTGGGCGTGTGTTGTAGAGTGTGTGGGCGTGTGTTGCAGAGTGTGTGGGCGTGTGTTGTAGAGTGTGTGGGCGTGTGTTGTAGAGTGTGTGGGCGTGTGTTGTAGAGTGTGTGGGCGTGTGTTGTAGAGTGTGTGGGCGTATGTTGTAGAGTGTGTGGGCGTGTGTTGTAGAGTGTGTGGGCGTGTGTTGTAGAGTGTGTGGGCGTATGTTGTAGAGTGTGTGGGCGTATGTTGTAGAGTGTGTGGGCGTGTGTTGTAGAGTGTGTGGGCGTATGTTGTAGAGTGTGTGGGCGTGTGTTGTAGAGTGTGTGGGCGTGTGTTGTACAGTGTGTGGGCGTGTGTTGTAGAGTGTGTGGGCGTGTGTTGTAGAGTGTGTGGGCGTATGTTGTAGAGTGTGTGGGCGTGTGTTGCAGAGTGTGTGGGCGTGTGTTGTAGAGTGTGTGGGCGTGTGTTGTAGAGTGTGTGGGCGTGTGTTGCAGAGTGTGTGGGCGTGTGTTGTAGAGTGTGTGGGCGTGTGTTGTAGAGTGTGTGGGCGTGTGTTGTAGAGTGTGTGGGCGTATGTTGTAGAGTGTGTGGGCGTATGTTGTAGAGTGTGTGGGCGTATGTTGTAGAGTGTGTGGGCGTGTGTTGTAGAGTGTGTGGGCGTATGTTGTAGAGTGTGTGGGCGTGTGTTGTAGAGTGTGTGGGCGTATGTTGTAGAGTGTGTGGGCGTATGTTGTAGAGTGTGTGGGCGTGTGTTGTAGAGTGTGTGGGCGTATGTTGTAGAGTGTGTGGGCGTGTGTTGTAGAGTGTGTGGGCGTATGTTGTAGAGTGTGTGGGCGTGTGTTGTAGAGTGTGTGGGCGTATGTTGTAGAGTGTGTGGGCGTGTGTTGTAGAGTGTGTGGGCGTATGTTGTAGAGTGTGTGGGCGTATGTTGTAGAGTGTGTGGGCGTATGTTGTAGAGTGTGTGGGCGTGTGTTGTAGAGTGTGTGGGCGTATGTTGTAGAGTGTGTGGGCGTGTGTTGTAGAGTGTGTGGGCGTATGTTGTAGAGTGTGTGGGCGTGTGTTGTAGAGTGTGTGGGCGTATGTTGTAGAGTGTGTGGGCGTATGTTGTAGAGTGTGTGGGCGTATGTTGTAGAGTGTGTGGGCGTGTGTTGTAGAGTGTGTGGGCGTATGTTGTAGAGTGTGTGGGCGTGTGTTGTAGAGTGTGTGGGCGTATGTTGTAGAGTGTGTGGGCGTGTGTTGTAGAGTGTGTGGGCGTGTGTTGTAGAGTGTGTGGGCGTATGTTGTAGAGTGTGTGGGCGTATGTTGTAGAGTGTGTGGGCGTGTGTTGTAGAGTGTGTGGGCGTGTGTTGTAGAGTGTGTGGGCGTGTGTTGTAGAGTGTGTGGGCGTATGTTGTAGAGTGTGTGGGCGTATGTTGTAGAGTGTGTGGGCGTATGTTGTAGAGTGTGTGGGCGTGTGTTGTAGAGTGTGTGGGCGTATGTTGTAGAGTGTGTGGGCGTGTGTTGTAGAGTGTGTGGGCGTATGTTGTAGAGTGTGTGGGCGTATGTTGTAGAGTGTGTGGGCGTATGTTGTAGAGTGTGTGGGCGTGTGTTGTAGAGTGTGTGGGCGTGTGTTGTAGAGTGTGTGGGCGTGTGTTGCAGAGTGTGTGGGCGTGTGTTGTAGAGTGTGTGGGCGTGTGTTGTAGAGTGTGTGGGCGTGTGTTGTAGAGTGTGTGGGCGTATGTTGTAGAGTGTGTGGGCGTGTGTTGTAGAGTGTGTGGGCGTATGTTGTAGAGTGTGTGGGCGTGTGTTGTAGAGTGTGTGGGCGTGTGTTGTAGAGTGTGTGGGCGTGTGTTGTAGAGTGTGTGGGCGTATGTTGTAGAGTGTGTGGGCGTGTGTTGTAGAGTGTGTCGGCGTGTGTTGTAGAGTGTGTGGGCGTATGTTGTAGAGTGTGTGGGCGTATGTTGTAGAGTGTGTGGGCGTGTGTTGTAGAGTGTGTGGGCGTGTGTTGTAGAGTGTGTGGGCGTATGTTGTAGAGTGTGTGGGCGTATGTTGTAGAGTGTGTGGGCGTGTGTTGTAGAGTGTGTGGGCGTATGTTGTAGAGTGTGTGGGCGTGTGTTGTAGAGTGTGTGGGCGTGTGTTGTACAGTGTGTGGGCGTGTGTTGTAGAGTGTGTGGGCGTGTGTTGTAGAGTGTGTGGGCGTGTGTTGTAGAGTGTGTGGGCGTGTGTTGTAGAGTGTGTGGGCGTATGTTGTAGAGTGTGTGGGCGTGTGTTGTAGAGTGTGTGGGCGTGTGTTGTAGAGTGTGTGGGCGTGTGTTGTAGAGTGTGTGGGCGTATGTTGTAGAGTGTGTGGGCGTATGTTGTAGAGTGTGTGGGCGTATGTTGTAGAGTGTGTGGGCGTGTGTTGTAGACTGTGTGGGCGTGTGTTGTAGAGTGTGTGGGCGTATGTTGTAGAGTGTGTGGGCGTGTGTTGTAGAGTGTGTGGGCGTGTGTTGTAGAGTGTGTGGGCGTGTGTTGTAGAGTGTGTGGGCGTATGTTGTAGAGTGTGTGGGCGTGTGTTGTAGAGTGTGTGGGCGTGTGTTGTAGAGTGTGTGGGCGTGTGTTGTAGAGTGTGTGGGCGTATGTTGTAGAGTGTGTGGGCGTATGTTGTAGAGTGTGTGGGCGTATGTTGTAGAGTGTGTGGGCGTGTGTTGTAGACTGTGTGGGCGTGTGTTGTAGAGTGTGTGGGCGTATGTTGTAGAGTGTGTGGGCGTGTGTTGTAGAGTGTGTGGGCGTGTGTTGTAGAGTGTGTGGGCGTATGTTGTAGAGTGTGTGGGCGTATGTTGTAGAGTGTGTGGGCGTGTGTTGTAGAGTGTGTGGGCGTATGTTGTAGAGTGTGTGGGCGTGTGTTGTAGAGTGTGTGGGCGTGTGTTGTACAGTGTGTGGGCGTGTGTTGTAGAGTGTGTGGGCGTGTGTTGTAGAGTGTGTGGGCGTGTGTTGTAGAGTGTGTGGGCGTGTGTTGTAGAGTGTGTGGGCGTATGTTGTAGAGTGTGTGGGCGTGTGTTGTAGAGTGTGTGGGCGTGTGTTGTAGAGTGTGTGGGCGTGTGTTGTAGAGTGTGTGGGCGTATGTTGTAGAGTGTGTGGGCGTATGTTGTAGAGTGTGTGGGCGTATGTTGTAGAGTGTGTGGGCGTGTGTTGTAGACTGTGTGGGCGTGTGTTGTAGAGTGTGTGGGCGTATGTTGTAGAGTGTGTGGGCGTGTGTTGTAGAGTGTGTGGGCGTGTGTTGTACAGTGTGTGGGCGTGTGTTGTAGAGTGTGTGGGCGTGTGTTGTAGAGTGTGTGGGCGTATGTTGTAGAGTGTGTGGGCGTGTGTTGCAGAGTGTGTGGGCGTATGTTGTAGAGTGTGTGGGCGTGTGTTGTAGAGTGTGTGGGCGTGTGTTGTAGAGTGTGTGGGCGTGTGTTGTAGAGTGTGTGGGCGTATGTTGTAGAGTGTGTGGGCGTATGTTGTAGAGTGTGTGGGCGTATGTTGTAGAGTGTGTGGGCGTGTGTTGTAGACTGTGTGGGCGTGTGTTGTAGAGTGTGTGGGCGTATGTTGTAGAGTGTGTGGGCGTGTGTTGTAGAGTGTGTGGGCGTGTGTTGTAGAGTGTGTGGGCGTATGTTGTAGAGTGTGTGGGCGTATGTTGTAGAGTGTGTGGGCGTATGTTGTAGAGTGTGTGGGCGTGTGTTGTAGAGTGTGTGGGCGTATGTTGTAGAGTGTGTGGGCGTGTGTTGTAGAGTGTGTGGGCGTGTGTTGTAGAGTGTGTGGGCGTATGTTGTAGAGTGTGTGGGCGTATGTTGTAGAGTGTGTGGGCGTGTGTTGTAGAGTGTGTGGGCGTGTGTTGTAGAGTGTGTGGGCGTATGTTGTAGAGTGTGTGGGCGTATGTTGTAGAGTGTGTGGGCGTGTGTTGTAGAGTGTGTGGGCGTATGTTGTAGAGTGTGTGGGCGTGTGTTGTAGAGTGTGTGGGCGTGTGTTGTACAGTGTGTGGGCGTGTGTTGTAGAGTGTGTGGGCGTGTGTTGTAGAGTGTGTGGGCGTATGTTGTAGAGTGTGTGGGCGTGTGTTGTAGAGTGTGTGGGCGTATGTTGTAGAGTGTGTGGGCGTGTGTTGCAGAGTGTGTGGGCGTGTGTTGTAGAGTGTGTGGGCGTGTGTTGTAGAGTGTGTGGGCGTGTGTTGCAGAGTGTGTGGGCGTGTGTTGTAGAGTGTGTGGGCGTGTGTTGTAGAGTGTGTGGGCGTGTGTTGTAGAGTGTGTGGGCGTGTGTTGTAGAGTGTGTGGGCGTATGTTGTAGAGTGTGTGGGCGTGTGTTGTAGAGTGTGTGGGCGTGTGTTGTAGAGTGTGTGGGCGTGTGTTGTAGAGTGTGTGGGCGTATGTTGTAGAGTGTGTGGGCGTATGTTGTAGAGTGTGTGGGCGTGTGTTGTAGAGTGTGTGGGCGTGTGTTGTAGAGTGTGTGGGCGTGTGTTGTAGAGTGTGTGGGCGTGTGTTGTAGAGTGTGTGGGCGTGTGTTGTAGAGTGTGACCTCACGCCTTCCCCTGCGCCTTGCCCTTCGCTGTCCCCTGCCACTGCCCCTGCCTACCGGCCTTCCGGGCCTCTTGTTCGAACTCTTTGCGGAGGTTCTTCTTCCGGGGATCGCCCAAGTTCAGCACCAAGTCTCCGGCATTCCCCCGCTTCCCCATGCGGTCAAACAAGTTGAAGCCCTCGTCCTTCGTGGTGCTCAACCGCTGCACCTTCGGTTTGGCCGCCGCGTCCCCGAACGCGGGCTCAGGGCCCGGCGGCACCGCCAGCGTCGGCCGGCCCATCAGCGTCCGGACCAGCTGCGAGAGCAGCGTGGGGTCCCGGAGCAGCGTCGTCAGATGCTGCCGCAGGTGGTCCGTGTCGAAGGGATTTGCCCCGTCCGGAAACCCGTAGAACGCCTTGAGGGAGTCGTTGAAGACCGCGAGGTCGTTCCGGGCCGAGTCGGGGCGGGGGGGCGTCCGCGGGCTGAGGCGAAGCGGCTCCAGGAACGCGTCGACGGACAGTCTGCCTTTGGTGGCGGCCTCGCGCATGCGGAGCATGCTGCGCTGCTGCTGCAGCAGCAGCGTGCACTGCTGCTCCCGGTAGATGTCCTCCAGCTGGTCCACGAGGCTGATGAGGTGCCGCGAGTGCGCGTACCGTGCCTTGTTCGGCAGCCACGCGGAGTGCAGGACCCCGTCCTCCGGCAGGTCCGGCAGCGGGAACGGAGGCGGGGACTGGGAGCGGCGCCAGGGGTCGGTGGCGCCGTCCCGCAGGTGGCCGTCCGGCAGCGCGGCCGCCTGCCGCGCCGAGCTCAGCCCCATGCCGCCCGCGGGGCCGTCCCGCGGGCCGCCAGGCGGATCCGAGTAGACGTAGTGCGCCGCGCGGCCCGAGCGCGGGGTCTTGTCGCGGAAGCCGAGGCCGGAGCACTGCGACGGGCTGACCGCGATGCCGGGCACGCCGGTGTACAGCGAGTCCAGCGTCCGCATCACCGACGCGTCCAGCGGCTGCGGCGCGTTGACGATGTTCACTTGGGAGACCGGGTGGGCCATCTGCGGCGCGTCGCGGGGCGTGAGCGACTGGCGGCCGAGGGACAGGCCCCCCCGGGGGCTGGTGCGGATCACCGCCATCTTCTGCAGGACGCGCCCCCGGGCGACGCGGTCCATGAGATTCTGGGCGATGTACTGCAGGCGGTCCCAGACTGAGAGGTCCTTCCACTCCGCCAAGTGCGAGACCGCGTCGGACATGCGCCGCCCCGACCCCCGGACGTCCGGCCGCGCGTTGATGATGGACAGCGGGTCCGGGTCCGCCAGCACCCGCGTCGGCCTGCCGCCCGCCAGCGCGATGTCGTACTGCCGGGCGGCGGCCACGGCGATAGAGGCGGCCTCGGCGCAGGCGACGGCCGCCTGCAGGGCCTGGACCGCTGGGTCCACGGGGGGCTCAGGGGCGGGCGGCGGTGGAGGAGTGCCGCTGCGGTCGAATGGCGTGATGCCGGAGTGCTGAAAGGGGGTGTCGTAATGGGTGATGGAGATGAGGTGCTCAGGGGTCTGGGGGGCCGAACCGACCGTGACGTGTGAGCCGGGGCGCGACGCGTGCCTGTTTGCCTCTCGGCGATGCACCTCCCGGTGTCGTGGCTCACTGCGGTGTGGGTCGCTGCCGTGGGCCTACCGCAGTAGAACGTAATGGAGATAGCAGAGGGCGATAGAGACAGAGTACACCGAGAGAGAGAGAGAGAGAGAGAGAGAGAGAGAGAGAGAGAGAGAGAGAGAGAGAGAGAGAGAGAGAGAGAGAGAGCGCGCACACGGTGAGAGAGGGGGAGAGAGTGTGAGCAAGAGCGAGAGAGAAAGAGAGTGACAGAGGGTGAGAAGAGAGTGAAACAGTGTGAAAGACAAAGAGTGGGCAGGAGGAAGTGAGAGGGAGACGGCAAGTGAGCCTGCGAGTGAGCGAAAGAGGGAAAGACAGACAGACAGACAGACAGACAGACAGACAGACAGACAGACAGACAGACAGACAGACAGACAGACAGACAGACAGACAGACAGCGAGCAAGAAAGTAAGCGTTCGAAGGAGAGACAGAGGATAAGAGGGGGAGGGACAGAGAGACAGACAGACACACACATTACAGAGAGAAGAGAGAGAGGGAGAGAGAGAGAGAGAGAGAGAGAGAGAGAGAGAGATAGTACGAAAGAGATGGAGAGTGAATCAGCAAGAGAAGTGTGTGTTTGTGTGTGCGTGTTTGTATCTGCATTGTCATCAAGGGAGACCCAGATGCAGCAACGAAGCAGCAGACATATTTGGAGCTGTGTCAGATCAGTGTCGCTTTATTGTGTTATTCTTGGTATCCAATCCTCAGAAAATGAATGGAGCACAAATGATATCCGTACCAGCGTGTATCTGCCAAGGCAACCAATTCAATACATACACAAACCGTGAGGTTCAACTCCTACATTCCGACTGCACCACGGCAAACCAGCAGTTCAAAGTTCTTCGGCCCTGCAGGAAGGCTTCCCCGACGGGGATACACACTCGCCATGTGGATATGTCGCCGCAAACACACTGCAGCTCCTGCCATCCCACAGTGCACCAAGACACACCTGCATGCTCATGCGCCATACCTCTCACGCCATGCATCCCCTGAAGGGGTGGTGCACTCTGATGGGGGGTCTGACGCGATGAAGATAGATAGAAGGACCCAAAGTGGCAAAGGCCTGAAGGCTCAACATAACCCTTTGCTGTCTCGGGGAGAAATGAAATGGCCGTGTAACCTGTGCCATTGCAGGGAGAAGAGAAACTGCTGCGTATCCCCTGTCGCCTCAGGAAGACATGACATCGCCATGCGAGCCGTGCCATCTGGGGGAGAAATGAAACGGCTACATAACCCCTACCATCTCAGGGTCCGATGAAATGGCTCGGTAACCCCTGCCGTTACATGGGGTACTGAAATTGTTGTGAAACCCTAACCACCTTGGTAAGAAGGGCAATGGCTACGTAAACCATGCCGCCTCAGGAAGAAATGAAATGGCAATGATACGCCAATGTGTACAGCCAGGCTCAAAAGGCTCAAAATGGCTGCACCAGCTTTGCTTTGCTTTGCTTTGGGGGAAAGTAAAATGGCTATGCAACCCCTGCCGTCTTGGAGAGAAAAGGAATGGCTTCATAACACTTGCTGTCTCAGGGAAAAGTAAAATGGCTATCTAACCCCTGCTGTTCCGGGGGGGGGGGGGGACGGCTATGCCACCCCTGCCGTCTTAGGGAGAAGTGGAATGGTTGTGTAAACCTTGCCGCCTCGGCAAAAAAAGAAACGGATGTGCAACATCTGCCGTCTCGGGGAGAAATAAAATGGCTATGCAACCCTTGCCTTGTTGGCTTGCTGTGATGTGCATGGCTTTCCTCTTTTTTTTCTTTCTGTAAACACGGGTGCCAAAAAAAAAGCGCGACATGCATTTTTCCCTGTAAATATGTACATTTTCTTGCTTTATGTGGCGTAACATGAGTGCGCTTTTTGTTGCTGTCAGCTGCATACTTTTTTTTATCTAAACACGAATACCAAAACAGTGTTACACGCGCGTACTTTTTCTGCTGTCACTCACATGCACTATACACGGCTTACATCATTTTCAGTTTTTTTCCTTTTATGCACATTACATAGAGAAAGAGAGTGCACGTGAGTGTTGGCAAAAAAATACGCGCCCTCCACCACACATCAACCACATTTGTTACGTGATGACTTTGTGATGACCACCGCTGCAGCAATGCCTCACCCTCATATGCATTAAAGTGCACCCCCTGAGCGTGCTGACAGTTGATGCTCCAAGTAATGGCATACGATCTCCTAGTAATGTGTGGACATTGGTCGCTTGTCTTCATATCCTTGGCCATGATAGCCGCGCGAGCGTTTCAGTTGTTTGCAGGTGGGGCATGCCTTGCGTATATGTGCTGTGCATGTGTGTGTGTGTGTGTGTGAGGCTGGGAGTGCATGAGTGAGGGAGACAGAGAGCAAGATAGGGAGGCAGCGAGCGATAGAGGTGTAAGCCCGGAGAGGCAGAGGGAGGCAGAGCAAGAGAGACAGAACAAGACCTCGTTGTAGTAGGCGTCGCTGCGTGGTGAAGAGACGCTGGACTGCTCTGACCTGGGCGCTCGAGCGCTGAGGTGGGCGTCCAGCCGCTGTCTCACGTTGCTGAGTGCCACCGCTTCCTCCGTCATTGCAAATGCCTCAGATCGCGGAACAAGCTGCGGTCGAGCCGAGGCGCCCGCCCGGTCCGGAAACTGTGGGGACCAGAAATGCAGCTCCGGTCGTGGCGATGTGCCAGGCTTGCACTTGCCCGCGGGCGTGTGCGCGCGCGGCTCGTCATTCGGCGTATGAGGGTGCTCGCCCGCGCCTGGTGGTTGCACGCGCGACCGAAACGGTGCGGTGCTCGCCTGCGGGGTCGGCACATTGTACTGGGAATAGGACGGCACCGCAGACTCTTCGTGTTCGCTGGAGCCCGATTCCGCATCTTCGGACGACTCCGAGTCATCGGACTCCAAAAATGGGGAAGACACAGGGGAGCTCGGCGACGAGTCCTGTCTATACTCGCTGCTTCGTTCCTCCCTCGACCCGCTGCTATGGCCCTGCGGTCGCGACGCCTTTTCTTGGCTCTGCGACCGCGGCCGTAGCGGTCGCTGCTTTATGGCGGCCGACCGTCCCAGGCCCTTCAGCAGCCGGACGCTCTTATGCGACCTGAGGCCGGTGGGCCCCCCTTTGTGTTTCTTGTGCTTCCGCCGCGGCCGCCGCGCCACCGCCGCATCGCTGGACGAGCCGTACCGCGCGGCCAAGTCCTCCGACGTCGGGGACGGTGGCCGGTCCGCACCGCCGCCGCCGGTCCCGGGCTCCCCAGCCCCGGCGCCTCCGCCGTTCGGGGCCGTGGGCTGCGGCTGCGGCGCGGGCCCTCCCCGCGGCGCCTCGTCGTCACCGATGACGACGCGCAGCGTGCGCGGCTTCTTCTTCTGCCGGTGCATGCCCCGCAGGAAGGCCATGCCCGCCCGCACGGCCGCAGTCGGCGGCTTCTCGACGGGGGGGGGCTCCGGCGGCGCCGCGTCGGGGGCCGGCGCCGGCGTCGCCGGGGCGTCGCCTCGGTCGGACCGGTCGGACTTGGGGGGCCGGCTGAGCATCGTCGCCAGGCGGGCCTTCTCCCGCGACTCCTCGATGAACCGCCACTGTTTGAACTCCACTTTGCAGTTCTGGAACTCCTCCCAGTCGTCGAAGTCCCGCCGCGCCGTCTGCACAAACTTGTTGGCGGTCCCCTTCCGGGCGGTGGGCGTGTGCGCCACGGGGCTCACGGAGCCCCGACGCGTCGGGACCCAGACCCCCCCGCTGGGCCGCCGCGCCCCGGAGCCCCGGCGGCCGTGCCGGCCGCCCCGGCCGGGGCTGCCGCGCGCGGATGTGGGGTGCAGGTGCCCCCCGTCGTAGCCCTGGTCCTCCTCCGCGTGCTCCAGCACCCAGCGCAGCTGCTCGTACACCTGAGCATTGATGCATTGGAAGGGGGGGGGAGGTACCCCCTGTGTGAAATTCCGTCTGGTTGTTGCTCCTTTACGGGGCCCTGGACGGTCACCCGTTCTTCCCTTCGCATGTTGCGTCGGGTCGCTGCTTTCTGTCGACCGCTGCGGCCGGTACCCCCCCCCCCTCCAGCGCGCCCAGCCTATGCCCAGCTATTGTCTCCCTGACGGCAAGTGCCTGGCTGCAATGGCATTTGTAACCGCCAGTAACCGCCCCCAACCGCTTTGGCAGCCTCTTCCAAACCCCTTATCTAACCGCCTCTGGGGTCGCCTCTGGGCCCCTTCCCTTCTACTGCACCCCTGCACCTGCGTGTTCATGAACGAGAGCGTCCCCGTCAGCAGCTGCAGCTTCTCGAACTTGCACTCCGCCAGCAGCTGCTCGCACCACGACTCCGCCTCCGTGACGTTGTCCGGCTGGAAGATGTCGTCGTCCAGATGCATGACGAAGCCCTCGCCGAACAGCTCGTCCAGCAGCCCGCCCGGGTCCACGCCGCCCATCAGGTCGTCCTCGTCCATGTCCTCGCTGGGGAGGGGCTCCTGCAGGATCAGGTCCAGCTGCGCCCCGAGGGCCTCCAGGTACTCCTCCCGCATCTGCGAGGCGTAGGCGTCGTGGGCCCGCTTGCAGATCTTGGCGCGGGTGGTCAGCATGTGGACCATCCCCTGGTACCGCTTGAGCATCATCGCGTTGGTCTTCAGGCGGCTCTCCACCTTCGCCTCGACCTGCGCCAGCGGGACGTTCTGGGGGAGCTCCTTGTCGCCGAGGTCCGTGGGGCTGGTCTGGTGCAGCAGCTTCTGCAGCTTCTGCGCCGACGTGCGCTCGGACTTCTTGCTCTCCTCCAGCTCCTCCACAAGCGACTGGTAGTCGTGGGCCAGGCCGTTGAAGTGGTCCCGCATCACGTCGCAGTCCTGCGTCTCGGGGGGCACCAGCTGCCCCGGCACCCGCAGCGGGACGGCGGTGTTGAGCATCGTCGCCACGGAGGGCCCTACGGGGCCCCCGCGCGGCGTGCGCGGCGATCGGACGGCCTCGTGCTCAAGCACCTGCGGCAACGGGGGAACCGGGTAGACCCCCAAGTGCGGCATTTCGCCGGTGCATGGTCATGCCGATCACGGGGGCCCCAAACAGTCCTCCGTCTTACCCACCGTCAACGGGGGGAAGGGCGGTGGGGGCACAATGGGTGCTGGCCGCCTTTGGGGGCCAGACCCGGTCCCGCTGCGCCTGGGCCCCGGTGGTCTGGCGAGACTCGGGGGATCACAACTCATACAGGGGGGGGGGGGATAACTTCGTGCGGGGTTTATTGCGCCGGGGAAAAGTTCGGAAGGGGAAATTCTCGCCACCCTTGCAAATCCCAAAGCTTACACTGCCTCACGCACATACTGCACTGCCAAAGCCCCCAGCTTTCGCCAGGGGAAAACTTCGCCATCTTCTTCAAAGACGAGAAATTCTCCCACGAAATTATCCTCGCCCCCCCCCTGTCATGATAGCCTCGTCGCGCTGATTGCGATGGGCCATGGATCATGGGAAAGAAAATTTTCTGCGGCCCGGGACACGAAATCTGACAATGGTTTTCGAACAACCCCCCCAACCCCTGCCCCCATGCCCCGCAACACACCCACCCACCCACCCGCTCATGTCAAACCAACCTCCGCTAGAAGACAAATAAAGTCTGCCAAAGCGGTCAGAAATTTGATGATAATTTCAGGGATATCCCCAGGGATGATTTTGTTTGTGCCAAGCCCCCCCAGAAAATGCCCTCCGTACAGTCACCCGCTCACCCCCTTGGTGATAGTGCCACCCCCCCCTTCGCCCCCCATCCCCCTCTGGCGATGCGATGGATGTCTGTCGCGGGCTCTGCGGTGCAGATGGTACGAAGATGAGGCGCACTATCCTTCCGGGGCGCCCTTCGCCGGGCCCACAGCACGATAGAGGACGGGTCTGGGCCCTCATAGCCATTGGACCGTCCAGAGTGCAGTGCACCCCGTGTGAGAGTACGTGGACAGGGATGTGGATGGCAGCTGCACTTGGGGAAGGGACCGGCAGGGGACGGCTCTGGATGCAGATTGGGGATCAGAAAAATTGAATGGGCGCCGCCGATCGACTGAATGGCACAACAACAGTGGAAAGGCCACTGAAAAGCCAGAAGAACAACAAGCAACAGCACGGATGCAGGTCCAGGACAGGGGGCTGCTCGTAGTGGGGGCCAGTGGGGCCGACAATGCATTCGGGGACACAGACCCTCCAAAGTGTTGGCGGATGATTCTGAG
This sequence comes from Eutreptiella sp. 'Long Island Sound 2002', assembly GCA_964036045.1. NCBI lineage: Eukaryota > Euglenozoa > Euglenophyceae > Eutreptiales > Eutreptiaceae > Eutreptiella > Eutreptiella sp. 'Long Island Sound 2002'. The sequence continues at coordinate 51,570,077 of OZ038389.1, read as the reverse complement.
CGGTACAAGCGTCCAGACACGATGCGTGTGCCCAGTACTGTGCTGCTGTGTGGGGCCAGTCACACATCTGCAAGGGCCTCGGGGGGGCTGCCTGCATTTATGTACGTGCCACAGCGCATGAGGTAGTCTTCAGCCTTGCCTGTCAGTTCCTTGTCGCAGGCCGGGGGTACAACGTAAGCACAGGCTCAACTGCTTTAACGAAAATTTTGGCCCCCCGTCTCCTGTTGTCGGGGTGCCATGTTTCCTCGTGCTACGGTGGGATCAATCTGCATCCGTCTGTCGGGTCTCCCAGTTGTTCTCTCCCAAAGGTGCACTGCGCCCAAGGCTGAACCCGCATCGGCGATCGCGTGTCCAGGGCTGGCGGGACTTCCTCAAGGTCGCATACGTCTGACGGAGAACCAGAACAACTTCCCCTTCCAGCGGTTGGTGCTGCATGAGCAGCCCATGGCAATCCTGCTGCGTGCGGTGCAAATGGGAGTGCCGTGGGTACGCACACGACCGCCGACAGGTCCACTTCAATCCAGGACAAGGGAAGACTTCATGTGCGGGAGGGGGGAGGGGATGGGGGCGTTCAAGCCCACTTTGCGGACCAACTTTCTCAAAAGGGCTCCCGTGATCGAGGTCCTTGCCGATCCGCCGACCTGGCCCGTCACTGAATTCACTGAATCCCTCGAGTTCAATCGATTGTCGGGGGAGTTTCTGGGGGGTACCCAACATAGATGAGTCAAAACAATACCTCACGATGCGCTGATCATTTTGAGGTATGTACTATGGAGGGAAATATTTTCCAACGAAAATAGTTTTCAATTTCACGCTCGTTTTCAAGAACCGTTTTGGGGTTCTAAAGGCCAAATTGGCATTCTTTCTCTCGCTCAAAAAAAAATTGCTGCAGCCCATCGAAGTAATGAGGGCAACGAGAGGAGACACAGTGCTCGGGTCAACAACCCTTTTGATTGTCCGAGGGGCTGAAGTTCGGGACCGCAACCCTCCAGGCAGCCCCTCGCCGCCCTCCGGGTCCCCTTCCGCCACACATCCAATCTCGCTCCACGTCACCCACCCGACACACTCATGCCAGCGCACCTCCCGCACGTTGACCGCGTGCCGAAACTGCTCGACGGAGTCCATTGCCTTCTTGAACATCTCCGCCGCCTGCACATCGGACTCTTTTTGGGCCTCTTCGATCTTCTGGACCACAATTTGGGGAGCGTTCTCCTCGTCCAGCTTCTTGAGCCCCGCGTGCAGCGCTACGGCCCGTTCCTTCATCAACTGCTTCAGTGCGTTAAACTGCGTCTCGAAAGTAGAAAAGAGAAGCTTCGGATCATCGGTGGCGCCCTCTGCGTCCCTGCCTCCGTCCATGTCAGACAGCTCAGACACGGGGCGGGGCACATCACTGAACTCCTGCAGGGTCAGGTAGTCAAACATGGAGTAGATGTCCGCCTCGCTGGGCCCCTGCGGGCTGCCCTTCATGTCAAGCAGCTCCTCACGCAGGTACAGTACCTGTGAAGGCGAGGTCGATTGGGTTTGATGTATTCAATGTGTGTTTGATATGCGGTGGGTTTGGGTCCGGTTTGGGAGTCGGTGGATTTGATGTGCATTTTGAGATGCGGTTGATTTGAGTGTGACGACTTAGAGATGGGCTTGACATGGGTTTGGCAAGGACACAGTCGCATGCAGAGTTGACGTGGGTTTGATGTGTGTTAGATATCGGTTTGCCTGGGGTCCCGGGGAATCCTTGCACTGTGTGCCGGTTGCAGACACGCAAAACGTGCCTCCAAGATCACATTTCCCCTGCGATGGCTGACAGTGGAAGAGAAAATGATGCGGATTTGGCATGGGTTTGATGCGGACTTGATGGATCGGGCATGGATGCGATACCTCCTGGTACAGCGTGGTCTGTATGTAGCTGAGTGCAGCCTCACGGCGTTGCAACTTTCCCCGCAGCAGCAGCATCATCACGTCCCTTTCAGCAATGGTCCGCTTTAGGCTCACAATGCGATGCTTCAGATTGGAGATTTGCTTCTTCAGCACCAGAGGATCTGGGGTCCGACCATATTTCCACTCCTCATCCTCCAGATCTGGAAACTCCGCCAGCAGCGGGTACAGGGCGTCTTGGCATTCCACCCTGAGCACTGAGACCAGCGCAGTCTGTTCGCTGTTTGCAGCCTTGCACTGCCGCTCCACCTCTGCCACCCGCGCCACCATACGATCCCAGTGCTCCTCGATGGTCTCTGCAATGAAGCGGGCGGGCTCACCAAACTCCGACCGCTGCGCCTTGGCGACACCAGCGAGACTCGACTGGTACAACATCGCGGGGTCGCCCTCAGCAGACACATCCAGCATCACCCCGGACTGTGCCTTAGGGAACCTTGTGTCAGAGAGCCAAGGGTAGCGGAAGGTTGCTGCTGGTGATTAAAGGAGTGGGCTCGCAGGCAGGCGCGGGGCCTGCGGTCATAGGGGCCGAAACCCAGGGGAGATGCTGGAAAAAAACAACAATAGATATTCCGAAACACAGGACCACAATACTCACAGGCTTCATGAGGCTTCTGGAGGCTTAGAGAACGTGCTGGAGCACTGTGGAGGGATGTTGAGCGTTGTGGAGGTATGTGGGGGTTTGTGCAGGGTCGTTTCGTGCTGTGGTGGGTTGGGTTGTGGATGGCTGTGGAGGGCTGGAGCGGTGGTGGAGGTATGGATGGGCTGCAGAGGAGCTCGCAGGTGCGGAGGCCGATGCGGAGGAGGCAAAGCATCCATGGCAAGTTAGGCCAGCTAGCTACATGTTCAATAAACCCTTCGGTGTTGCCTTCACCGTGGTATCCTCACCCCGCCCTGTCCAAGCTACATCCGAATTCCAAAAGATTACAGTCTTGAGGAGGGGTGAAGGGAGCTTGGACAAGGTGTAGCTTGCACCCAACACATAGCATATCATGTTATGATGCTTGATCGTTGTGATCAGATGGCTTGCAACAGGCAGAAACAAGGCACGCAAACATAAATGAACACACACGAATGGTCTACAATTGCGTGCAGCCGATTACTCGGAACGGAGGCAGGGGTTGGTGTCACCATCAGGGGTCATTTTCTTTTATGAAACCCTCCCAATTGGCTGGAATCCCCCTCACAACCCCCGGGGGAACATGGTCAAAGGGTTGCTTCCCTTGTCCCAGCCCCTCCCCCTCGCGGCAGAAAACCAAGGGACACAGAGCACAGAGCAAGACATGCACAGCACCAGGCTTGGCTGCGGCTTTAGAGGGGGTTTGGCAGCACATTTTGTCGGGGTTCCAACATGACACTGACTGATGAGGTGGGCCCTGGGGCTGTTTGCACATGGAGGAGATATGTGCGCGCACTCGAGGTGCAATTGTGTGCCACCACAGTGCCAGAGCACGCATATTTGATGGGTCGGAATTGGTGACCATGCTCTGAGGGGCCCTGAATCTTGGTAAGTATGGCACTCAGGGGACTTTGACTGTTTTCTTGTTACAATAGGGTTGGATATTGGGGTTCTCCTGAGGCCATGGTATTGGTGTACTGCTGTACAACTGCATTTTTGCATCTAAGGCAATATGCTCATCCTGTACCATGCAGAACACGCAGTTTTTACTACGTCAGCTATGGATACTGACCACATTGACAGGTACCTGGCTAATACTGTTGTCAAACTCCAACATTTTAGAGCGCACTGCCCCTGCCACCGAGGGAAGGACAAGGGTGATTAATCTGCAAGGGGCGCAGGTGGCAAAATGGTATGGACAGATTTTCATTCCTAGAGAAAAGATTCAGGTTGAATACGGTCCCAGAATAAACAACACACAATTTGCTGATGGGCTGGGGATCCTGTTGCTGCCCACATGCCCATGGTCTGCCACCGACCAGCTTCACCGTCAGTGCCGACGATGACGGACCTGCGATGCATATATGCAGCTAGTTTGCAAGCATGGTAAATGCCGAACAATGTGGCCTACTGCGGCGTTTTCATCCATTTGTGGCAGCACAGTGACTTGTAGCACTCTCGCCCCCCCAACCACTCCCACCCCCGAAATCCCTTGCTGTCCTCCGCTGCATCTGTGAAAAGCTGTAGCCCTCGCGTTTGGGTGTGTTATGGGTGATGTGGGCGTGTGGGTCATCGGGATATTACTGTGCCACAGCGCTGAAAAAGAGGATTGTCCCAGTCCACGTGCCATGCTCCTTGTGAACCAAATGGGACTCTGATGCGAGAGCTCTGTAGCTGCTTGACATAAAACAAGATAGCCCTGCACTGGGCCTTGACAGCCAGCAAAGCTGTCCCAGAAGCTTGCGTAGCCTCTGTGAAGCGATGAAGCCAGTGGTCAGCACCAGCAACCCGTGCGCAATGCGCTTTGTCCCCCCGGCGCATTTTGGAAGTGCCCCTTGATGGTGTTGATGTCCTTTCCGATGAATCACATGTGGTGCGTTGGGGTGGTCCCACTCTTGACACTGATGATAAAGCCTGCGTGTCGCAAGCGGGAGGTGACTCATCGCACGGCGCATCTCAGGGCTGAAAGTAATATATCGTCAATATACACCCAAACAGGCCCAGGCACCCCGCAGGGCACGCTCCACAATTTTTCGAACGAGCACGGGGTGAATCAAAGGCGAGTAGCGCCAGCCAAAGGGGAGGCGCGTGTACCTGTACCACTTGTTGTTTGACATTTGCAAAACAAAAGTTCACTGCCACTCGTGGGGCAAGCGTGTGCTCCAAAGGCATTCTAGAGATCAAGCTTGGCCATCCCAGGGTCCCAACCCCCCCCTCAACCTGGGCCGTTGTCTGGTATGTTTCACACTGCGTGTCTGCACTCCCACGGAACGCATCATGTGGGAGAGTTTGGTGCATGATGACTTATGGTCAGCCTTCAGTTTTTTCTGCGCCTTGCGGGAACCAATCGTTTCCACATGGAGGGGTGTACGCTCACGCTCACCGCCTCCCCAAGCCTGATGGCCTCCATCTCGGCGATATCTCCCTGTTGCTCTGAGAGCAGTAGCCGTCCCCTTCCCCATTCAGCCTTCAGTGCCGTCTCGAGGAGGGAGCCTTTGGCCACATCCCCCGGACCCCCCCATCTCCGCCTTCGTGGTCCTTGGTGGTGGTTCTGTCATCCCTTTTGCACACATTCCTGTGCAACACTGCAGGTGACTGTGGCACAACAAAGCACACGTCAACTCGTTGCCACTCTCACCATCGGCCCTTTCTCTGGCGAGTGCATGTGAGCCTAAACCGATGTCCAAGCACAATCCGGAAAAAATTGCCAAAAAATAATCAAAATTGGAAGGCAAAGTCAGCAAAGACACAAAGGCAATGAAAAGTCAGGAGCTCCACGGGAACCGGGTGATGGTCTTCAGGTTTGGGTAGCAGAAACCCAGTCCCCTCCAGGCTGTGTACCGCTCATGAGAAGCCCGGAGAGCATGTTTCCTAGAAGAAAAGGATGACAACCGGCTGGGCGGATTAACCGGATTTAATGTAGTGGGAACCCAAAAAAATACACATAGACATTGCCGCCCACAGACGGAACCGGACAAAACGACGGAGGACTCTCTGTAGCGCAGGTAGGTCGCTGGACACGCCACGCGGAGAGAAAAGGCTTGGGCCTTGCTAACCCAACTATCCGACCCCAACACCACGTAGCTCCAACTCATATATCAATGTCAATTTGTCAAACATCGTGGTAACAGGCCTTTCTACAACATGTGCCACCCAAGGGAAATAGTCGTTAGCCAGGTTGGAGAGAGGTATTAGATGCACCTTGTTGACATCAAAATGGCACTCTTTTTTTTGGGGGGGGGGGGCAATTAGCTAGCTTGGAGAGAGGAATTTGACGCACGTTGTTTGCATCAAAATGGAGCTCTTTTTTTCTTGGTTTCTTTTTTGTCGAAATTGCCATCATCTAGTGAAACAATAGAATGTTATAAGCCTGGGGACCATAGAGCCACAAGTTTTTTCGACCTGAGCATGTCATGGGACATAAAAAATTTTTGAGCATTTTTTAAGCACTTTCATCACCTTTTCCATAACAAGGAATGAAATCAGAAATACAAGGTGTTTACACAGGAATACCGCCACAGTAGGTCTATACCTGACCTACTGCAGATTAAAGTTCTCTTTGTCGCTTTGTTGCTTTTCAAAGAATCGAGGTGGCTAAGTAAATCCTGCCACCTCTGGTCGCAGGGCACGGAGGAATCAAAAAACGGCTGCATGACCCTTGACATCCTGGGTTCCCAGAATGGGTGGAATCAAAAATTCCTTCCAGCGCATTTGGTGCCAGCCGGGAATGTAGACTCAAGGCCTTGACCTACTCGCACTGTCTAGGGCCCAAAGGGCCCACAGGGGCGGGGGAAGGGGGGTGCCTTGAAGGCAGAAAGAGCTTACAGACAAAGACATGAAGAGAAAATAAAGGGGGGTCCATATTTGGCCTGGCTGAGGTAGGAGTCTCATGGGCCTTTCCTACATGCGGCAAACCACATGTTATTGTCTAACTTATGTTGCCAAGCACCACTAACCTTGAAAAATAAGGATTCTGCAATGTCTAAGTCTAACAGGGGTCCCAATCAAGCTGCTAGATTTAAAGGCTCTGTCCATTCAGGGTGATGTGAATTCTGATCTTGCACAACCGCAACTCTGCAGTGAGCACATTGCATCCAGTCCATATATCCGGTACATTGCCTTCCGAAGAAGGGAAGGATCATATAGGGCTGGTAAATGCAAACACAGTAAAGACAAGGCACAGAGGAGGGCAAACCGAAGACGTGCACCCGACTTCAACGCCTGTTGCTCTGGCACAATCTCTGCTGTCTCATGTCCAAAGATATGCTCTTCATGCCCAAAGGCTCAAATACTCCTCTGGACTCCTTCTTTTCATTATTTTCTGTCTGGAACTCTGACAGTCTGTTGGGTGTCAGTCTCCAAATGGACTCTTATTTGTCCTTTTGATTGTCCTGCCCTTAGGCACCCACTTACCGTGTTAAATCCTCCAGATCATGGCATCTCAGCTCCGTCTCAGAACGTCAGCTTGCCAAGCGCTTTTGCATTGAACCTTTGGCGACGCTGCTCATTGGAAGTGTTCCTCAAACCTGTTGCTATCACAACCTCTACAGATTTGGTGCAGAAAGCATAGGAGTGGGGCAAGCTTCCCTGGATGTGTGGAGAGTGAAGAGCCTTCATCGGGCCCAATGGTGACTGTGAGGGACGGACCTCTGTGATGGACAGGCATCTACATGAGATACCTGACGGGGATATCCCCAACGGCCAGTACGTGTGGACAAACAGGCCTGTCAATTGAGCTCCTTTTCGATACCAACCTCCGTCCCTTTGCGGGGGGTGTATGCAACCCCAGCCCTCATGAGAGTCCTGGATCGCACTGCAATGTACAAGCAGTACTAGTAGTACCCATGCCAACAGTGTTGCTGACAGCCCGCAATAAGGGCGCGGGCTGAACTCTGCTGGCACAAAGTGCACCATGGCAGTCAGTGTCAAATACCCAGACCCTGAGGCTGACTGCCGGAACACGCAGTCTATGGCTTGTGTATTTCCTCTGCATTGGGCGTGTGTGGTGCTGCCTTGAATCGCCCAAAGGACTGTCGAACTTCCACGTTCTGGCGGCTTTCCGTTCAGCTGAGGAACTGTCCACCATGGCCATTGTGCCCCCCCTCCCCACTTCTCTCCTGTGGTGAGCACATATATCATGGCAACGGTTGGTCTCTGAGGGAGTGGCTGCCCTTCGCGTGCCAACAGGCATAATGAGGACCAGGGCATCTCGTACATCTGTGATTGAGATCACAAAATCCTTCCGTGACACCATTGAGAGTCAGTCATGAGGGTCCAGTTTGCTCAGCTCCTGATTCCCAGTCACCGGGAATAGTGCAGCTCATAAATGCACAGGTACACTTCATCCTGCTTGGCATGCGGCCCTGTATCTCAGTGTATTTACGCATTAAGCCTGCAACGCAGCATGCTGTAGCTGTTGGAGGGACTGGGAATTCCTGTTTGAAGAAAAGTGGCAACCAAATTATCACGCACAGCTTGGTTCTCGCATAGCTCTGATTTTGTGACCTTTTTGCATATTCTGTGCTTGTCTCTTGTGCCCCTAGCTGAGCTGAACATGGGTTGATTTCCCTTCAGCAATTGCATTGCTCACAGGGGACACACCACATGGTAGCCCCATGTGCCTCCATGATGCCAGGAAAATGCAAGGCTCTCTTATGTGCATTCATCCCAGAGCCTCACCGCCACACCTTCCTTTTCTTTTGGTTGGGCTCTTCTGAATGCGAGGCCAAATCACAAAAGACTTGGAAAGAAGACATGCAAATTTACCACATGCACACAGGCACACAGGCACACAGACACACACACACACACACACACACACACACACACACACACACACACACACACACACACACACACACACACACACACACACACACACACACACGTTGGGAACCGCGAGACAAGAACGAAGCAAGAAAAGCGGTTGAAAGAAAACTCCTCAGGAACAGCAGAGCTGTCCTAGACACACACACACACACACACACACACACACACACACACACACACACACACACACACACACACACACACACACTGCGTGCCATACCCTCAAGGGGTGGGGTCCATTTCCATTTCCATGAATATTCAGAAACTTCTGTGAATTTCTCAATACCCCATTTCCTGAAATTTCCTGGAATTTCCATGCCTTCCTTGCACGGATGTATGAGAAACCCTGTGACAACATGTGGGAAGCAAAGGGCCAATAGGGCCCTAACAGCGCATTTATGACCTCAAATTCGTGAGTCTGAGGTTCACATATCGCGAAGCCATACCAATCCCCTAACCGTAAGACAACCTCAAAAAAAAGAAAGTTAGTAGTCCCCAATGCCTACTCTCGGTGTTCATACAGGGAGGCAGGATAAAGGCTGTGGATACTGCACCATATGCACCACCCGAGTCGGGGACAAGCGAGCTATTGAAAGTCTGATGTTTAGATTGGGGGGCAAATGTGGGCAGAAGAGGCGAGTTGGTCAACAATTCCACGGTCCCTTGCATCAAAGGTACGCATGGCGACCACAGAAGACGGATGTTTGATGTGGACGTTTGCAGAAGGGAGGAAAGAAGACAACGATTGCATACCTACCCCGCCAGACAGGCGAGCATGCGCGGTCATGGTGGCCGATGGCAAAGCCATCACAGACCGCCGTAACTAATTCGGTAAGATTGAACAGGGCTCACAGGCATGTACGGTTACAAACCGTTGCCATTGGGTCGCAGAGGAGGCTGGACGGAGGTTGTGTGCAGCCCGAAGCGTATCCTGTGGGCAAATGGTCGCTCAGGTGATAGCGTCCTCACCTCGACCACATCCGGGGACCCCACCGTGACTCACCCAGACTTGCCATATGCTTGAGCACACGCACATATGGCTCACGCAATGCTCCTGCGAGCACTCACTCACTCTCAGCCCACTCCTGCAGCAGCGCATGTCTCTTGTGCAGTCTAAGCTCAGTCACAATCTTGTCCAACTCCCCGTCTAGCACTGCATCCAGATTGTGAACATGGAGACCTATGCGATGGTCTGTGATTCGGTTCGCCGGAAAATTGTATGTGCGTATCTTTTCAGACCGGTCACCAGTGCCCACATGGCTCTTCTGCTGGCTGAGCCACTCATTCCTCGCCGCCCGCATGTGGAACTGATACACGCGCTCCGCAAGGATCTTCAGACCCTTTTCCTTATTTAGCATAAATGACCGGTCATCCTGGATGGAAATGGTGATCTCCGTGGGTAGGTGAGTGATCCGGCACCCAGCATTTGACTTGTTGACAGCCTGCCCCCCAGGCCCCCCAGGCCGAAAATTGTCAATCTTGAGATCCTTCTCATTCAACACAGTCTCAGGGCTCTGCAGTTCTGGGAGCACACTTACGGTTGCTGTGGACGTATGCATCCGCCCAGATCTTTCAGTGGCTGGCACACGTTGAACCCTGTGCACGCCGCTCTCCAACATGAGAACTTCCCATGCATCGGCGCCGGTGATTCTGACGACTGCCTCCTTCACAGATGAGTCATGAGGGTTGGACAGCAACTCCCAGCGCCATCGTTGGCGCGCAGAATATGCCTCGTACATCCGGAATAAATCCTCTGCAAAGAGCCCTGCCTCACTACCACCCGCAGCAGGACGTATCTGTAGAATGACTTTGGTCACATCCTCTTGCTGCTTGCTCATGTGGTCCAAGATGACTTGTTGCAAAGCCTGCTCAGCCTCCTCTAAGCGGCCTTCAACGACAGTTGCATCCTCTTCCGCCAGGGTCACCAGTTCTGCATCTGCCTCCTCATCCACCATCTGCCGCAGCTGCTGCAGCTCGTTGCGGCGGCCCTCCATGGCACTGTGCAATTCACTGATGCGGCTCAACAAAGCTGCTTGCTGGCTGTCCTTAATGCTGCCTACATCTGCCGTGTACTGCTGCACCAAGCCTTGCACTTTCCGCATCAGTGCAGGGGACAGGGTGGAGGCATTACGCAGCAGGCAGAAACCCCTTCTGAACATGGTGCGTGGTGTTGGCCCACCCTGGGCTCACCAAAAAAAGAGGACAAAGCCCTCAGAAAGGGAAAGGATTGTGTTGCACTCAAATCCCGAAACAGCATAACCAGCACCACACAAGCCAGCCCTGCCGCTGAAAATACCTGATTTGCAGCCTGAATCAGGGCGAGTCATGCTCCGCACGGACCCCATGTGCGCCAATTGTGATTGCGATGCACAACGAAGTGAAGGTGAATCAGTCCCCCCCCCCCCCCGAAAGGTGGGGTGGGCAGCGCCCCCCCCCCCCCCCCCGCCCCCACCCTTCAAAACATTCCATTTTCAGGAGTAGGTGCCTTTGAAGATGCGGGCGCAGCGGGCAGCCACCGGTGAGATTTTGGCTCAAAAAGTGAGATTCATGAAGGGCACCACCAAGGTACATCTACCATAAGTCTGGGGGGAGTTCGAGCGAACACCGCAGCGTTATTCACAATGTTTGACATGCTTGCTTGTTGCTTGTTGTTGTTGCGTGTTGTTGTTGCTTTGTGCTGGATTTATTTACGAGGAGGAGGGTGTAGTAATTGTCAAGTTGAGTGTGCACATATTGATAACAATACAATAATGATTATCCGCCGATCTATACCCACCACCCACCCCTGCTTATTGCTGCAGAGACGGAAACCCACTGGCGGCGGCGCTGAGTGCCGACGTCTTCGGGGTTGCTCATGGGCAAGGGGGGGGGGGGGGTTGAGGGCGCCCCACCCCCCATTGAGGGAGGCATGTTTCTGGGCTGAAAACGAACCTGAAATAGGCATAGTCAGTGGCCACACAAAGCTGCCTCGAATTTCCTGCCTGCCCACCTTTTCGCGGCCTCCTGTTAGAGGCACCCAGCACCATGCCCACGAGCACAAAAAGAAATAGTAGGGAACACCCAGCAGCAGAGATATTTTCATCTCCAAAGAAGAAGCATCAACGGCAGGCCCTAGAACGGGCCACGACTGCCTCACTCGTGCCAGCTTTGTGTTATGGATCCTACGCCCTGATTGAAGGGACAAAATAGAAGCAACACAGCCGGCCTGGGCGGCGCTTTTCCTTGTACAGTGTGTGCTGACAATTATGCTCTCCACACTCCAAGCATCATATGGCTTCTGCCATCTTTGCAGAGAGAGCTCTGTCAGCCTCTGTCATCCTCCTCGCGGCTACATATCCTGATTCCCCACGTGTCACACTCGTAGAAACTGTCTGCCACATCCTGCAAGAGTGCTGGGGTTGCAGGTCATCTGTGATTGCAAGGACTCTTTGTACCCATGCCCCCATGCCTGTCGTACCCCCACAGCGAATGCCATGGGGTACGATTTGCATAGAGGGTGCCTCAACGCACCACGTGCCCGTACCGTGCGCACCACGTGCTTTAGTAGAAGTGTCACTTACAGATGCACAACTTTTTCAGACAGGGACGCGGTGGCCCAAGGGGCTTTGTGAAATGATAAGTGCAGCTTGAAAATGTTTGGTGTCATACTGCGGTGCAACACTGAGGCTCTCAGCCTCAAGACAATCCTGAACGTCGGTTGCAACTACTCCGAAACTGACGGCGGCGGTATGCAGTGACGGACAACGTTCGGAAGCAGGGGACTCCGCGCGCTCAATGGGGAAGGTGAGCCGCTCCACAGGGCAATCACAGTAAAGCTGCATATGGCCTGCGCTCATAGCTGATGGCGACACACTCCGGGAAGGATAAGAGGCTCACAATAGTGGCAGGCACACCCTTTGGTGCCTCTCATGTAAAAGATAATACTACCTGGTGCCAAAAATTCAGCATTCAGTGCCATGTGACCTATGGAAAGCAAAGGAGGCAAAACATAGTCACACGATTATTTTCAAATGCACAAAGTGCCTTGCTGCCCTCTCTTACACCCCAACACCTTGGTTTTGGTTTTTTCTAGATGATTTTTTGGCCTATGGGAGCCATCATAGGTCTTAGGAGTTTTAGACTATGCGTTGGGCATGACAATGGATGACAAACGTACGGGTTTTTCATTGCCTCATTGGCATCAAGAGTAGCCGTGCTTGGTGTTTTTTTTGGGGGGGGGGGTCCTTGAATACTTACTACGGCGTCCATGGACCGAGCCATGGGGATGGATCGGATGATCCCATATTGGATCAAACACTAGTCCCTAGCATCGCGCTAAAAGGAATGTTTAATCAGAAAATGTGATGGAACAACGCAAGAGAAGGCTTATGCACTTTATCCCCACAATATGACTAACCTCAATATACGTGGTTACAACATGCAAGATTGGGGTAGGGAGGGGAAGGGAGGGGGGAGGCAGTTGGCTGACAGGCTGGCTGATTTCATTGGTCTCACCAGTGATTTCACCAGAAATCCAAAACGGACCGAAAATGAGTTTCGTAAAATTTTGGTAGTTCGTTGGGACCCCAAGCAAGCCCAGAAATAGACGTCAGCCACACTGCAACCAGTGATACTCATGGGGACCCCTTCCAAGTTGGGGACCCCTCCCAAGTTGGCCTACCCAATCCGTAGATTGGCCGAAAAAAACTGGGGGGGGGGGGAACACTTGTTGACTACCACCATCTCTCAAGATGTAAATGCCCAAGACAAGCCCTCAACCACAATGGCAAAACACACGGTCTCAAACCAAAGCGTTGGAAACAAAAAAAGAAAGACTACTGAGTGTCCAGTAGGTGTTGTGTTTCGGCACGAAGTGTGCCCTCTTCAACCTAAAAGCAACCATATGCACAAAGGTGCATGGGATGCAAATAACATCCCTTGGATGGGAAAACCCCATTGCGGGGTGAAAAATGTGGGGAAATCCACCCCCCCCCTTTATTAAAGGTATAGATCTAGGGTTGACTTGCACATGTGTCATTGATGTAAAATCACTGCATCATGTACACATATGAAATCCAAAAATCAGAAAAATATCCAAGGGTATCAAATGACCCAAAAATGGTTGCCATGGTACGCATATCTCCGCTTGCCGTATCGGACTGTAGGCATAGCGCAATATCATAATAGCGATCAGTCCAGACTTTTCATCACAGAAATGAACCGAGACAGACCTCGTTCTGCCGCTACCGCTGGCTGACTCGTGCACTCTCGCTGTGCATCGCGTGCGTATGTTGCCTGTTGTGCGACACTCCGCAGAGTTTTAGTGGGGAAATGCTGGGAAAAAAGCCATAAATTGCGCATAGGCTGCAAGATAACCCGCAAATTCAGATTGGGAATGAAATCTGCACTTGGGCTGCAATTTTCGCCGTGAAATAGGAATATCGCATGTGCAAGGACAAATGAAAAATGGTATGGAACACGCAACACGTGCACAATCTTCCATGGTTGTTGATGGTACTCAACATACTTGGGCCGATCTTCCCACCGTAAAGGCATGGGAGACCAAAACGACGATGGTACACGTAGCCTCATAAGTGCTCCACATGGACGTTTGCAACATAATTCAAACCCATACGCCTATGGTTCGACTTCAAATTCCACACGCATTCACCTTTGATATATTGAGTCTTACACTGTGTTGGGGTGTTGGAATTGAACGGTGTGTAATCACAACTATGCGTGGGTTTAAAATACACTGTGTGCACAAGTGGGTTGAGGGAACTGAACAAAACATCAAGGAAAGCAATACCTTTTGGTTTGGCAAAGGCGGTGAATTCAAAACGTAAATGTGGAGGATATATGAAGGCTAAATGACGCTTGAGGAACGCGGCGTTTCTCTTGGTGTGAAATACCAATCCATCATCAACGAAACATTGAAGATAAAATGGGTTATGGAGTGTTGGCACTCATGCATCTTTGTGTTGCCGTTCAAGCGCCCCATGACCAAATTGGCCCATGTTGGCGCACAATTCGTGCCCAGTGCGAAGCCCACAAGGTGGAGGAAAATCCCCGGCTTGGGAGCAATGAAACAACAATGTGTCAGCACAATATGTAACATGAACTCTCCAAGAGATAGCGTAGGTGAAGAAGCGATGGAGGCAAAAGGAAATTGCGATACAAATGCATCAAATTGTTCACGAGCAATCAAGGTAAACATGAACGAGACAAAAGCCTTTTCCTCCGATGTAAGGAAATTACCCCCCCCCCCCTTTGTAATAGCTACGCAAAAGTACCAAATTAATACGGTCCCTCCGCCTATTGTAGCTTAGACAGGGGCGTGGCTTGCGCGCAACACATACAACTACTGACACACACGTGGGTGAGTGCATGGTATGAGTGCACCTCAACCTTCGCCCATGTTCCCAAAGGCATGTAAACACAAGAAAGTGTTTGAAACATGAAACTTCAGGTTCACACCCATGTTCCTACAAGCAATGAGGCATGAGAAGCCTACAAATGTTCGGCTTGGAAACCCTTCTTGCGATCATACACCATGCGGAACAACTGCACATGCTCACCACTTGGAGATGCCTTTGAAGATGCCTTTGCCCGAGGTTTAGGGGCTGGTTTGGGCTCTGGCAACTTCAAGTTCTTGGGAATGAAATTGCCTTGCATGTGGTCTCTTGTAAAGTACACTCACACCCTATGTAACTGGCAAATTTGTCACCAAACCCATGTCTTATGTGGCTGCACTGGTTGGAGGAAAATCCCCGGCTTGGGAGCAATGAAACAACAATGTGTCAGCACAATATGTAACATGAACTCTCCAAGAGATAGCGTAGGTGAAGAAGCGATGGAGGCAAAAGGAAATTGCGATACAAATGCATCAAATTGTTCACAAGCAATCAAGGTAAACATGAACGAGACAAAAGCCTTTTCCTCCGATGTAAGGAAATTACCCCCCCCCCTTTGTAATAGCTACGCAAAAGTACCAAATTAATACGGTCCCTACGCCTACTGTAGCTTAGACAGGGGCGTGGCTTGCGCGCAACACATACAACTACTACCCTATGTAAGTGGCAAATTTGTCACCAAACCCATGTCTTATGTGGCTGCACTACATCTGGTACCGAATTAAAATTAGGTACCAAATTAATACGGTCCCTACGCCTACTGTAGCTTGGACAAGGGCGTGGCTATTACAAAGGGGGGGGGGGGTACTTGCATGGAACAACCCACAGTACCATGCTCGCCATTGTTTGCAAGTGTCACTCATATCTTGCCATGTGATGTTGGTGTACATTGATTCAAAATCAGACGTTGAAATGACCAAGTCATTTGCATATGGCGCATGCAGTATCAGTGCGGCATCACATTGCATGCAGTATCACATTGACCGATAGACAAAGTTGCACTTCTGCCGCAGGAGTCATTTGTACCCAACTTTTTCGTACAACCATTTTGGGCAGTTTAACTACTAACTGTTAAAGCTAACGGTTAAATTGCTCTACTTGAACACCTTAACCAATAAACTGGGTTAAAAACAGAGTGGGAAAAAGTGGGTCCCACCGTCAAAATTTGTCGGAGGACCGGAGCTCAGTCATGGGTGTGTGATTAATATGGAGGGGTGGAGACCCATTGCAAGAAAGGGTGGGGGATGGAAGGTTAGGGTTATAAGGTAAGGCGAAGGGAATGGAAGGTTAGCACATAGAAGGACAGCATAGGGAAGGAAGGCTAGACAACCATGCACCTTGAGGTGCAGAAAGGGTATTTGGACTCCTGGATTATCCCCACTCCCCTTTTACAACCCAAGTCATATTTTGTGAGGGGGAGTGCATTAGAACTGCAAAGATGAGGCTAATTAACGTGTAACCTTGTAATAGGGGATTGGGATGCGTTTGAGAAATCAGTGGTGGATACAGAGGAGAGGGCGTGCACAACAGGATGGATGCGCGTGCAAAGCAACAGTCAACATTTGGTTATGCTTTAAAGGTAGATTTGGGATTTGGGATAAAGAATTATCGATTTTGGAGTAAATATGAAGTGTCTGCATAGCTAGTTCCAGTTTCCGGTGATGGTTCAGATTTTGAGAATGGTATTGCATTTGTATTTAGGGTACTTCGGAATTATGATGGTTTCAGCTCACATGTTGGAACCTGTGGCTCACTTGGATATCAATTCCGTCGTCTTGTTGTTCTTTGCCATGCGGCCATCTCGTGTACCCATCCCGGTTTCGACATCGGCGTTTCACCAACACCAAACTAATACCACCCACAACCAAACCAAATCCACAGTCTCATTGGCACATCACGGACGAACAAGGATAGCAGCTGGACCCCATCAGCCCTGAAGCACCTGCGCCACAAATGCCGTGAGCGCACGGCGCTCCGTTGCCCTCTGTCAGTGAGGACTGCTGGTCGACGGTGTGCTGGTGCCTTGGTAAGCCTGAGTGACTCAATGCAACACAGTGCACAACTCTGTACCCAGCTCTATGTGGTCACGTTTGTTGTGGCAGACGACAGTGACAAATCGGCCTTCAGCAGTTGCCCAAGATTCTCAGGCTTGCATCTTGTGTGGTAGACGGAGGTCGCATCCTGCGCATCCAGCAGCATCCAGCATATCTGTCGCGGACGTGCAGAATTGCGCCAACTCGGTGAGTTTTCGGGGGTTGGTGCCATTGTTCCCTCATTTGTGCCCGCTGAGTGTTCTGGAGGTGGGGTTATGCGGGTACACTCGAAAAGGGCTATTTGGAACATCCTGGATCTGCATGGTGTACTGACGACATGTTTGAGATTTTTGTCCCTTTTGGCCGATGCCTGTGTTGCTACCATGTCTGCTGCATATAAATTTACGCCACCTGCAGAACCCTGTTTTGATCAGAGATGACAAAATAAAGTGGCTGGATTTTGGTATAACACCAACCCTGAGAACCTGCAGCCCCATCCTGGCTTTGTCTGGGTGAAATCAGGGTACAGTGAGACCATTGAGTGGCGCAAGGTCCGGCTGACCCCAACAGAGCAACGTGGACCTCACAACTGACGGTCTGTGGGCCATGCCGCTAACACGGGGTGGGTGCCAGTCAAGGCACGCAGGCTGCAGGATTGGGAAAAACTGAAGAAATATGTTCCAATTCACAAGCAGAGGGATGTGTGCCCCAATCGGGTCCCTGCCCTTGTGGAAGGGGGCAACAATGAGGACGATTCGGATTCAGAATAATCAGTGGTCCCTTGAGCATTGCCCTGTCTTGTGCATCGTCCACTTTGCAGCTCCGTTTGCTCAAAAGTGTGATCATCTACCCCCCCCCCCCCCAAACCCATACATTTCTGGAACGGCCGTTTCTCACAGATTTCCCCCCAACGGGACGAAATTTTGGTGCATTGGACCAAAAGTTCACAAAACCCAGGAAAAATGCCAGACCCCACCGTGTTGGCGCACAACGAATGTCCCCGAGAGATATGGACTCCGCATTGTCCTCTCAAAGGTGACTCTCATGCACTGCTTTGTTGCCATGTGGTGACTTGGAGTGCGTGCGCCATGTAAATGCCGATTTCATGTACACACAAATACAACGGGTGCTTCTCCCTACAACCTTGCAAGAGGGCTGGGCTGACTTGCAACAAATCGCACGTCATCATAGGACGCTAGGCTGTCCAGATTCATCAGCGTTCTCATGGTTTGGTACATGGGATCCCGACGTGAGATCCCATACCTCCGGAACTCCTCCAGTTGCCATGCATTCACCGGTTGCAATGGTTGCAAATCTGAGGTGCTCATCAATTGTATTGCCTCCTCCACCTCAAACCACGAAACCTGACGGACTTCCGGGGCGACGCTCTCCTTTTCCTCACTGCCCATGCCCCAAAAGTCACCGCTGCCCAACAGGGACCCAAAATTCTCACGCCGGGCTGCAAGATTCCCGTTGATGGTCGCTGGCAGGCCCTCGTCCAACAGCCATGCATTTTCGTCGGCGAGCGCCACGAAATTGTGCATCAGATAAGACATTCCGCGCACAACTTTTGTTTGTTTGATGTTTAACAGCCGCACATTGAATTCCGCAAACGGGACCCTTATCCCACAGAATTCCTCGTGCAGCTCTCGGTGCGCCGTGTGCTTGAGGGATGGGTCACTCGCATCTTTGGTGCCTCCAGGAATTTTCCATTCCCCAGGGTACCGCATCACGACGGTACTCTGAGGCGACGATCTCAGCCAGTTCTTCACTTCACTTTGCCCAAGTAAAACATGCCATTTTCCGTGCACAAGCCTCACACATAGAACTGTGGCTGCCTTGGCGACCCCATCAGGCAGCCGCCAATCCGGGGAGCCAGGCATGAAAAGAAACTCTTCTGAATCAGACAAGAGAATACCGTTCCGGAGAGACCTTAAGGCGCCCCTAAGACTGCAGGGGCCTCGTGTGTGGAGTGACCAGATGGCGTCAGTGCTATCGCTGGACGGTCCCAATAGTTGGTGACAACTTCAGGACAAGTACACCCACGGGGCACCCCATTGCAGCGGCTTAGGGCTTTTGGTTGTTGTGGCGATGTCAGGGTGGACAGAACCCTCTTTACCCTTCGCAGCCACTTTTCGGTGATCCAGATCCAAATGTGCCAAACCAGTGGTGGGGGGCCCGGATTCTATCTACCAGCAACCCGAAGTAGCCCCGCTGTAGGCTGAGAAATTGGCCGTTGGAACACCAGGATGGTCTGCCTACAAAATGCAAACCTTTGTTTGTGATCCCCAAAGCACCAATTGAGCCCCCCCCTCGTTGCAGCCATTCACAAAGGGTCGGTTCTGGCCCGTTTGTTAGAGGGCACTCCTTTGCAAGGTTTACTTGCCAAAGACAATAGAATCACCTCCAGAGTTGGTCCAGGAATCACCTCCAGGCGACTGCATGTTCCAGCGGCACTTGTACACTTCTATTTCACGCAGTCTAGTTGTCCCAGGGTCCAGGTCTCACGCGATTGTACATACAACTTTCATGTACACACGTGTTTCGAACTCTATGGGTGACATTGAACTGTTCTTCTCCAAAAAAAAAAAACACACCCACCACCAGGGGAGCTACGTCCACAACATAAAAACAGCAGATGTAGACAGCAATCTGGCATTTTGAGTGGGAAATATAGCTTGTTTTAACTCATTATCTGAGTTTTCGGACTGAGCAAGAATCTGAGTAGCCCTGTGTATGGGAACGCACACCTTCACCTTCACCAGCCTTCACCTTGGCCATGGAGTAAAATGGGTCCAAAATAGCCTACTTGTTGCACAGCGCGTGCACAGCGCACAGCCCCCCCCCCCCCGTCCCATGAACAGAAAATTTTTTCAAGACTGACCTCACCCGCAGAGGATGGAAAGGTTCATGGGCCAAGCGGTGCAATTGCCTGGTGGGGATTGAGTGGCAGGTTGCTGTGGACAGGGTGGTCAATGTGGCTGCATGCAGTTGAGAGAGTGGTGAGAGTGGTGAAAAGCCATTGTATGACCTGCAGTCATGGGGGGGGTGCATGGTTCATATATGGGCTAACCGGTAGGTTTCAGCTCAATCGACACTGGAGAGTTCGTGTGGGCCTCAAATGAGGGGTAGAGATGTGTGCTGAGCTGTACTCGGAGGCTGAGGAGCTGTCTATGGTAACCACTGCTCTCCATATGCCTACCAGGGGCTCAGGGGGTGTCTATCCCGTTTCCGGTGGGGGACCACTCGGGGGTGGGTCGTGCCTGCCTATCCCGGGGTCTACACACCCATTCTGCTCTGCGGGGGACTTCTCTGCGCCTTTCCTAGGAACTGCGGAGGCAAGTGGGTTCTAGGGGGCAATGGACAAGAGAAATTGAGAGAAATCCCTGGCCAGGCAGGCAGAAAATGAGAAGAGTCGGGCAAATACCAGCACTGGAAAACCAACCATGAAGTGGGACCATTAGCTGTAGCTCATTTCGAACAAAAGAAAAACTCTCAATCCCAGGAGCTCCAGGCTGCTCGAGAATAAGATTAGTAGCCCTGGTGTCGCTTGTTGGTTTGGAGGCTATGTATGCTTTATTTCGCGCACATCACCTCGCACACGTCAGTGGTTGATCTTTGGCAGCAATTCCCGGTCAGTTTCCCTCGTTGGGAGCTTCTTACCTGACTCGCTCACAACACCACCCATCCCCCCCCCCAATGTTTCCATGGAGTTCACATCACGGATATAAACAAAGTAGCTCCAGTTGTCCCTTGGGGTTACATTTCAACTTACCGGCTGCTCCTCCACTCTTCTTTTTTTTTTAACCCGAAACGATTGTTTCACCAAGTGTCCGCTGTGCGTACACAGAGCAGTGCAAAAGTTCGCTGCTCCTCCACTCTTCTGTGTCGGTCAGCGCGCAAGTCTACTGTGCCTTTATCAGATCTGTTTGTGACAATGAAGTCCAATTTCTTATCTATTGTAAACCTGCTTGGTGCTGCCAGCCATAAAACCCAAAGTTATGAGGTCAACTAGCGCTAAGTCCACCGGTAGTTCGGTTGCACGTTCTAGTGCTACACGAAGCCATGCCGCCCCGGAACTGAATTGCAAGCTTGCATCTAAATCTCGACTTCCCGATATTGTCAGAAACTTCCAACAAAAACAAAAAACTTCGGATGAAAGGAACATACATTCCGAACCGGAAACGCCGTTTGAACCAAAGAGTGCTACCTCGTCGGCAATACCTCCGGGCTTAGCCGGAACCGAACACCGAGAGCTTGTGGGTATACCTTCCCTTTTGCACCGAAACCCTGATGTCTCCCAAATCTTGCATGACGCCGGCAAGCATGATCAAGATGTGGGTAGTCAAGAGCCGGAGATACCGCCGCATGACACCTTCCATGATACCGCCGAATCTCGTGTGTACAGGTCCCATGATGCTAATTTGCATGCAACACAAGTAGGCTCAAATGGTTACTCTCTCGACACCTTTGCCGCACACAATGATGATACCTTGCCACCTAACGATGAAATACCCCCGTCTCTATGTGATCCCGCCATAAGCGACAACATTGCACAAATGCCGAGCCACGATGATGCATCCTCGCTGAAAGTTGATGGCCCCACTCCTCCTGATGCCGCCAATCTTATGCCTATTAACAAGACCCGTCAAATTGACGTGCGGTCCGCTCTTTATTCCTTCCTTTAGGAGGTAGCAATGACGGGCCCATTGGCAACGCATGACCGGGAGTCGTTTCTCGAGGATCCATAGAGAATGGGCGAAAAGTACACCACAGAAGGCACAGAATATGTCAGAAATTGCCGAATTCAATACACGTGATTGTCACATTGTTGTCACAGAAGGAGTAGCGGTGAAGGTCGACAGAAGATTTTCCAAAGACAAAACTCAACGATTTCAATCCCACGACTGCACGTCAGGCACGTGCACACACGATGAAGCTGGTGGTGGGTGATTTTCAGGGTGGTCATGGGAAAGCCTACTTACAATCGGGCTCTGTGCGTGCTGTGCAGAAGCGCCTTGGTTCCGGCGTGCCAGATTCGCATCCGATTGATCAAACCGAATTTAACAATCTGGCCAGCCACAGTTGTGTTTTTGTCAGCCAAATCTCAGACACAAAATATTGTATTGCCACCTGTAGAAGTATTTTTCGAAATACAAAAATGAAGTTTTATGGCCACCTCTATGTCTGTATGTCTAAGTGTCTTGAGTGGTGAAAAATTTCCCTCGCCAGCTTATTGCACTTTTCCACCTTCATGTTGAATTTCCAGCCATGCAGCCCCTCCATGCAATATGGAAAGCCATCCATGGAATATGGAACACGATTCAGTTTCCACCTTCTGCCTCGCTGTGTCATCAACTGAGTGGAAAGGGCAACTCCCAATAGACTTCATTTCTTAGTACTCTGCATGCCAGATGCGCGCGCGCAACCGATCAAATCAACTGGCCAACCACACTTTCATTTTCCCAGAATGGACCAAAGAAATGCAAGTGTGTGGTATGCAATAGTTCCTCTTTTGCTTTGTTTGTCATGTGCCAAGGGGTCTACTTATCGATGGGGATGTCGCCACCTGCAAGCTGATTCAACTGCCTTCGGCAAGTCCACTTTGCAAAGGATCGTGTCCTGATGCAACAACCAATGGCCCTCCGTGCTTTGAATGGGTACATTCGAAGCTGTGGAGGGCTATGCACCACCGTTGTCACCATGTGATTACGTAACGTTATCCCCAACCTTGGGTTCTTCCAGGACACGTCAAATTTATCCCCAGCGAACTTGTAGGAATTACCCTAAACAGGGGTGTGCAGCATTTTTCACGCAGGCCTGTCTGACAATAGTCCAGGTTTGGCTGCGCTTCAATATTTGTGCCCAAAACTCTAGCCATAGTGGGAGTCCCTGCACACTACATACATGGTGCCAGAGCAAACAGAGGAGGCTCACCTGAACTTGGTCTTTATTTCGTGTGCACACTGAGGGCTAGGTCAAGCCTGATTGTCATCCTTCGTCTGTCATCGCTGGGTTCAAGGTTTGGGGAGGAGTCCGTACAGCTGGCTGAACAGTCCAATCTGAACAACCCAGCAACTCAGGGGCTCGTGGGGGGGCGGTAGGGGAAAGGCTGGATGCTTTGCAACTTTGTACAACATTAATTTCCACGCAATCCTTTGGCTGGATGGGTGCTGGCAGAGTGGGAGAGGTTCTTGAAAACATCTGAAGGTTGCAGGGGACATGTGTGTTTATGCATGCAAACACAATGGATCATGATACAGTTTCCACCTATAAAGGACAGGGGTATTGCACTGCTGTGCACTGTGTGGGCACAAAGTGCATATTTGGGGAAACCCACCAGCTGAAACCCCCCCTTAGCCTCTGCAAAAACAGGGCAATGTAGCAACACAAACAAGAATAAACTTCTGCTGTCTGCAAACGTGCAGTGAGGCTCTCTGCCCTTGGCTGTATATGGCCATTGCGTCATGAATATACTAGTCATCACGTGATTCCCTATCATCACAATCTATATCACATGGATGCCATCAGTAGAATTAAAGGGACTTTCCATCCAAGGAACCCAGTAGCTTGTGGAAAATTACAAAAACTAGGGCTCAAGTAGTGGTCAACGTAGAAAATTCGTACTACGTGCGCACTGTGCGCACTGCGTAAACACCATTCCCAAGAAAAGATGAACATGGTAGCAAACTGAACTCTCCCACACACCCCACAGGGTAGAATCAATTAAACTGGTCTCTAGTCCAAAAGGGCCAAAGACAATTTCTGCGATTTCTTGCTGAGAAATCGCTTTTCTGCAGAACTAGCATCACCTCAGGGCCATCTTCATTGGGGTGGTTCGTGCATCTGCATCTCAGTCCAGGACATGGGATCCATTTCGATACAGATGCACCACACATTGTAGCGGCGGACTCAAATCAAACTCTCGATTTAGATTGACATCCAGATCCAGATCCAGATCTGAGTCCAGATTTGCCCCAGATGCAAATCGGAATGAGGCCCATTTGAATTTGCATCCGAAACTGAGTTTGGAAGCACATGTGGTTTTAAGTTGTAGAACTGCTGTGCAGATTGAGATGTCAAGCAATCTTGATCTGATCTAGTTTTGCTTAGTTGGTGGGTGACCTGTTGCGACCAGAAGTACACACATGCTGTTGCCATGCTGTCTGCCTGTCTGTCCAATCTGTCCATCCGTCCGTCCAGCTGCAACACATAAATAAAAAATGCAATAGAACTCGAATGCCACCAGATGCAGCTGAATCATCAACTGTGGACATGGACAGGCCACATGCACAGCTCACCCAGCGTAATCCACACCCACGAGCGGACGATCCAGGAATTGAACCTGTCTCCCTGGTCGCAGGACGAGGGGTGCGACCACCATACTATGGCGAGGCAAAAAAGTAGTGAAAAATTCATACACGGGTTGCAGGAAGGAAAGAATTGGGGACCTATATCAAGATTGAGGAGCCACAACACGACACGATCCAATTCATTGGGTGAAGTCAATCATTAGGATCTGAAGGCAAAATTGCAATCAGACATCTTTTCAAGAAGCCAACCGCTCTTGCGTGGGTTGCATTTGCAGGGGGCATGTGGAGGGCTTAACCCACTGTATTTGTGTTTGAATTCTCAAGGCTCATAGCTGCTGCAATGTTTCCACCACTTTCTAGCAAACCCCCCCCACACAAATTTAGTACCCCTCCAAAAGTAGTACGCCCCTTGCCCTATTAAGCAGTCTGCCAAAATCAGCACCCCCTTGAGCCTCCTACAAGCAAACATGAACAAATCGGGGAACACTTTTAGCACAACTGCAGAGGTCATGTGAAGAATGCAGTCAATCAATATCTTGTTCCTCTGAAGATGTCTCAGAACGTTCATCGGACAAGCCATGAAGTCCTGGATCTACCTGCAGTGGTCCAAAACCAGATTCAGATTCTGAATGTTCCATGCAGCTAGCAGAAGGAAAACTGAATGACGGGTGAAAATAATTTGCAGCAGCCCAAATTTAGTAACCCCCCAAAAATTAGTACACCCTTGGCCTTATTAAGCATTCTGCCAAAATTAGTACCCCCCCCCCCCCTTGTCGTTCCCCACCCCAGGGAAGACGGTCCCCCACCACCCCCTGGGGGATGGTCACCAAGTGACGGTCCCCCACCCCCCCCCTGGGGGACCACACCCCTAGGGCAGGGCGGGGCGGAGAGGGAGCACGTGGCAGTGAGAGGCGCCGAACAGACGCACGGTCGTGCAAGACGGTCTTGCCATCACGGTCATAAGTGATGCGGCGATATGCATCACCGTGCTCTGAATGTCCAACGACCTGCGCCAAAACAGGTTCCCCCGTGGAGCGGATGAACATCACACTTGTCCCAGGGGGAAACATGGTTGTGCTATCAATTTCCATTTCAGCGAAAGTGAGCAAAATGTCCTGCCATGAGTGCAAGGGATGCAAGTGGTAGTGCCCCACAACACAGTCACCCACACAACAACACAATGAGCTGCAACGAAAAATTTTGGGTTGACCAAGTGACGGTCCCCCACCCCCCCCCCGGGGAACGACAAGGGGTGGGGAACGACAGGGGGGGGGGGGGGGGTACCCTACGGTACTAATTTTTTTGGGGTGGGGGTTATGTTTTTACCTCTGAATTCAGTCTACCCACAATCTTCTGCTCTTAGCTCTTTTGGTTGGTGCATTTTTTGGGGGGGCAGGTCAATGTCAACGAATATGCTCACTGCATTCGGGGGTCAAAAACGCATTTTTCCAAACCTCATCCTAGACCATTTGGGGTGCACAAACGGGTGAAATGAGCCCGTTTTGAGCCCATTTTGGGGGCATTTTGGCCCCTCAGAAGTCCAAAAAGCCTTGAAAGTGGGCCTCGTGGTGATTGGGTTCACTTGCAAGCTTATTTCACTTTGTCAAGAGCCATCAATGTGTTAATCATTCTTGATGTCCCTCACCAGTCATAGCTGATGTTCCCTCCCCCACCAGCTCGGTCCCAATATTCAGTCTTGATTAGGGTCAAGGTCACCGAGCTGGTGGAACCAGTCTTGGTTTTATAACCCTCTTTAGTGTCCAGGGTGAACCTAACAGGTTTGGCACGCAGCAAGCAGCAAGGAGCAAGCAAGCAAGCAAGCAGCAAGCACGCGCGCAATGGGCAAAAATCACAGCTCCATGGTGGTGCTTGGGATTCGGCCAAAATTTTGGTGGATGCTACCTATGGGTGTGAGGGACAACCACACAAAGTATGAGCCAGAAACTCAATGGTGGCGACCGGGAACAAGCGTCGCAGGTGCCGGACCTCGATTTCAAAATCTGCAATTTAGGGCCAAAATCAACCTTTTTTCGCCCAAAATCGCCCTAGAACTTGCTGAAAACGGTCAAATGAAGGGAAATAGTGGCTACTATACACATGCAGCTAGACTTCCCCGTACCAAAGGGCCCTTTAGGGCCCTCTAACTCCACAATATGTCCGCGAACCGCCCCCAAAAGGCCCCCAAAAGGCCCAGAATTCGTGCACATTGGCCGCCGATAACCCCAAACCAAAATCAAGACTGAATAATGGGACCGAGCTAGTGGGGGAGGGAACATCAACCATGAATGGTGAGGGACACCAATGAGTCACACATTGAAGCCCGTTGATAAAGTGGAATCAGCTTGCAAGTGATCCCCTTCACCACAAGGCCCACTTTCAAGACTTTTGTTGGATTTGCAAATAGGCTCAAAATGGGCTCATGTCACCCGTTGGTGCACCCCAAATGGTCTACGATGAGTTTTGGAAAAATGTGTTTTTGACCCATTTTTGACCCATTTTTGGTCCCAAAACAGCCCATTTTCAAGGCATTTTGGAGTTTTCGGAGGACCAAAATGGGCCACCACAAGCTCAAAACAGTCCAAAGACACTTGCCTTAGCATCACACATGGTCTAGGATCATTTTTGAGAAAACTCAGTTTTTTGCCCCTATTGGACCCTAATGACCCATTTGGGCACCCACCTGTTTCGGTTTGAGCTTGCAGCTTGCCGCAGTCTAGTGGGCCTAGGTACGGGGGTGTAGGCGTCCGTTTGGGCAATTCTCAGGGGTGGAACCACAAAAAGTGGGGGATTGCGGGTGGATTACGTGCCCTCGGAATCGCGTTTTGAGCCATGTAGCCAAAAATATGGCCTGTTCTTGGTTTGTGGCTGTCGCCAGCTATGAATGGTGAGGGACACCAATGAGTCACACATTGAAGCCCGTTGACAGAGTGGAATCAGCTTGCAAGTGATCCCCTTCACCACAAGGCCCACTTTCAAGGCTTTTTTGGACTTCTAAGGGGCCAAAATGCCCCCAAATAGGCTCAAAATGGGCTAATGTCACCCGTTTGTGCACCCCAAATGGTCTAGGATTATTTTTGGAAAAATGTGTTTTTGACCCATTTTTGACCCATTTTTGGTCCCAAAACAGCCCATTTTCAAGGCATTTTGGAGTTTTCGGAGGACCAAAATGGGCCACCACAAGCTCAAAACAGTCCAAAGACACTTGCCTTAGCATCACACATGGTCTAGGATCATTTTCAGAAAAGTCAGTTTTTTGCCCCTATTGGACCCTAATGACCCATTTGGGCACCCACCTGTTTCGGTTTGAGCTTGCAGCTTGCCGCAGTCTAGTGGGCCTAGGTACGGGGTCTAGGTGTCCGTTTAGGCATTTTTGAGGGGTGGAAACCACACAAAGTGGGGGATTGCGGGTGGATTACGTGCCCTCGGAATCGCGTTTTGAGCCATGTAGCCAAAGATATGGCCTGTTCTTGGCTTGTGGTTGTCGCCAGCAGGTCTACACAAAATTTGGGGCTTCTGGGGGCCTTTTTGGCCGTTTCCGGGACATATGGTTGAGTTAGAGGGCCGCAAAGGGCTCGTTGATGCGGGAAAGTCAAGCCGCACATAGAGTGTACCCACCCTTTCCCTTCGTTTGGCCGTTTTGAATGGGTTCTAGGGCTGTTTTGGCCCAAAAATGGCTGTTTTTGGCCCTAAATTGCAGTTTTTGAAACCGAGGTCCGCCACCTGTGACAGCTGTTCCTGGCCGCCACCGTTGAGTTTCTTGATCAAACTTTGTGTGGTTGTCCCTCACACCCATAGGTATCATCCCCCAAAATTTTAACCAAATCCGCAGCACCACGACGGAGTTCTGATTTTTGCCCATTAGCGCATGCTGCTGCTTGCTTGCTGCTTGCTTGCTGCGTGCTGCTGTTGCTAAACCTGGTAGGTCCACCCTAGACACTAAAAAGGGTTATAAAACCAAGACTGGTTCCACTAGCTCGGTGAACAAACCATATCTTGGGCTACGTCACTCAAAACACGATTTCGAGGGCACCTAATCCACCCGCAACCACCCACTTTCAGTGGTTTCCACCCCTCAACATTGCCTTAACGGAGGCCTAGACCCCCGTACCTAGGCCCAATGGGCTGTGGCAAGCTGCAAGTGGTAGCCCAAGGAGCTAGGTGCCAAAATGGGTCAACCAGGTCCACCGGGTGCAAAAAAATGACTTCTTTAAAAAATGATCTTGGACCACATGGAATGCCAAAACAAGTGTTTTTAGCACATTTTGAGCTCCTGGTGGCCCGTTGTAGCCCTCCTAAAATCCCAAAATGCCTTGAAAATGGGCAGTTTTGCGACAAAAAATGGGTCAAAAATGGGTCAAAAATGTTTTTTTCCAAAAATGATGCCAGACCATTTGGGGTGCCTAAACAAGTGAAATGAGCCCAATTTGAGCCCATTGCAAGCCATTTTGGCCCCCCCAAATTCACAAAATGCCTTGAAAATGGGTTGTTTTGGGACGAAAAATAGGTCAACGATGGGCAAAAAAATGTATTTTTTAAAAAAAATGATCCTAGACCATTTGGGGTGCAAAAACAAGTGGAATGAGCCCTTTTTGAGCCCATTGCAAGCCATTTTGGCCCCTCCAAAGTCACAAAATGCCTTGAAAATGGGCTGTTTTGGGACCAGCGATCAGTCAAAAATGGATCAAAAATGTGGTTTTCCAAAGATACTTTTGGACTATTTGGGGCGCACAAACAAGTGGAATGAGCCCATTGTGAGCCCATGTTGAGCAACTGTGGCCGCTCTAAAGGCCGAAAGGGCCTTGAAAATGGGCCAATTTGGGCCCACAAATGGCTCAAAAATGGGTCAAAACCATCATATTCCGAAAACGAGCCTAGTCTAGTTGTGGTGCCCAAACAGATGAATACAGCTCATTTTGAGCCCCTTTTGAGCCGCTCTCATCCACTTTCTAGTGCGTACCTCATTTGTCGTTGAAGTAGACGATGTTCCTTCCCCCACTAGCTCGGTCCCAATATTCAATCCTGGTTAGGGCTAGGGGTAGGGTTAGGGGTTGGGTGAGGGGTTAGGGCTAGGGGTAGGGGTAGGGTTGGGGTGGGTGTTAGGGTCAGGGTTGGAGTTAAGGATAGTGTTGGGCAACTCAATACAGAATTGCCATAGCCTACAAATACAAGAACGCATGGTTGTGCATGCAGTGAAACCCATCAGCAATGGGATGCACTTTCCTCTGTGCAATTTTGCCTGGCTACGCAAGGCCTTTGATAAGCAGTGTACAAGCAGGGGCTGCTGTTCTGATGCGTGAAGCGTTCGCTTAAGCCCTTATTCAAATCTGTAATGGATGCCACACAGATTCGATTACTCTTATGAATTTTGTGGTTCAGAGCGGAATTGTTGCCTTGCTGCTCACGAGTGCGGCTTCATGCCAATGTAGCGTCCACTCCCCTGCGAGCGCTGGCAGGCTTCACATTCAGTCATTCCTAGGCCACAAAGATCGGATGGTGCTCTCCACCACGGATGCGGAAATTGCAACACGGGCCATGGGTTTCCGGATCACAACGTGATACACATCACCAGTGCGCTGCATTTCCAGGCATTTTGCCCGTGGTGTTAGGAGTGAAGTGTGCTCCCTGCGCCGTCGGCTGTGCCGCTGGCCGTGCTGGCCATTCTGGTTAGGCTGGTTAATATAATTCTGGTTGGCACACTGGCCAAGGGTCCGTCGACCCTTGCAGCCCGAGCGCAGAACTTTGAGTGGCCTCTGCATTGGCAGCGGAAGTAGGAGTTCCCGGTCCTGCTGTTCCCTCTTCCACTTCTAGGGTACAAAAAGCAACGCAAAGGAAAGGAAAAGCAACGGATTCCAGCGAGCCTTCCATCTCCGCTGACTAGGTATCTCTCAATCCTGTGTTCTTTCTGAACATCCCAAATCTGCCCTCTGCTGAGTCTGTACATGTCAGCTTTGCTTGCTTTGCTTCTATGGGGTGACCTCCCCGTGTTAAACGCAATTGGCATGGTGGGTCGCCAGAACGAAAAATGAGCATTGAGTGTATCCGGCTTGCAATTCTCCTGAATTCTAAGGCAACATTACCCCAAAATTTTGCACAGTGTATTCACCATGCCCACTAAAGGCGGGTCATGAAGAAAACTCACTGGGCTATCAAATACCGAGTCGTTCGCAGCACTGAACGTGCAAATAACCTGATCCATGGGGTAAGGAGGAGATGCAGCCATATGGGCCGTTGGGCAGACCATGGTAAGGTGTCTGCTACCAGTCCAGCTGCAACCAGCCACAAGGCACACCAGCCTCAGAGCCATGGTCCGTCTCGCTTGCCGCTCCAGAGCACCAAATCACCACACACTTTGTGCCTGTGCACGTTCCCGCTCGCGGTTGGACGATCTGACAAGTTGGACAGCCACTGATTGCAGGCTGCGCACCGTGCACTTGAAACTGCTCTGATGTGAAAGAGGGACCTTAGAAGGTCCTTTGTACCCCCCCCCCCTTGTATAAGCTACGCCAATGTACGGAATTATTACGGCCCTACGCCCACTGTAGCTTGGACAAGGGTGTAGCTTGCGCGCAACACATACAACTACCGACACACACGTGTGCGCGCGCATGGTATGAGTGCACCTTGACCTCTGCCCACATTTCCAAGTGTATGCAAACGCAAGAAAGCCTTGGGAACATGAAAATTTCAGGTTCACACCCATGTTGGCACAAGCAATGAGGCATGAGAAGCCTACAAATGTTCGGCTTGGAAACCCTTCTTGCGATCATACACCATGCGGAACAATTGCACATGCTCACCACTTGAAGATGCCTTTGGCTGAGGCTTAGGGGCTGGTTTGGGCTCAGGCAACTTCATATTCTTGGAAATCAAATTGCCTTGCATGTGGCATGTTGCATGTGTTCATGGCTCCATGTAATTGACAAATGTGACGACAAACCCATGTCTCATGTGGCCGCACTACATTTCGTACGCAATTAAAATTACGTACGCAATTATTACGGTCCCTACGCCTACTGTAGCTTGGACAAGGGCGTAGCTTATACAAGGGGGGGGGGGGGGTACACAGCGCATGCGCACCATGGCATCTGCACAGCGCTCTTTTTGGCAGAAAATCCACCGCGCAATTCTGCAAAGGTGTCGAACTGATGCCCCAGACGGAAGTGGTGCCTCTGGACACGCTGGCTGCGCACAAGTCTGTTTGGTTTTGCAACCTTTGCATTGTGCTGTCCCACCAACTCCTTCCCAACCCAATGCTCTCTGCACGTACAGAGCTCGGGGCGCTCTGAGGTTCAACACTGACCCCTGTGGCACCCCCGATTCACCGCCAGCGGCGACGCGGCGGGCGCTGTGCAGAGCTGTGCATGTGTTCCGGTCATTCGAAGTCTCGGGGCGCTCGGTACAGTAGGTACACAGGTGCAGTCCAACTGCTGCAAAAAAACGTACAGTACCCTCTGCGGTCGCACATGGCTTGTATCTCCTCAGGGCCACAGCACCATAGTCCCCGCCAATCTATCCCTCATCCCACGTCAGCTTCTTGGGAGGAAAGAATTCACAGGCCTTTCCCGATTGCACGTGGACCAAAAGGAGGCACAAAGTCTCGACCAAGAAATTGGAAGTCCTCGATTTTTGAAGGGGGCAAATCGAGTGGAAGTGGTCTCAAAACCTGACAGCCAGAGGCCGGTGGCTTGAAATGGACCAAAGCATCCTACGTTCCAAAAGAAAAGGTTCATCGATCCGCCGACATCAACGGTGTAATTTCCCATGTTCATATTTTCACCAAATGATCTCCGGCCTCAAGATGACCTGCCACCGGGAGGGTCCCTCATCCGTTCCAAGACCCTGCTCCACCAAAATTTTGCTAAACCGAGTTTACCGGGTCCACAGGTTTCTGCCCGTCTCGAACTCGCAGAATGTTTTTGGCCATGATATCTGCAAACTTCTGATGAGACAACGTCGTATGCCCTCCAACATGCGGTGTGCAAATGACATTGTCCCGGAGCACAAGCGGGTCCTCGGGGTCAAAAGGCTCGGTCCAGAACACGTCCATGCCCAGCCCGGCAATAACCCCACGGTCCAGCCCATCTACCACAGCGGCATAGTCTAATAAGGGACCGCGAGCAATGTTGATTAGAAACACTCCTGCAGAATGTATGCATGACACAGACGTGACAACAACGGACATCACATTCCAACCACGCAGCGCTTACTTCAAACTTACAAACCACCCTTCATACCGACAGGCATGAGAAAAGGTGTCATTCCCCTGTTTTGAGGGCATGGAAGACAGTAAAACAACTTGTTCGTCATGGAAGATCACGTGGCAAAGCACATCGAAACGCATGACAGCCTTTGACGCATCATTGGGGAGGCGTCCCCAACAGTTGCATGCACTGGAGTACGCGCGCGAGGTATTTCGGGCGCGGGAAGATTTCGCCAGCGGAAACTTCGGTTGCCCCTGAAACTCCAAAGCTTAGAATGTCACACGGTGCCTTCACACTCTGGAGCCTTTTCTCACCCGTTGCAAGGGGGCCAAACAAAAGGGCGGATCAGGGAGTACCTGCTAAACCTCCAACGCCCTTGATGCATGAGTCCCTTGGACTGACGCTCATCAAGCCCGAGTTTGGGACCGAGCGTGTGGGGAAGGGAAGTCCGCACACCGGACACCACGCACTTTGAACACTCATTGGACGCAATTGCGGTCCAGCGAAAATGTGGTTTGCCTGAGTACCTCGCCTCATGAGGCCCCCTGAAGCCACAAACCCACCGTTCGAAGTACGGGATACTACTGTTGAAATGGGATGTGATCAATTTAACAGAGTTGTATCGAATGACTACGATATGAACCGGCTGCTGTGATTGCGCAGGGAGGCAATGAAATGGTTCACAAGACTGAGTTATCCATGATCTGTCAAGGTTTTGCAGCAGCAGCACACTACGGCTATACCACGCCTACTATTGAAGATGAACCTTGGTCCCAAATCTAATTGTCAGCTGTGGTATACTCGTGGTAACAGCCAGATGTTTTTCTTTGTTGTTACCAGCAAATGAGCTCGGATTGTATTTCTATTTTCTCCACATATCTTCCACATGCGGCCGTGACAGTGCTCTTTTGGTAGCTGAAAGCCGCCCCTTGATGTATGCAATTGGCGCTACTTTGCTGACATGCACAACCGTCGTACCTTGTGTGCCCATCACCCCTTCGGCTACACGCCAGCATTTACGGTGCAGTTTTCCTACATCTGGGTTTCTTGGACCCTGCAGGTTATGAATGGGTGGGAGGGTGGCTTCTCTAAGGTGGTTTCATTCAGGTTATACCGTTCTCTCTGTTGTCTCTCTCTGTTGTCACGAAATCCCAAAGTCTAGTTCTATAGGTATATGTTGTTTTGTACACTGTGCGTCACTCGCAGTGCTGCCCCATAGCATCGCGCGCACTGCAGAGAGTCGCCGCGTCGCAACACGCTGTATTAAACATGTCAACATTTTTCAGACACTTCTGACATGCTGTATACCTCTGTGATTTGATCTCCCAGTTTTTCGACGAGACAAATAAAATGCATGCGTTTCCGACACACCGACGGCCCGAAGTTTCTCCGCATCTTGTCCCGTGCACAACGATTCCAAATGCGAATTTATTCTGTCATGTTTCGTCTGCACGCATAGTCTGGGTTTATGTACACCAGTGCTCAAGTATAACCAGCAACCACTGCGCAATCTGGGCACTGCAGACGACACATTCAACACCCTGCACACCACGCACTTTGCAAACTGATACTGCGCACATTTCCCACTCGGCATATTGCAGGTTGTACACTCAGCACACTGGACACTGCACTGACGGCACACGGCGCACTACGTACGTGTAATGCCTCTGGGGGGGGGGGGGGGAGCAAATCCACTCGGGTCCTCATGTCCAAAAACCCCAGTCTTAGTGCCCTGGATCGACGTTGAACATGTTTGGGTACAGATCCTTCTTTTTCAAGCCTTTTTTTCTCCGGCTTTGCGGAGACACGAATGGGCTAGCACTGGACGGTCATAGCCTAAAAATATGCCATTTTTGATATTGCCAGTGGTCTGCAGTCATTTGCAGAAAAAACAATAAGAATAATTGTGATGACGTAAATGAACAACAAAAAACCAACTTGGGAACCATCTTCGACCTTCGTAGCCAAAATGCGACACACCGTTTGGGCAGATGCCATCGAAATGGTGAGCACTGCATGAGAGGCTGGCCAACATATCTGTATATTACCACTCCTCAATTTTAGGGCCGAAACAATACATAGCATTCGAAGCAGCCAAGATTCGGCGAGAAACCAAGCATCCTGAGCCATTTTCAGCGCATGTATGACGACCATTTCGGGCGTAAATACGGTCCCCAAGGGCGCCAGTTGGGTCAATAGCATGCCAACAGTGGTGCATCGTGCGTTTGATCATTTTGGTTGCGGTGGGATGCACATGACCCACGCCTTGCGTCCCAAAAACAATACAAAAAGGCATCTTTTGGCTGTTTTTGCCAGGTCTGGCCTCACCTCACGTGCTGCAGCAGTACCCATGCTCCTACTCCATGTCAAGGTCACCATCCCAAAATTGGGCAGAAAATAGACCGCCATGGATGAATTCTGGCTTTTTTTTTGTCATCTGGAGCGTGCTTGCAGGTTACTGCTGCTCGTTGTTCAATAGGGTAGCTCAACCCTGCACTCTAAAGGGGGATGTGAAAACTCGGCGATGCAAATCCTGATCTGGAAATTCCTCTGGAGGCTCCCGTACCTGGCAACAATACAGTACCGTACTGCGTGAATGGAATCATCTTTCTCGTTCAAACGGAGCATACGTCCCCTTCCTTGCATCCTGTGGCTCAAGCAGCCGCCAGAGCGACAAGGCGGCTGCTGGAGGCGTGGAAAACCTTGGCCGCGGACGAGACTTTGAACCCGATCTTCGTCCTTGGACAGTCATCCTCCATCTGTCCGACCAGCCATTTGGCAATACCTCGCCTTGGTCCTGCAACGTCGCTTCCTTAATCCCTGTGGCACTTCCCGGCCCTCCATGCACCACCCTCCCACACCTGGGCGGACTGTTGCCAAAAACGACCGGTTGACCATTCCGACGGTGGATGGCGTCAAATGACAACAGAGGATAATGATGTCCGCCTGGCCAATCAACCGAGTCATACAATTGTCCCCAAACACCCCCACCTCATCCAACTGCTCCACATCAGCTGGTTCCCAGACGGAGCGCCCACGGATGGCACTTATACTGCAGCCAAATGGACGCAACAACTTTGCAACCTGCTGCCCAACGTGCCCGAACCCAAATAGCAGCACACGCTTACCATACAAGCTCTCCGATGGCGTCCCCAGTAGTCGGTTCTGAAAGCTGCGCTGCAGCTTTGCAGCATTTTTTAGCAGAGACAAAGTCAGAAACATCGTGTGTTCTGCCGTAGAGACCGCATTGAAACTGATATCTGCCGGTATTCTGAGGGAAAACGAATTGGATCACACCCAGAGACACGCATCATTAAGAGACCTTCCCACACCCTGGCCCAGTGTTTGCAACGTGCACCCCCTCATGTCCACCACAGGAGAGCATGCCTCAAACAGCAGCTAGAGGAAGCAATGGTGATGGGCTTTTGAAAGTGAAGTGCGGCAAGACGGTGGAATTTATGGGAGTTCTGTACGCAACGCAGAGGAGTGTGGTAGAGGTGTGTTTCTGCCATTTGCCCACTTTGCGCATGGCTGACCTCCATGCTCGCTGCTAGGGCCCTCACCAGAATTGTGCTGCAAAGGGGGTAGCCTTCCCCCCTCCCCCCTTTCTAGTCAGCTCTGCCAACCGCTGCTGTCCGCTTCGAATGGTCCTCCCATCGGTTTGCACGCCACAGAAATCGCCTCCCAATCGCTCGTCCAACCGCCAGTAGCCGCCTTTGTAACAGCCCGCCTATGGCCTCCCTCCCCCTCAAACGCGTCCCTGGGTCCTCACTGCCTGCAGTGGCTAAAAATACGTCTGCAAAGGGGAGATCGATTGACGGCGGCGGGATGGGCGGCATGCCGCCATCGTCTTGTGATTGTGAGTACAGAAACCATGCCACCACAGCACAGGCTCGATCAGGGCGGGCGGTGATCCGTTGGATGCCCACATGTGTCAGCCGCTGGTTCTCAAGGTCCCAGCCCCCAGCAATCACCGAAGCACAACAAAGAGACGTGGCATGGATGAAAGCTTGCCAGGAACGTTCGATTCCACTTTTCATTTTTCCATTCTTGGTGAAGCTTGGTTTAACAGATAAAGTACATAAACCAATGCACTTTAACCCGTCACTTTAACCTACTTTAATGCTCTGACCCGAAGAGTGGGAAAAAGTGGGTCCCAAGGGACAGGGATGCGTGCCATTTTGTTCCGGAGAAAACTGCTGCTGAAGGCCAACCAAAGTGGCAGCCTGGTCACTGCTTGCAAAGCGCTCGGCCATGAGAAAGATGAAGGTCGCCACCCTCCGATATTCAGGGCATGGAGGCCAGCTCAGGGGTGGGCGATAGCCCAGCGCACACGACAGCACAGCCCGTGAGGACCGGGAGGTGATGGGGGCGGTGGGGGAATGTTTGCCCGGCGCGCTACTTTTCTATTAACTATCCCGACTTCAGCCCCAGATTTACCTTCTCATGGAGAAGCCCCCCAAGTAGACCACATTGGACTGCACACCTTCCCTACAAAGCACGTTGCATAATAAGGCAATAGCTGTGAACTCCAACTGTCAATTGTATTGTACTTACCAAACAACATTGGTCCCGAAAGTGTGGGTGTCAATACAGTTAGCACAATAGTGCTCTTCACACTCACCACAACCTGTGATGGTGGAACGCTTCTGACAACACAACACACACACTTTTGCCTCATCCTCTGCCTCATCTTGCGTGGTGGCCGAGTTGCTTTTGTCAGTCCAAACATGAGGCGGGACATGCTCCCATGGTCCATGGGGGGGGGGGGGGGTGACGCACCTGCCTGCAAATGCACAATTGCGTAAAATGCAACAAAATACGGACTGACCCGTACAACTCATTGGTGACGCCACGCCGGATGTTCCTAACCAAGCCCCAATGCCACAAGCAAGCAAACACCAGCTCAATGCGTGCCCTACACCACCCGTGCACGTCATTGTAAGATTGTTGGCGGGCTGTCAATTTCTTCCAATGCCTAGCACAGTGACATGAAACTGGCCTTTATAAGCTCCATCATGGCCCCCAACTTTGAAATCAAAGAAATCACCTCGGGTACGAGAAGGTTCATACCCATCCCAAATTAAAACATCAATTGATGTCCCGGGGGGCAAGGGGCGAATCCATGTAATGTTGTCCAACCCCTGCCTTCTCGGGGGCCCAAAAGAGGGCGGGATTGCTATGTCACCCCTGCGTTCTCGGGGGTCCCCAAACAAGGGGACAAAATCAGAAATGGCTGCCCCACCCCTACCTTCTCGGGGGCCCAAAAGAGGGCGGAATTGCTACGCAACCCCTGTGCTCTCGGGGGTCCCCAAACAAGGGGACAAAATCAGAAGTCAAAACCTACGCTAGGGGCAACAATGATGCCCCTAGTATCTCAAAGTATGGGTCTCTAGTACGGCCACACACCCAAATAGTTGCACTGCGCTAAGTGCGCCCCCTTAGTGCACCCCCTAGGGCACGGGTCAAAAAAGATGCCCGGTGCGCTAATGCTCCCCCAGTCCAAGTTCCAGAAAAGGATGGTGCTGCAGTCGATATTGCCATGCGACCAACCGTACACACCACGTGCGCACTGTGCCTGGGACTTCCTAATGGGCCGTTCCATTCGAAATGAACCCCCAAGAGGGAATCAAAAGGGAAGTCATGGCTTCCAATCAGTTGGTCCGCACGCTGTGAGTATTGATCATGGGTGAGCCATTGCCTCCGGCTTTCAAAGTTTGGCACGCCTCTCTCCCTGACACCCCGGCTGCCGCTATACATTCCCTTACACCCCCCCCCCCCCACACACACTACAACCTTCCATCCCTATACTTGGGCTGAATGGCACCCCCTCCCCCAAAAGACAAACCTGCCTTCCCCAGCATGGACGTTGTTTTGTTCCATTTCTTGAACCCGACACCCATGGCATGAGCGAAAGGGTCCAAAGGGAGAAGGGGGTTGGGAGGTGGGGGGTCAAAAGATGTTCAGTAGTTGTTTTTCATTTTGCCACAAATGGTGAGGTTTGCTTCACTGCAATTAGCTCCAACCGCTCCTGCCACCACGGTCTTCATCGCTGAGTGTTCCAATCGATGTCCATTGCATGTTGGCTGCCGCACTAGTCCATCCACTGTTCTTTCCGGCAGGGGATAGAGTCAAGGAGCCTTCCCTGTGCAGGGGGGGGGGGGGTTCATTCTTGAATTATCCTTTAAATTCTCAGCATTTCGAAAACACACACCTGCGAAACCCCGTTCCCCATTCATGATGGATGAAAACAAACATTGCGGTAGACGCACAAACAAACCCGCGAAAGCACCCAACAAGCAGTGTGAGACATACACCCGTTGAAACCTCCTCCCCACTTGCATAAATTTGGGGTCTGGAGGTGGGTGAGGGGGGTGTCGGAGCTGTAACTGCCCCCCCTGGCCCCGCCCTTTGGCCACATCCCCACAAAAGACAAACTATTTCGCTCTTGCAAAACTACCTCCATACAAAGGAGTCAACATGATTGCCCCTACAGCCACACCCTAGCTCACAGCCTCTTGCGCCGCCGCATTCGATTTCACTCATTTCCTTGCGGGGCGGAAGCAGTGGTATACACAAGATGGATATACACCAGATGGATGCATGAAGGCGCAGCATATTGTGCACAGCCACGACATGAAGACCCCAGATTTGATGGCCGTTGGTCAAAACAGTCGCCTCAAAACAACCGTGTGCCAGCAGGTCGCCGGAAACTGCTCAGTCGTACCCACTGCGCAACCACCTAAAAACCCACGGCAACAACAAAGTTGAAAACATGCCCCAAAAAGTGCAGCGCGCATACCGAGAGCCTGGCAGTGGGCACGAAAATGTTTGCGCATCCTTCAACATGACCAAAGTCCCTGTGCGACTGGTTGAGGGTTGTCGCTAGTGACTTCTCTGCACTGTGCCCTAGGCTACCCCTGTAGGCCTGAGAGGCACCTCAACTACAGGACTAGGGCCCACACGGAGGGGGGGCTGGGGGACTGGGGTGCGCGCTGCACTGGTGAGTCCGCGACTCTCAAGGGCCAGGGTGCACTTCCAGATGTTACCACCGGCAAGGATCGATCCAGCGACACCCCACACCTTGCACCTGCTGCTTGACCCTTCCCTTGCTCCCTTGTTCATCTCATGCATCGTCGAGAAGCCAGGTCTCAATTGGGCTTGCCCTCTTTCAAAGGCGTTGGTGTGTATAGACTTGACATGAAATAGGGCTCAGTGGCAGAGAAAGCCATTCTCCGGTATTGCGTTGAGGCAACCGTCTGAGGAAGTTTTATGTACCAAGGAGCCGCAATGGGCTTTCCTGGCTGCCCCTGTACAACCTCAAGCGAACCGCTGAGCCCATCCCCAAATCGATGGCCCCCTAGAGGGGCATTACACCTGCGTTTGGCCTTCCACTGCTTCAATTAGCCCTGCAGGGGTGTGGTGGGTTGGATTCTTGGGGAGGGGGGCTGGGGCGGCGGGAAATTCTCGGCAATGCTACCATTGATTAGCAAGGAAGCCGCGTACCTGCACACATGGATTGACTGCCTTGTGGCTGCAGGGATATCCACGCCCTCCAGACCCACGCCCCATTGATTGATGAGCTTGAGCTTGTGGCCCTTCGCAATGATGTCCTCACTGACAGCCACCATAAGAGGCACCGCCACATCGGCTTCAGCTATGGCGTCCGCTAAGTCTGCCCGCTGACAGGCCTGCACTGATATACCCGGTGCATCCCTCAACCTGTTTGCGAGAGCTGCCCTGCATTCCTGAAAGCTGGTGTCACAGAAGAGCACCATGAAAGGGTCGATGGCTCTGTGGAGCGTTCTTCTGGGGCTTGCAGCCCGTGCTGCTCCCAACAGCGCAGAGACCATCCTTGAACTGCAAGAGGGAGGGTAAGCGGTGCAGAGCAATGCAAAGGTGGTGGGTCTGGCTTTGGCGGACAGTCATCACACACACTCAACTCCGCAACCAAGCTCAATTTCAGAGGGTGCGAACGGAGGGGGCTTCGGAAAAAAAGGGTCGTGAAGAAAAATTCAAATCATCGAGTGGGACGACAGCAGGACAAATGCATTCTCGAACTGCAAGTGCTCAGTCCCGTGAGAGTGTATGTTCCCAATGAGATGCCTGCTGCAGTGGGTCCCGGTACAAAAAATAAAGGTGAGTGTCCGATATGGCCTACCTTGCCAAAGCCCATTGTGCCCTGCCCTGTGCCCTGGGTTGCCATAAAAATACGCAATGTCACAGTCATACAAAAATTAAAATTAACAATGTCACGGGTTGAACTAACGACATTTCCCACTGCTTGCTAATACCATGTCTAACTGAGCCTTCACCCCCGGGGAGGGGGGGGGGGGGCAACCCCTCAGTTCTGGACGCCAATTACGCCACCAACTAACTGTTGGCCGGAGGCCCCTTGGGGGGGGGGGGGGGGGGGGGGGGGGGGGGGGTTGGAGGGGGGGGGTTCAGCGAGGGGCGATGGGGGGGGGGTCTAGGAGGGGCTTGGGGGGGGGGGGCGCTCCGGGAGGGTCGGTTGGGGGTGGGGTCCAGGTGCGGCGATTTGGGGTGGTGGGGGGGGGGGTCTAGGTGGGGCGATTTGGGATGTTGGGGGGGGAGGGGGGGCACAAGCTCCCCTTACCTGCCCTTGCCCTCCCTCTAACCATACCATCACCATAAACCTAACCCTAACCTTTGCAGCCAGTTGGTTTGGCCATGCCAGCCATGTTGATTGGGCTGAACAAGATCCCCCAAATTTCGTTCATGGCTGCTTTTGCCACATCATTGCTCTCCATTTTGGACCCCAACACTCACTCTGAACCTAGCCTAGGGTGGGAGCTAGGGGGGAATCTTTGCACTGCGCGCGCGCTGCGCGCTACTTTTAGACTATGCTCCCCCCGAAGAGCCCTCAAGCGCACCCCTTGGAAACGCCCTTAGAATTAGGTGACCCAAACTGCCCCAGCTCAAGAAAGTTGCAAACTACCTTCCCTTCACAGAACACACATCATGCACAACTGGAAAAGCCATGAACAGCGCATTGGTCGCCACCCTCAAGAACAAACAACTGTCTTTTTGTTCCATTGTCAACTAAGTACACATTGAGCATACGCAACTTGTGTGCACAACATGACACGGTTTCAGAATCAAAGAAATGTCACATTGTCACATATGTGTGTGTCAATGCAATCCGTACAATATTGCGGTTCACACTTGTCGCACATGGACAGGGTCAGACTTGGTGCAACAAAGGGCACATACATCCCCATCATCACCCACAACATCCTCATCATCATTGGCCTCCTGTGTAGGTGCAGTCCATATATGTGTTCCCATGGACCATATGGAGAGTACCGTACCTGTCTTCGAATCAAAAGTTGCTACAAATGCAAGAGTACACGCACGTACTCATGCACTGTACCGGATCCCCTCCATATGTTCCTTACGATGCCCTAGTGCCACATGCGTGCAAACAAGTGCTCAATATGTGCCCTATAGAAACCATGAACATCATTGTACTCCTTTTGCCGCTCGGTCAACGTCTTTCGACCGATAACTGGCCATGCCACATGGAGGCGCCCCTTGTATGCACCATCCATGGAGCCAATCTCATAATCCGTATAATGCCCCTTGCTCCTTTTCGGCCCTTCGCGATCCCAACTGAGAACATCCGCCGATGTCCCCGGGGCCAACGGACAAATCCAAACGATGTTGCCCAAGCTGTCAATGGCAACCGTAACTTTGTATACGCTCCCGGCGTATTAGGATTAAACAAGACATCACAAAGGATGCCTCCTATGGACGCAATGCTACGTCACCCCTGCATTCTCGGGGGTCCCCAAAAAAGGGGGACAAAATCAGAAGTCAAAATGTACGCTAGGGGTCACCATGATGCTCCTAGTATCAAAGCGTGGATTCAGAGATTGTAGAGATGGGTCTCTAGTACGGCCAAACGCCCAAATAGTTGCACTGTGTGCGCACTACACTGCGCTTAAGGCTCCCCCTAGGGCTAGGGTTAGGGCTAGGGTGAGGGGTAGGGGTGGGGTTAGGTGTGGGGTTAGGAGTCCGCTGGGGCTGGGGGTGAGCGTTAGAGTCAAGGTTGGGTTTAAGGATAGTGTTGGGGTGCAGAGTGGACAAAATTTTCCTTAGGGCACCTTTGGTGTTCATGGAGCATTGGGCCCATTTGGTGCCCATGGACGCCTGAGGGCGACAGCTTTGGCGACTGACTGTTGCCCGGAGGCCCCTAGGGGGGGGGGGGGGTTGGCGTCCTAGGACCCACGGAGTTGCCCCCCCCCCCCCCCGGGCCTTCACCATTTCCTGAAAACTCTGCGCATCAGAGTGTTCATACCCATGCCCCGGACCAAAAGACAAAGTGGCTCCCTTAATGAAAACCCTCCAACCGCCATCGGTTATCCTCCAACCGCAAAAAAGAAAGTGGCTCCCCGAATGAAAAAAGAAAAAAACTGTGAGCGTCCTTGTGGGACCCCTGGCCTGCTGAGTGAGATATATGTCAGATTTCTTCTGATCCCTGCTCGGGTAAGTGTCACACAAGCATCATCGCAAGAGAGTGCATCCCAAGATCCCCAGCTCACATTGTACTTCTTCCCTCAGAGGTTCGGAATCATCAATTTTCGGCCCAGGGATGGCCATGATCAGTTTCAATCACTGCGCAAACTGCTCAGGGATGGGGCGCAATTGTATTCACCACTGCATCAGTTCGAGAGTACTGATAGGCTTTTGGCTTGTGGTATGTACAGCAGTTCATGTTGGTATGCACGAGGATACCTCAACATGCACTGCCTGCACCATCATGGACTACTATGGATCTCATCAAGAAAGTGATGTGTTTTGGGTGCACGGACTCTGCAACTGCAAAAGCCAACGCCACGGCTACTAATCAGGCACAGAACGCTGAGTATTCTTTGCAAAAGGCTATGCCCTCGCTGCACAACAGGGCCCTCATTTTCACTCCTGACAGGGAAAAGCCGACTTGCGCTGCTTTCACTACACAGGCTGCATGCATTGCAGAGGATTGGGTAGGCAATCTGCTGCAGCAGGCCCAAATGAAGACTTTTCGTCAAAAGCTGCTTCCTGAGCAACCTCTGGAAGCTCAAACCTGTCTCCAAAAGTAGCAACAAAACCACCACCATTGTCCCGACCATTGCACCAACTGCCCTCAGTGTTAGTAGCAGGGCTATCTAACGAGCGTCAATGGCATTGGAATTAAGTGAGCAGGCACTTGGTGTTTCACATTCAGCTAAGGGAGCCATGGCCTTGGTTGTGCTGATGCTGGTGGTATGATGTGCTGGTGGGGTCAGAAGGAGCTTCTCACTGCACCACTACATTTGGTACAAGGTCGAAATCCGGTCCAACTTAATACCTATTCTATAGAATCAATCTAGTATCACCCACTATTCTAGCAGTACATATGGGGAGTGGTTGCCCCTGTGTCAGGTGTGCTACTTTTGGCCAAATACCTTTGACTTTAGCCACAAATTTACCCTCCCCATAAGAAGGCTCC
This sequence comes from Eutreptiella sp. 'Long Island Sound 2002', assembly GCA_964036045.1. Taxonomy (NCBI): domain Eukaryota; phylum Euglenozoa; class Euglenophyceae; order Eutreptiales; family Eutreptiaceae; genus Eutreptiella; species Eutreptiella sp. 'Long Island Sound 2002'. Next base: position 51,526,267 of record OZ038389.1, on the reverse strand, counting down.
CAGCATTTCAGAGTCAACCCCAAATACATCCCACACAACATAAAACTAAATCTGTCAATTCCTATCACACAACAAGCGTGACATATATTGTGTCTAATGAACAGTTTTGCCACCACGATTGTGTGGGCTAATACACTTTATACAATAATTTTCATTGCATTCACCAGAAAATGTGGTGGTGTGCTTCTAACAGCACAATGCACATTCTGCAACCTCATACCCACAATCATCTTGCATGGCAGCTGAATTAGTTGTACCAGTTGTCTTCCATACATGAGGGAAAAAATGTTCTCGTGGCCCATAAGGGGGCTAACAGCCTGCCACACCTACTACAAAATGAAGCAACATAGAGACTGATTGATGCAAGTCATTTGGATTGCCACGCCATATTGACCAAACTCCCATGCCACAAATGTTGCTCAATCTGTGCTCTATACCACCCATCTATATCATTAGATGATCGTTACTGGGCCGTCAAAATCCCATTCTTTCTTTCAACAAGAGGCACAATGACATGCGCCCTGCCCTTGCCCCATCATGGCTCCCGGGCCAAGTTGTTGCACGGCGTGCGCACTGTGTGGGCACTGCGTGCACCTGCCGGGAAACTCACCCAAGATCACCTGCAACGTGTCTGTTAGCACAGCAAAGCAGCAAAGCCCACAAGATAACAACCAACACATGAGGGGGCACATGGGGCCAAGGACCATACGAGGGGTAGCGAACCTGGCGCCGAATACAAAACTAGGTGAGGTACAACAAGATGCGAATAGATTTGTGCAAGGTAGTCCCATTGCCCCTCCAAGTATTGTGATTGCCGTCGTACCCACGGGATCTTAACAGCGATGTACACCACGGAAACGAGCGCTAGGTCCGACAGTTCCGCAGCCCAACGACAAGTTTTGCCCCACACCAACCGCTACCTCGTGCCGGGGCTGAGCTTCGAGGGCGGGATCTTCAAAGAGCAACAAACAACATTTCTTACGCGCCTCGTCTTGCCAAATCTAGCGCGGATGTTTAATGGACAGTAACGAACGACGTTTCTTACTCAAGAGTATCACGGATCGGGCCCAAAATCCCTGGACGAGGGGCCCCCAGGGTAGGAACCGTGGGTGCTTGGGTGGGCCAAAAAACTGAATCTCCGCGCCGCGCACGTGCCGCGTCAAGTGCTCCCCCAAGGGGCCAAAACTAGGGTTCGAGTAATTTGCCGACATACAAAACTTTGCACTGCGTGTGCGCTGTGTGCGCACTGCGTGCACGGCATTCCCCCAACCTCAAAATCAAAGAAATCACCTTGTGTGCGGCATTGTTCATACCCATCCCTTACAAAAACAGCGGCAGACGCCCCAATGCTAAGGGGCAAATCCATGCAATAGTGCCCAACATATCAACTAGTACCCAACATATCAACGGTAGCAGTGGGGTTCACAAGTGCCCCAAGCCAAGAAAATTTCTCCTACAATTCAAAACCACCAAAACCTACAATCACAAGAAAATAACACTATTCAATGCTGCCAAGGGGTAGACGGTTGCACATTCATCAGTTCATACCATCACCCTCTGAAAAGGAGAGACCCTGCTCAATGTGCAATGCATGGCACATCCATTCTACTGGCGCTTATTCCAAAGGTGTGCGACAGGCACGTACTGCGGGCCCGCGAGGGAGTATCTCCTCAACACTGCAAAGGAGTACCTCCCAGTGACCATATAAACATGTGACACACATTTGGGATTCATTCATTCATTCATTCATTCATTCATTCACTTAGGCAAACAAATGAGTTTTACACGGAACATCTAGCCCAATCTAGCACTAATCATGTTGTGACACTATGGAAGCACATACTCACAAGCACATTCAAGTGAGCAAAAAAATGAATTTTACATACTACCTCATCAATCTAGCACCGATCACATTTTGGGACTATGGAAGCACATTTTCACAAACACATTTAAGTGAGCAACGGAGAACTTGCCTTCTCCGGGTCCCAAAGCAGGGGGGAATCAAAATGGCAGTGTAACTCTCACAATGCAAGAAGGACCCAAAACGGCGACATAACCCGTTCTAGCTTGGATTCCCAAAGCAAGGAGGAATCAAAGTGGCGTCATAATTCTTGCCGCCCCTGCTCGCTTTGGGGACCCATGAAGCGAGTAGGGGTAGTTGGGCTTGAATAGAGGCTCAGTGCACTAACGTTCATTCATAAGCGGCAGAGCCACAACACACATCTGACTACGGATACCTATACTTGTGACCAAGGGGCCGCACCTCCTGGCCATAACATCAATGATGGTACATGCAAATCGTTCTCTGGCCCCAACATTGCTGGGGGAGCATTTGCCCCACATGCAACAAGCACAGTCCTTTTCGGCAATGTCGTAGAGTTTAGCCCCCTAGAGTAGCCTCAAAGACCACCCAAGGGGTTTCAGTTTTTCAAAATTGAGCCCATTGATCAGGGAGCAGTTAGGCCTGAAACTTTGCCGAGCACATGCCTAGGGCTTGGGCCATGGGGGGATTCCTTGCACTACAGGCTACTTTTAGACTAGATTCCGCGCGAAGAGCCCCCAGGCACGCCCCTTCCAAATGCCCTTAAACCCCCAACTACGCTACCCTTGGGGGTGCAAAGTAGCCGAGGGCATTTGGTGAAACCTAGTATGAGCCATAGCAAAACCTAGTAGAATGTAGCAAAACCTAGTAAAATGTAGTAAAACCTAGTAAAAAGTAACGAAGTAAAAAGGAATTTAAAAAAAATTTATTAAGTTTTACTTCCGTCCACTAAGTCCCCCCCCCCGGGCTGCTGTTTTAAACGAGGTAGTCAACACTTCGATGGTAGGTGGTACTTTTGTTTCAAGGCACAAGGCCCCCGAGTCGATTCTTGGCCACTTGTGTTAGGGGCGCCCCACCCGGGCCAAACCATCATGCACACCAAGAGCAACAACGGTAGGCACACCAGGACGGGTGTCAACAGCAGCTGCTGCAACAACAACAAAAGCAACAGCAACAACAGCAAGGTTGGCCGTCCAGAATTGGCGCAATCCAACACAAATCTCCGACTGACACAAGATGGACACATGCAAGGCACAATGAAGAACCTTACATTCGTGGCACGCAATGTGAGGTGTGCCATCACAAGAAAAGCATGTGTCAACGGGGTCCACAGATTTGGGTTCGGGGTACATCCGAGCCACCTCCCAGTGTACTGTTGGGGTCCTTGGGGTGGAGGCCAACTTTGAATGACTAAAATATATAGTAGCTTCAGCCATTTCACGCAACAACCACAATCAATCTTGTGGCACTTGCAATATGCCCTTGACAACGCGCCGAGACAAGGCACAATGCAATGTCAAGAGACATGCCGGATGGCAACTGACACCACCAAGCTGCTGGATGAAGGTGGAATGCAGGGGTGCAATTGCAAATGCAAGGGCCCCGAAAGCATCCAACAACTTTAACCACCTCTTCCGCTGCTGTGGTTCAACGCCTTCTCGCTCGGCAATCAAATCCACAATAGCCAACTCCTCTACGTTTGCCCCAACAATGTGTGGCCGGTCACACATTGGGTCAAACTTAAGGTAGAGGTATTCGCGAGTTGGGGCAATCAACAACAAGCGGAGCACCCAATGCTGATTGCTCATATTATATACCTGCGCCACAATCTAGGGTTGGGCGAAAGACATATCTATGGACGACGCTTGCAAAGTGCGCTCTGTCCACAATTTAACCGGCTGTTTGCGGCGCTGTGCACTGGCGCATGAGGCATTCCACAAAGAGTCGCGGACAACCCACGCCACACCCATTGTGTCCCAATCCGCACTGAGAGCGGTTTGGGCAGCCCACCAGTGATACACCACAATTTAAGCACAATCTGTGACATAGCTCTCGGTGGTGAGGTCCCTGAAATGGCGCACCTCAAACTCAAATTGTTGCGGCGACAAACCTGAAACTGTGACATGTAGTGGCCGCCTCCAATCGTTGCCAAGAAGTGCCTCTACCTCTGACATAGATGGGCGAAACGAGCCTTGGCTATCACTCAGTGCTTTGCACACATCAGCCAAGATTTGTTCTGCACTAGGGCACCCAGAAGGAGATGTTGGGTGATCACCAGATGGTGCAGCAATAACGATTCCGGACGGAATGGAACTGGGTGGGACAGGGTCCAGTGGGGTACTGGATGCCTCGGCCACAGAGGTGCTGTTTCCATCCACATTCATAGAGGGGGTGGGGTGCAAGATGCATTCCACGTGCAATTCCTCCATGGCTAGAGGTGGGCTGGTAGGTGATGCATTTGTGGACGGGTGTGGGGAGGGGGGGGACAAAGCACACAGGGAGGAGGGGATAGTTTCAGCATGGGATTGCATGGGATGCAAGATCTTCCCAACCTCAACCTCCTCCTCCCACTTTTGCAAGACCCATCGCGACTCATCTCTGGCTTTAAACTTGCGAGCAACGCACTCCTCACCTTCCAAACACCACATGCACCCCTCGCAATAGACGCACCATAAGAAAAATTTCCAATGGCACTGCCCACAAGCGAAGGGGGGGTGGTACAGGTGCATGGAATGCCACCGCTTGCTTCCACGGTCCAATTCCCGCTTCACAAGGGGTGCAAGGGCATCATCTGACATGGAAATGTTTTTCGTGTATTTTATGGGTTTCAAGTGCACCTAGACGCCCAAATAGTCGCACTGTGCACACACTGCGCTTAAGGGCCCCCCATGGTAACTCATCACTGTGTCCGATCCTCCGTTCCTTCGTATCATAATGCCAAACGCTGTCGGCAACTCAGAGATGCTCCATGCCTTACTGAAGCTAAACGCCGTTGCATGAAGAGTCAAGGCATAAACCACCCCCCTATTAATATCACGCGCGTGATATTATTTCGGTGCGTGATATTATTTCATGCGTGATATTATTTTGACCCCCCCCCCCTTGCCCCCCTACTGCAGGTCTTTTTTCTTGTAATGACTGATTCTGCTGACATTCCCTTTCTTGCTGATGTGATTGAGGCGCGGCAGTATGATGAACTTGTTGTCGAACATGTCTTTGAGGCCATGACTGATGAAGACGTGCCTCAATGTGCCCAAAGTATTCCAGGAACTGGGGTACATTGATCCCAAAAAGGCACGGCTTCACATCCCCTATCAGTTTGTTCCCCCAAATATTCAACTGCAAGCTGTTGCAGTTGCAAAGCCTAAGCCCAAACCAAAGCCTGTTGCACGGCAGTTGTCCATGAATGCATTTTTGGCACAAAACTAAATGCATGGCGAGCGCATCGATGATGTCCCATAGCGTTGTGCCTTGTTATTTGTGGGACTGTCAGACGGACAACATGCATGCATGATATTATTTCAGCAGTCCAAAGCATTATCATGCGTGCGTGATAATATTTCAGTGAGTGATAACAATAGGGGGGGCGGTTAATGTTCCATGTGGAGTGGTTAGCCTCAATAGCACCAGATACGGCAAACAACAAAAAACTAAGCCCATTCCTGCTTCTTAACCACAAAAGCAACATCAAAGTGCCCCCTCCTCCCTGGGAGGGGGGGGGGCTGATTAACAGGAGAGACTACCAAGGGAAAGGGGGGCAGGAGATTGCTTGAATTCCCAACAGGATCTGGCGCGGTGCTGAAACGACACAGGTCAAATGCCCCCCCATCAACACACACTGGAATAGGTTCTGGACGATGACTCAAAAGTTAGCCTAATATGCAACAATTGCACATTGCACCATGGCGATCTGATTGAATGCCCAATGGTACACTTATTGCATACCATTGGTATACTTGCCCCCGTACCCACCAGTGCACTTGTACCTATCGCCCTTCCCCCACACCCCAACAGCCCACACATACACACACGCGCGCGTGCGGGCACACACCCCCGCACACACTGTATAAGCTCCCAACACCGACTGTGGAGACGGGCGGAGGCACTAGCCGGTGGTCTCATCAGCCCCAAAAACAAACAAACACAAAGCACAAACACACACACAGACACACACACAATCACGACACAGACATTAGCCCATGTCCCGGCAAGGTTGCACTTATTGGAAGCAGAAAGGCGTGGACGGCATGTGCCGCATAAATCACCAGTTGGTTTCCCCTGAATAGAGCCATCAACCAGGTGCTGGCTGGAAGTGCTCAGGGTCGCTCAGGGTAATAGCACATTAACACAAACACACTGTAGGGTGTACAGTGCAGACCCCAGTACAAAGTCCAGTGTAGCAAAGAAAATGCACACACACACGCGCGCGCTCGCACACACACAGCCGCCTGCCTTCGGACTTCCATCGCCTAAACAGTTTGGGCGTCATTTCAGTACCTCCACCCAGTGAAACACTTTCAGAATTCCTGGTGAACGGGCGCTGGTAAACAAAGAATACCATACACACTTCTTCCATAAACATAAATGCACCTGCGCCATACTCGTCGGTGCACATGAACCATACCCGATATAAGTGTACCAAACTCATCGATACACATGGAGCATACCCCTCAATTTCCCTTGAAATACTTGCCCACAACTTATCACACACGTGCCTTGCAATCAACAGTGCTCGTATCTGGCAGGTCGGGTAGCATGTCTCAAACACAAAAGTGTTGGGTAATATTACTCTGAATAAGACAATCACAAGTCAAACTCAACTGACAGGCCACACGCGCTGAAGGGAAAGACCAGATGCTTCCTCCGCCATCAGTTCTGCACTTGCCTTCCTCCCCTGCGACTATTCACGGGTAAACCCAAATCCCCAGTGGCACCCACTTCTCCCACGCGGGAATGCTGGCGAGCACCGAATCGGAGGAACGCGAACCGCGCCGACCCTGAGCATTGGCCAAAGAACTAATCTCATGCCAAATCAAAATACAAGCCACAGCCAAGACTGAGGTACCCGTCATTGTTCCAATTGACAACTTGACACTTCGGCTTTAAGGCGCCACCCATGGCACCCTCCATAGCCAAAAGATTTGAAACTTCGTGATTCAATGCTCAAAAACATACTCAGTATTCTCTGCCTCCTGGGCTGTCTCATTCCTTGCGTCCTGCCTTGTCCCCGCCACCCCTGTCCCTGTCCAAACCCATGCTCTAAGAAGACTGCCAACCCTCCGAAATCAACTTGAACCTGCGTCTGCATAACGCCCCGCTGGTTGTCTGAAGCTCCGACCACAACAAAGCCCGTGGACCGGGGGGGGGGGGGGGCGGGGGAGACGTGATTTGGTTGCTGGCCTCGCCATGCACAGGTGCAAGGGAGCCCTCCAAAGGAGGCGGCGGGGTGGGGGGGGGATGGATCAGCTCAGCTGGGGAGCGAAATAGGCAATATCCAGAAGGCAAAAGCAGTGCACTCCGTCGCTGCAGCCAAAAGCTCAACAGAACACAAAACTGGACACACGATGAATGCCACATCAGTCATCAAGTTGCGCACGCAAAGCATGGCACAATATGAAGTGCACCGAGGCAAAGGTGCACAGAAATCCCATGTGGCCGTCAATCCATATCCAACGCCAACGAAAGCAAGAGGCAGAAGACCGCTGCAGAGTCACGCTGTTGCGCTGTGAGCTCGAGCACCGCATGATCCCAAATAAAAGAGGAGGGAGTCATGGGCTGCCTGTGGGGGGGGGGGGGACAGCAAAGCAAGCAAAGCAGATGCATCCACTCGCCACTCAGCAAAATCGGCAAATTTTGGCATGTACAGAAAGCACCCATGTCAGATGAACATGTAGTCAGTGCGGACGGAGGCTCCGGAAGGCTGACCCTGTTGCGTCCACAAGGACCTTCTGGTACTCGTTCACTCGGTGTGAGTGGGTAGTGGGCGGGGGGGGGGGGGGGCACTGGTTGGTACCGTGGAGCAAAACCGGTGTCCAGTGCTTTGGCGTTTAATAACCTACCACACTTGCGCATATCGGAAGTGGAGGAGGAAAAGCACAATTGTGTCAGTGTTAGCTCGTCAATCCCAGTGCTCACCATTACAGCATCACTGCCCTGACAAGCTGCATCACTTTCAACGCCAACCCAGCGTCATGTAGACCCACCCCCAAAAACAAACGATGAGGAACGCAGATAAAATGATCATATGGAACGATGCAGGGGCTGACAACTCTGACAGCAGATGTTGTTGTTTCCAACGGAACAGCAGGCAGGGCAAACAGAAGGAAACAAATGACAAAGGTCACAGTCACGGTCACTGTCACTGTCACAGTCACTATTACTACCAGTGAGCACTGTCACCATCAGCCCGAAAAAAGCCAGGTGTGACATCAAACTGTGACATTGTCACAGGTAGCCAGCCCCCCCCCCCTCCCCCCACACCCACCTCTAGAATGACGCCATTCTTATTCGTAACCCTACTCCTCACTACAACACAGTGTCACCGCAGGGGGCCACAGGGGGGAATGACAAGGCAGGAAAGATAACACGGGGAGGTGAGAAAAGGCGTTGGACAATGAGGGTCAGATTGGTCCCTCAAACAGCACAAGAGAGCACGTACGAGGGAAGCCAATGCACATGTACGCTGCTGCTGGAAGGCCTATCGTCGCCTAGGAATGGGATAAGGTCATGCATCGCGTTGGGCGTTGGCATCCATCAAGGCTTGCATTCGTGCCTCAGCTGCCTCTGCAGCAGCAGCCTTGCCCTTAGCACCGAACCGAGCCCCGGGTTTGGGCGCACTCGGTTCTCCCCCGGACCCCACTGTTCTGCCTTGCGGTCCGGTGCCTTTCACTGTCGTGCCTGTCAGGATCTTGCCTTTGGGCTCTGAGGGACAACGGATCGCACAGTCAACACATGTCATCCTTTCGAGGACCCTGCCCTCTCCACCCCCTCCATCCAGTGTGGCTCCGGACACCACTGCCCCATGCGCAGGTGTGATATGGACGCACTGGCAAGATAGACAGGACCTCCCCCACTCTGTGTGACCCCCCTGTGTGACATTCCGTCTGGTTGTTGCTCCTTTACGGGGCCCTGGACGGTCACCCGTTCTTCCCTTCGCATGTTGCGTCGGGTCGCTACTTTCTGTCGGCCGCTGCGGCCGGTGCTCCCCCCCCCCCTGCCTTGGCACTATTAAGGGAGCAAGGCCGCGTGGGATCGCATGAGGCACGCACGACTGAGCTATGTGGGTCTGTTTTGTGGGGAGGGCGTTCGGACCCACACGTGTGACGGGCCCCAACAGCCTGAGCCCCGCCCGCATCACAAAAAGGCGCCCTTTTCACAGCTCAGGTCAGAACGTGCACAGATTGAGGGGGATGCAATGCAGAAATTCCCACTAGAGCGATGCAGGCAACCAACTCATTTATTTGGGACTGGACGGCATGCACAGCTCGGGGGGGGGGGGGGGGATCACTTGCGCCACACGCACCCCACACACACCTATCCAGGTGGTTCTGCTCGGAATAGTCGGATTATCCCCCCAAAAAACACAAAAACACGCCAAGGGGCATAAATGAAGACAAAACGACACAAGGCGCATGGATGTATGCCCCCAGTAGCCCTAGTAGTTGCGCCATGCCTGCGCGACGTCAAGTGCTCTCCCGGGACCCAGGGTCCAAGCCCAGCGAATCCCTGATGAGTCTGAGTTGACAGTGCATACGTGTACTGCTCTTCGGGGCTGGCTTGGGACGGCCCTGCCCAGGAGTACGCCCTGCTTCAATATCTGCCATAGCCTCTTGAAACGCTTTCGTGTTGACTTCGCTGACCAGTTGTTGCGCTCGAGTCATTTTCGGCTGCGGCGCGGGCTTGGACTTGGGCTTGGGCTTGGGCTTGGGCTTGGCAGGGGGCTTGGCTGTGTAGCTGTTGCTGGTGGTTGCCTGGCGAGACATGTGCACTCTGACACAGACGCTGTGGTTACAAAGCGACTGGAAAGAGCGCAGGGAAAAGGAAGACGGTGGTGGGACTGACGTGGATCGTGTGGGAGGATGCCGTTGTCTGAGCACGGGATCCCTGTCTGACCGCCATTCGCCCTGACTTCGGCCGTGGTTGTGTGGGAGTGGTGGTGTGTGTTTCGGAACAAGGGGAATGGGGATGCATCCTGTGAATCACAACGAAGGATCATGAGTTCAGGAAACTCATTCAGGGCGCACATGGCATTCCAAGTTAATTGGGGGTTGGGCTCCATTACGGGGCTGCAGTCTCAAGCACAATGGTGTTCTGAGCAGAACCAACTCTCGCACGCATGACCCAGCCCCTCTCTCCCACTACAACTGGCTCATCAACATGTCGTCTTGCATTCATGATCACAACACCTGCGGTCAGAAACATAATGGTCAGACAGGGTCGCTGCGCTTAGATGAGGCCGTGCTAAGGCAGGTGAACCAAGGGGGACGGGATTTTACGAAACTAACTGCCTGGCCAAACTTCAAAAGAGCTATTCGTGCGGACATTTTGTAATTATCTGGAAACCAGCACTGCCTAACCTCAAGCGTCCAAACATGAGCAGCTGACCACCTCTGCATCAGTGGCAATGTGGCGTCATCTCCGCTGTTTCTGTCCAGGACGGCCACAAACCACCAGAAAAAAAACACAAAGAGAGCCTGGGCATTGGCTTGGAGGGTGATTTGAGCTTTAGATTCTAGTGAAGTGGTCACACATCTGCCTGCAGTGCATGCGCCGCGTGGCCATTTGCCTAAGCGCCCAACTTTGAGGCCAGGCTTCAGGGTGGAAGCAAAGGAATGTGCACACAATGCACACAACAGACGTCTCTGTAATGCAAAATGCATGCTGGAGTTGGTGACGTCTACTTTGAGGCCTCGATTTGCCATGATACACTCTCTCCTCCAAATACATTCCATTGTATATGAAAATTGCACTGATGCCTTTGCCTTGTTTGAACCTTCACAAGGGAACCAGTCCTGTAATTCGCCAGAGTGAGAACTGCTCTCGGTCAGCTAGCTGTATAAAAACAACGGGATTCATTCGCCCTTGTTTTGTGCTCAGTATAGAGGGAGGTTGTGGCATTGAATAATGCATTACTGCAACCAAACTGTCTTTCAAAGCTGCATGCCCAATCCCAATCCACTTTCTGGCAATTATGGCCACAAAATGTGTCACGAACAATGCAGCATTGCTTGAAGACACACCTTGTGGCACCCTTTTTGGGCATTGAAAAATGTTTACCTACAACCAAACCATGATGTCCAACCAAAGCTGCATGGCCAAGCCCAACCCACTTTCTGGGAAAAGTGGGTCAGCAGCAAAGCAGCATTGCTTGAAAAAACACTTTGTGATCTTTGGGCACTGAATAATGAACCTACAACCAAACCATGATGCTTGGAGCAAAGGTGCATGGCCAAGCCCAGTCCATTTTTTGGCAATCCTAGACACAAAGTGAGATACAAGCAAAGCAGCATTGTTTGAAAGAACACCTCCTGCAATGCATTTCATTTCGTATGGTATGTGCTCAAAAAAGTGGACTTTTTTTGGGGGCGGCATTGATTTGAAGTGTCTAAAAGTCAATTCAGTGGGGCAGTGCATATGCCTTGTAGGTACAGGTGGTCTACAGACCGCATCCATTGCCAATTAGGTGTGCCAGAGGCACAAAAAGGTGATGCAGCAACTGTGTCCTAACATCTTCACAAACCTGACAATTTTCACTGCTTGGATACCGAAATGCTCTTAGTTCCAGTGTCTTTTGTCCACCGTCCAGCCCAACAGAGCTGATGGTAGACTCTCTTTTAAGAGCCAGGCAATTCAGACCGTGCATTGTACTTCCTGCTTTTTTTTGTCCTCAAAGCAACGGGGCACATGCTGAATGCTGGAAGATGAAATTTTCCTCGTTGTAGACAATGCAAAAAGGGAGAAAGACAATGATACACAAACAAAACTTCCTAGTAATCATCAGTGCCAACAGCTTACCCAAATCCTAGGTGGGGCAGCAGTTCTTTGGGAAGGATTGTTCGAAGGTATGCGGGGGCATGCAAGGGGGCGCCTTAAGCGCAGTGTGCGCACAGTGCGGGCGCAGTGCAACTATTTGGGCATCTAGCCGTACTGAAGACCCATGCTTTGTGATACTAGGGGCACCATTGTTGCCCCTAGCGTAGGTTTGCCAAGGAGGGAGGAAACACACTGCACCAAATCAGGACAAATCATGTAACTCAGACAGAAAACTGCCTGAAAGTGAAAACGCAAACAATTGTTTGAGCACAAACAAGGGTTTTGATGCTTCTTCCACATGGGGGGGATGGCATTTTTGGATATTCATCCACTTTCACCCATTTCCACCCCTGTTCACACTTATTGGCTCATCTCCACCATGGACTCCCACACTTTGGTGTGGCACCTTGAGTTGGGGTGATGGACTCCCACACTTCAGTTTGGCCCCTTGCTTTGGGGTGATGGGGGGAAGAATGGGAGCTGAATGATGAGGAGGTAGCGACGCTTGACTACTAATGAAGTGGAAGCAACTCTCCCGAAGAAATAGCGAAGGAAGGCTTCTACTAGGTGAAGTCATTACTCCGCCATTGCTACTATCAGGGCCATACCCTCCCCCTCTGGGAAGGGTATGGCATGGGTGAGGCCACCTGGGAGTACTGCTCAGCATTTCTTTTGCCCAATGGGCGTTTGAACTCTGTTGTGGTCGAATACTTGTCCGAGAACAACCTGGGTGAACTGCCGAGGCTAGCTGAGTTGCATGCAGGGAAAGCCTAAGGAATGGCGCTATTTGAGAGTCTCACCCTAGAGACTCACTCCCTTCTCCTTTCATGTCTTTGACCTATGGTGGGTTGTGGCAAGCATTGGGCTCTGTGTGTGGGGGCACACCCTAGGTTTTCCGCATTTTGCATGATGTCTTATGTAAAGGGAAGGTAGGTTGCATTTGTCTTCACCTAGGCTAGTTTGGGTGACCTAAAATTAGGGGCGTTTGGAAAGAGTGTGCCTAGGGGCTCCTCGGGGAGAGCATAGTCTAAAAGTAGCATGTAGTGCGCACATTGCTAAGATTCCCCCTAAGGGGGAGTACGTGATGCAGCGCATGTGCGGCACCACTATTAGAGGAATTGCGGGCAACCTGACAGGAGTGGATAGAGACAGGAGTGGATAGAGCATAGTGGGGAGTGCGGCAGGGAGCATGTGCACGCCCTGCCCTGCACCGCCCTGCACTGCCCTGCACCCCTCTGCACTGCGCACTGGACATCGACTCTCCAACCAGCTACTGTATTTGCAGGCCCCCTGGGGGCACGATGATGGCCTTTGGCCGCGCGTATAGCGCCACATAGTGCATAGTACCTCACCTCCCGGGCGAGTAGTCCCCCCGAAAGCACAGTCAGAAGAAAAGCATCAACTGGAAAGTACGGGGGGGGGGGGGGCGGTCAGCCTCAGTCTCTGCCTCTGCCACTGTACCCCCCCCCCCCTCCCAAAACCTCAGTTTTTATGGAAAACTTCGGTTTTGGCATGTGCACGCCCTGCCCTGCACCGCCCTGCACTGCCCTGCACCCCTCTGCACTGCGCACTGGACATCGACTCTCCAACCAGCTACTGTATTTGCAGGCCCCCTGGGATAAAAATTTTGACTGTCATCCTCCCAACCAGACAGGAAGGGGGACCGTGCACGGTCGTACCGCCTTGTCGCGGTCTGCAATAGCCCCCCACGCTGCCCATTGCGGCGAGCTCACCCACAGGCGCTCTTTCGCCGCCGCCTCGATCACTGCTGCCCTGCCCCCCCTCCCGTCCCATGCTCGGCTGATGGAGTCCGCTGGATTTAGTGCGGACTGTACCCAGCAGAGGGTCAGCTGCAGCCCCGTCCAGCGGAGGCGGTGGGCTATCCTCCGCAGGATGCGCTGCTGCTGGACCTTGCCTGCCCCCGCCCTCCCCCAAAGGAGCTGGGCCAGCGCCCCCATGTTGTCCCCCACGAGCACCAGGCGCCGCGCTCGTCGCGCCTGCGCATCGTCCAGCGCCACCAGCGTCCCCCACAGCTCAGCCGCCTGCTGTGTGGTCACCCACGCCGGGCACAGCGACAGATCCGCCCCACCCGGTCCCCAAGAGCCGACGCAGTAGGAGGGGTCAGTCCCCGTGGTAAGGGCACACCTGGCCGCGTCCACAAACACGCGCACTGCCGGCCCCTCTCCGGTAGTGTCCGGCTCCCAGCCCCGGTAGCACTGGGCTATGGCTTCGCAGAGACCGCGCACCACTGCTGCCGGTGTGCGCCAGGCCCAGCGCGGGCCCCAGCGCAGCCATGACCGGGCACCCGCCAGAAAGCACCCCCCCCAGGTTCCCCGGGCGACCCAACCACCCTATCTTCCCTAGTAGCCGCCTCAGGGCGACATAGGTGTATGGCCTGAGGGCCAGCTTCACCCATGCCGCCACCACCGCCGCCACCGCCGATGCCGCCGGCGCCACCCTGCACCCTGCAAGGTCCACATCCTTGCCCATCCACCGCAAGGAGCGCTGCGGCGTGAAGACGGACTTCTCACTGATGAGGAAGCCTGCCTGTCGTAGGAGGCGTGCCGCACTGTCGGTGACAGTGGCCACCTCCCCCGGATCATGACCGACAAAAAGGACGTCATCCAGGTACTGTACCACCACCACCCCCCCCTTCCCCAGGTCCCGCAGCAGGTCGGAAATAAGGGCCTGGACCAGCCCAGGCGCCTGGTGCCAGCCAAAGGGCACCCGCAGAAAAGCATATGTGTGCCCCTGGGCCGCCACCCGGATGGTGTTCGCCAGGGGGGGGGGGAGCTCCACACTCCAATAGCAGTTAGCTATGTCCAGCTTGGTGCCCCACAGCCCCCCCCCCCCCTGCCCCACCCACCCTTCCCCCCAGGTCCCTGAGAAGGATGGCCAGGCCCTCCAGCGACGGCAGCTTGAAGGGGCGGGCCTTGTACTTGCATCCCCGGTTGAACATCTTCATGTTCACAATCAGGGCGCATTTGCGCTCCGATTTCCACTTGACGAAAACCTCCGCATTCGCATCCCCCCCCACCACGCTGACCAGGCCCTGGGACGCGAGGGTGGAGAGGAGGGCTGCCACCCGTGGGCAGCGGGAGGGGGGGAGGGGATGGACACGCCCCCCCGCCCTGCCAAACTCGGGGTCAGCCCAGTCCTTCCAGACGTGCGGCGGGACTTGTACGCGGCCCGCGTCCCCCAGCCCACGCGCCGCGAGCTCCACAGTGACGCGCGACTGGTTGTTCAGGCGGGTCGAGGAGCCCCCATCGAGCGGGATTTCGCCCCCCGCCAGGAGGTGCAGTGCCTCCTCCGCCAGCGCCAGGTCCGCGGCCGCTGCCCTCTCCTTCCACGCCGGGCGATCCACAGCCCACTTGATGGACTCCGCCCACCACGCCTGCAAGAGGGACAGGACATCGTCAGCAGGGGCCCTCAGGCTGCGCCCCATGTGGCGCGCCGCCGCCTCCAGGTGGTCGTTCCAGTCGAGGCCGCACCTGGCGCACCGGGCAACCGCCAGCTGCATCCCCAGCCGCTCCGCTGCGCCGTCTCGCCGGCGCCCCCCCGGGTGCCTGGGTGCCTCTGGTGCTTGCCCTTGCCGGCGTGACTCGGGGCACAGCCGCGGAACGGGGGGCTGCGGCTCGGCGGTCGGCCGCTCCATCTGCGGCCTGCTTGGCTCGGGGCTTTGGGGCGGGCTCAGCCCGCGTTGCCCGCGCTGCGGGTGCCGACCGGCCGCGGGCCACGGCTCGGTGCACGTAGGCCTTGCGCTGGCCTTGGCGGGGGTGTCTGGCGGCCCTGCGCGCCACCGTGCCGGGCGACTCGTCACTGGAGGAGCCCAGTACGATGGTCTCCTGCATGTCGGAATCGCCACGCAGGCCGGTCCCTTGGCCGCCATGGTTCCCAGCGCGGACATCGGGTGGGGCAGGGGCGGCGCCCGTCCCGTCGGGGCCGCGGGGCCCAAGCGTGCCGAGCGCCCAGAGCTGGTACGCGTGGACCGGCCGGATCTCGACCCCAAATCCCGGTGTTGGCCAGGGCACATTGTCGGGCAGGAAGAACTCCCATCCAGGGGGCGCGCTGGCATACCTGTGCGCCTCCGCTTCGTTGTCCCATCGGCCAGCCACCGCGATGCTGGCGACGGCGGCCCCGAACGCCCGCATGGCCGCAGCTCCTCCGCGTCTCCACGCGTGCCACCCCATGGATTCCCACCCCGTGGCAGCCAGCAAGCCATGGATCGCCGCTTGGAGGTCGAACGCGGCAGCCATAAGCGGCACTGACGCGGGCCTGCCGGACACCCACGGGTGGGCTGCCATCGCCGCGCGCCATGCTTCGGGCCACGCTCCCAGCCGTACCGTGACCCAGTCGTCGTCCTTCTTGTCATCGAAGAACCCCAGCACGCACCGCTTCCGCAAGTCCACGGGCCGTACGCTGGCTGCTTCACCCACCCTGAGGAGAGTGGCGAAGGAGATGACGGCAAGGCCCAGGCAGAACCAGTCGAGGGTGGTCCTGATGCCCCGCGCCATGAGTCGGAGGGTGACCAGCTCGGCCCATACTTGAGTGGGTCGTGGCGCGGCAGTGGTGGTGGCGGCACCTCATGCCATGAGCCAGTGCACGGGCCGCACCGTGGGTCGTATGCATCCCAGCTTCTCCGCCAGGCGAAGGGCTGATATGACGCCTCGTAGCGTCCCAGGCTGCTGGCCCATGGCGGCGCGTCGGACGAGGTACTGGGACAGTGCCCCCGCCGCGTCCAGCTCGGGCCAGTGCGCCGCGAACCGGCCCACATCCCTGAGGATTGCTGTCCACCGCTCCACGGTTCCAGGGGACCACCGCCGGATGGCCAGCGCGAGGGGCTCCTCCATGTAGTTGCCCCACCATAGGCTGTCCACTGCCGACCCCGCGTATCGGAGGTCGAGTGCCCCGCCCCCTTCGTCATCGGCGCCTCCGTCGCCGGCGTGCCCATCCCTGGCGCTGGCGCCAGGTTCTTCAGCAGCTGGCCGGCGCTGGGGCCGGCCCGGCCGGAAAGGGCGGGGGGGCCTGGGCAGGCGGCGCCGGGCACGGGCCGCCCACGGCCCAGTGGTTGCGGCCACACCGAAAACATGGGTACGGGGGGGGTCCAGTCGCGTCATAGGTGCGGCCCGTGCTGTGCGCTGTGTACAGGCTCTGGCTACCCACGGTACTGAACCCCCCCCGGTACGAGCCTGCGACGGAACCGGCGACGGAGGGGGCCCGCCCCTGGGTACCACTGGCACAGTCCCTGGCCCGGTGTCCGTGCAAGCCACAGCGGAAGCATGCCCCAGGGGGGGCAGGGGCCGGGGCCTGCGCCTGAGCCGGCGCCTGAGTCTGGGTCTGCGCCTGGGTCTGCGCCTGGGTCTGACTCGGCGTAGGCTGCTGGGCTTGGGCGTACCATCCCTGTGGCGCTGGCCGCGCCGCCGCCCCAGCAGGGTGGGTGGGCGTAGGCTGGCAGTCCCTGTAGACCACCTTCCACCGCGTTTCCACAACCGCATTGCCCCTCCCAACGGGGTCTTCCGCTTTGAGCCAGGTGCTCAAGGCCTGGACGAGCTCCTGCTGCCAGAGCCAGGGGAGTTGCCCCGCGGCTATCTTGGCTAGCTCTCCCTCGGATAGGGGTGGTACCTTTGGTAGCTGGAGCTCCCGGATGCGAGCCTCCAGCCGTCGTATCTCCGCCTGCTCCGGGGACTCCTGCGGCTCCCGCGGCTGGTCTTTCGGCGTCTCCTCTGCCTGCTCCCGGGCAGGCGGGCTAGGCTGCGGCACCGCCTTCCACGCAGCCGCCTCGACGTCGAGCCGCAGGTCCGTTGATCGCTCAAAGAGGGCCATGTATATGAGGGCCGTCGGGGCGTCAAGCCCGCCGCCGGCCCACTCCACCGCCCGATCAACGCCCGCCACGGACAGGCCATCCTCCATCAGCCGCTCCTGGTACCGGGCAGCCATGATGCCGGCGTCCGCGCTGTCCAGGAACCCGTACGCGGTAGCCGCTGCGTGATCTCGCCACCGCTCCCAGCGTGCGTACTCGGGGGTCTTGACGGGGTCCAGGTCCATGTCGTCCCGGTTGAAAGCCAGCCTGGCCCGCTTTGCCCCGCGGCTCTCCCCACCAGCCGCGTCCGATGACCCATTCAATGTATCCCCCGGCATGCTAGTAGTCCCCCCGAAAGCACAGTCAGAAGAAAAGCATCAACTGGAAAGTACAGGGGGGGGGGGGGCGGTCAGCCTCACTCTCTGCCTCTGCCACTGTACCCCCCCCCTCCCAAAACCTCAGTTTTTATGGAAAACTTCGGGTGGGGGGAGGGGGGGTTGGCACCCATCCCCCCTGCAGCCGCAAGCGGGTCATAAAGTGCTCCACACATGCACATCCTGGTATGCATATGCAGCAATGTTCGGCAGTCCTCGATTCCATTCAGCTTCACAATTATCCTGGGCCGGCTTATGGCCAAGTTCTTGCACTGCTTGCACACTGCGTGCATACTGCGCACGCAGAGGCTGGGATACTCACCGAATAATATTTTTTTGATTGACTCCAGAAGTTCAAAGAGTACTCAAGACTGTGCTGGGATACTCACCCAAGAATACCTATCATCTGTCTGGTAGCACGGCGAAGCAGCAAAGCCCACATGAGAACAACGAAATTGCCTTCAACTTGGTAATCAACTGTCGTTGTGAACAAGCCACCCGGTCTTGTAAAGTACAACTATGCAAGGGCATGCAAGATGCACACATGTTCAAGTGGCAAGTGCCACACTCGTATATATCACCAAGACGGTGGCCACACAATTGGCAACAAACACCGTCATCATTTTCCTCCTCCTCAATGGTTGCCTCCTCTTGTGCCCATACACACTCAGACACATGAGGCCAAGGTCCATAGGGTTGATACTTAGTCTATATGTGAATGCAAAACTAAGTAAGGTGGAGCAAAATACGCACATGGCCGTGCAGCTCCTCTGCAAAGCGTGTCCGGACATCGCGGACAATCCTCCATTGCCACAACCGTGCAAAGAGGTGCTCCACCCTTGCACGATAGAACCCATGAACATCATTATACTCTTGTTGGTCGTCAGTCAAAATTTTCTGACCAATATAAGGTACAGCGGTGTGCAAGCGGCGCTTATAGGCGCCGTCATGCGCACCTGTTTCAAAGTCGAAAAACTGCCCATGTGTTCGCGAAGGACCACATTGACACCAAATCATAACATCCGCGGAGCTTCAGGGCATAAGGTCACATATCCATACTATATTCCCGAGATTGTCCACAGCCACGGTTATCTTATACACGTGGCCTGCGTACTTGGGATTAAAACGGACATCCGACAAATCTCCACCCACCGAGCATATGGGCATGCTGTCGGTAAAATGCGTTACGAAATAGGGGAAGTGGGGATGATGGTTGTACACTGAAAGTCTCTCCTCCCACCATATCTCATCTACAGCGAAGTTCAACAAGGTGCGAAGACGAGAAACATTTCGCATATACACGTCATCCGAACAATCGGAACAAGATTGATAAGCACAGTTGTCCCAATTGGGGCATTGTCGGAGAAAGTACAGGTATTGGAAGAACTTTTGGAGGAACAACAAACCTTCCGCGCCATACTTCATATAGAATTCGTACGCTGTAACACAGTCAACGCCAATGAGATTGACTTGTTTGCGGAGTAGCGCATAGGTTTGGCGGGGCTCATTGCTTTTGCTCTTCAAATGCATCCTTGGCAACAAGAAAGTGTGGATTGCGAGTCCCTAACCCCTACTCAAGGGCCCACGCAACAAAGCTCGGATTGAGAGTCCCTAACCCCAACTCAAGGGGCCACACAACAAAGCGTGGATTGCGAGTCCCTAACCCCAACTCAAGGGGCCACGCAACAAGGTGTGGATTGAGAGTCCCTAACCCCAACTCAAGGGGCCATGCAAGAAAAGCGTGGGTTGAGAGTCCCTAACCCGAACTCAAGGGGCCACGCAACAAAGCGTGGATTGAGAGTCCCTAACCCCAACTCTAGGGGCCACGCAACAAGGCGTGGATTGAGAGTCCCTAACCCCAACTCAAGGGGCCACGCAACAAAGCGTGGATTGAGAGTCCCTAACCCCAACTCAAGGGGCCATGCAACAAGGCGTGTATTGAGAGTCCCTAACCCCAACTCAAGGGGCCACGCAACAAAGCATGGATTGAGAGTCCCCAACCCGAACTCAAGGGGCCATGCAACAAAGAGTGGATTGAGAGTCCCTAACCCCAACTCAAAGGGCCACGCAACAAAGCGTGGATTGAGAGTCCCTAACCCCAACTCAAGGGGCCACACAACAAAGCGTGGATTGAGAGTCCCTAACCCCAACTCAAGGGGCCACACAACAAAGCCTGGATTGAGAGTCCCTAACCCCAACTCAAGGGGCCACACAACAAGGTGTGGATTGAGAGTCCCTAACCCCAACTCAAGGGGCCACGCAACAAGGTGTGGATTGAGAGTCCCTAACCCCAACTCAAGGGGCCATGCAACAAAGCGTGGGTTGAGAGTCCCTAACCCCAACTCTAGGGGCCACGCAACAAAGCGTAGATTGAGAGTCCCTAACCCCAACTCAAGGGGCCACGCAACAAAGCGTGGATTGGGAGTCCCTAACCCCAACTCAAGGGGCCACGCAACAAAGCGTGTATTGAGAGTCCCTAACCCCAACTCAAGGGGCCACGCAACAAAGCATGGATTGAGAGTCCCCAACCCGAACTCAAGGGGCCATGCAACAAAGAGTGGATTGAGAGTCCCTAACCCCAACTCAAGGGGCCACGCAACAAAGCGTGGATTGAGAGTCCCTAACCCCAGCTCAAGGGGCCACACAACAAAGCGTGGATTGAGAGTCCCTAACCCCAACTCAAAGGGGCACGTAACAAAGCCTAGATTGAGAGTCCCTAACCCCAACTCAAGGGGCCACACAACAAAGCGTGGATTGAGAGTCCCTGACCCCAACTCAAGGGGCCACGCAACAAAGCGTGGATTGAGAGTCCCTAACCCCAACTCAAGGGGCCACACAACAAAGCGTGGATTGAGAGTCCCTAACCCCAACTCAAGGGGCCACGCAACAACGCATGGATTCACAGTCCCTAACCCCAACTCAAGGGGCCACGCAACAAAGCGTGGATTGAAAGTCCCTAACCCCAACTCAAAGGGCCACACAACAAAGCGTGGATTGAGAGTCCCTAACCCCAACTGAAGGGGCCATGCAACAAAGCGTGGATGAGAGTCCCTAACCCCAACTCAAAGGGCCACGCAATAAAGCGTGGATTGCGAGTCCGTACCCCAGCTCAAGGGGCCACGCAACAAGGCGTGGAATGAGAGTCCCTCACCCCAACTCAAGGGGCCATACAACAAGGCATGGATTGAGAGTCCCTAGCCCCAACTCAAGGGGCCACGCAACAAAGCGTGGATTGAGAGTCCCTACCCCCAACTCAAGGGGCCACGCAACAAAGCGTGGATTGAGAGTCCCTAACCCCAACTCAAGGGGCCACGCAACAAAGCGTGGATTGAGAGTCCCTAACCCCAACTCAAGGGGCCACGCAACAAGGCGTGGATTGAGAGTCCCTAACCCCAACTCAAGGGGCCACGCAACAAGGTGTGGATTGCGAGTCCCTAACCCCAACTCAAAGGGCCACACAACAAAGCGTGGATTCAGAGTCCCTAACCCCAACTCAAGGGGCCACGCAACAAAGCGTGGATTCACAGTCCCTAACCCCAACTCCAGGGACCACGCAACAAAGCGTGGATTGACAGTCCCTAACGCCAACTCAAGGGGCCACGCAACAAAGCGTGGATTGAGAGTCCCTAACCCCAACTCAAGGGGCCACGCAACAAGGTGTTGATTCACAGTCCCTAACCCGAACTCAAGGGGCCACGCAACAAAGCGTGGATTGAGAGTCCCTGACCCCAACTCAAGAGGCCACGCAACAAAGCGTGGATCGAGAGTCTCTAACCCCAACTCAAGGGGCCACGCAACAAAGCGTGGATTGAAAGTCCCTAACCCCAACTCAAAAAGCCACACAACAAAGCGTGGATTGAGAGTCCCTAACCCCACCTCAAGGGGCCACGCAACAAGGTGTGGATTGCGAGTCCCTAACCCCAACTCTAGGGGCCACGCAACAAAGCGTGGATTGAGAGTCCCTAACCCCAACTCAAGGGGCCACGCAACAAAGCGTGGATTGAAAGTCCCTAACCCCAAACTCAAGGGCCCACGCAACAAGGCGTGGATTGCGAGTCCCTAACCCCAACTCAAGGGGCCACGCAACAAAGCGTGGATTGAAAGTACCTAACCCCAACTCAAGGGGCCACGCAACAAAGCGTGGATTGCGAGTCCCTAACCCCAACTCAAGGGGCCACGCAACAAGGCGTGGATTGAGAGTCCCTAACCCCAACTCAAGGGGCCACGCAACAAAGCGTGGATTGAGAGTCCCTAACCCCAACTCAAGGGGCCACGCAACAAAGCATGGATTCACAGTCCCTAACCCCAACTCAAGGGGCCACGCAACAAGGTGTGGATTCACAGTCCCTAACCCCAACTCAAGGGGCCACGCAACAAAGCGTGGATTGAGAGTCCCTAACCCCAACTCAAGGGGCCACGCAACAAGGCGTGGATTGAGAGTCCCTAACCCCAACTCAAGGGGCCACACAACAAGGTGTGGATTCACAGTCCCTAACCCCAACTCAAGGGGCCACGCAACAAGGTGTGGATTCACAGTCCCTAACCCTAACTCAAAGGGCCACACAACAAAGCGTGGATTGCGAGTCCCTAACCCCAACTCAAGGGGCCACGCAACAAGGCGTGGATTGAGAGTCCCTAACCCCAACTCAAGGGGCCACGCAACAAAGCGTGGATTGAAAGTCCCTAACCCCAACTCAAGGGGCCACACAACAAAGCGTGGATTGCGAGTCCCTAACCCCAACTCAAGGGGCCACGCAACAAAGCGTGGATCGAGAGTCCCTAACCCCAACTCAAGGGGCCACGCAACAAAGCGTGGATTGAGAGTCCCTAACCCCAACACAAGGGGCCACGCAACAAAGCGTGGATTGAGAGTCCCTAACCCCAACTCAAGGGGCCACGCAACAAAGCGTGGATTGAAAATCCCTAACTCCAACTCAAGGGGCCACACAACAAAGCATGGATTCACAGTCCCTAACCCCAACTCAAGGGGCCACGCAACAAAGCGTGGATTGAAAGTCCCTAACCCCAACTCAAGGGGCCACGCAACAAAGCGTGGATTGAGAGTCCCTAACCCCAACTCAAGGGGCCACGCAACAAGGCGTGGATTGAAAGTCCCTAACCCCAACTCAAGGGGCCACGCAACAAAGCGTGGATTCCGAGTCCCTAACCCCAACTCAAGGGGCCACGCAACAAAGCGTGGATTGAAAGTCCCTAACCCCAACTCAAGGGGCCACGCAACAAGGTGTGGATTCACAGTCCCTAACCCCAACTCAAGGGGCCACGCAACAAAGCGTGGATTGAAAGTCCCTAACCCCAACTCTAGGGGCCACGCAACAAAGCGTGGATTGAGAGTCCCTAACCCCAACTCTAGGGGCCACGCAACAAAGCGTGGATTCACAGTCCGTAACCCCAACTCAAGGGGCCACGCAACAAGGTGTGGATTCACAGTCCCTAACCCCAACTCAAAGGGCCACACAACAAAGCGTGGATTGCGAGTCCCTAACCCCAACTCAAGGGGCCACGCAACAAGGCGTGGATTGAGAGTCCCTAACCCCAACTCAAGGGGCCACGCAACAAAGCGTGGATTGAAAGTCCCTAACCCTAACCCAAAGGGCCACACAACAAAGCGTGGATTGCGAGTCCCTAACCCCAACTCAAGGGGCCACACAACAAAGCGTGGATTGAGAGTCCCTAACCCCAACTCAACGGGCCACGCAACAAAGCGTGGATTGCGAGTCCCTAACCCCAACTCAAGGGGCCACGCAACAAAGCGTGGATTGAGAGTCCCTAACCCCAACTCAAGAGGCCACGCAACAAAGCGTGGATTGAAAACCCCTAACTCCAACTCAAGGGGCCACACAACAAAGCGTGGATTGAGAGTCCCTAACCCCAACTCAAAGGGCCACACAACAAAGCGTGGATTGAGAGTCCCTAACCCCAACTCAAGGGGCCACGCAACAAAGCGTGGATTGAGAGTCCCTAACCCCAACTCAAGGGGCCACGCAACAAAGCATGGATTCACAGTCCCTAACCCCAACTCAAGGGGCCACGCAACAAGGTGTGGATTCACAGTCCCTAACCCCAACTCAAGGGGCCACGCAACAAAGCGTGGATTGAGAGTCCCTAACCCCAACTCAAGGGGCCACGCAACAAGGCGTGGATTGAGAGTCCCTAACCCCAACTCAAGGGGCCACACAACAAGGTGTGGATTCACAGTCCCTAACCCCAACTCAAGGGGCCAGGCAACAAGGTGTGGATTCACAGTCCCTAACCCTAACTCAAAGGGCCACACAACAAAGCGTGGATTGCGAGTCCCTAACCCCAACTCAAGGGGCCACGCAACAAGGCGTGGATTGAGAGTCCCTAACCCCAACTCAAGGGGCCACGCAACAAAGCGTGGATTGAAAGTCCCTAACCCCAACTCAAGGGGCCACGCAACAAAGCGTGGATTGAGAGTCCCTAACCCCAACTCAAGGGGCCACGCAACAAAGCGTGGATTGAGAGTCCCTAACCCCAACTCAAAGGGCCACGCAACAAAGCGTGGATTGAGAGTCCCTAACCCCAACTCAAGGGGCCACGCAACAAAGCGTGGATTGAGAGTCCCTAACCCCAACTCAAGGGGCCACGCAACAAGGCGTGGATTGAAAGTCCCTAACCCCAACTCAAGGGGCCACGCAACAAAGCGTGGATTCCGAGTCCCTAACCCCAACTCAAGGGGCCACGCAACAAAGCGTGGATTGAAAGTCCCTAACCCCAACTCAAGGGGCCACGCAACAAGGTGTGGATTCACAGTCCCTAACCCCAACTCAAGGGGCCACGCAACAAAGCGTGGATTGAAAGTCCCTAACCCCAACTCAAGGGGCCACGCAACAAAGCGTGGATTGAGAGTCCCTAACCCCAACTCTAGGGGCCACGCAACAAAGCGTGGATTCACAGTCCCTAACCCCAACTCAAGGGGCCACGCAACAGGGTGTGGATTCACAGTCCCTAACCCCAACTCAAAGGGCCACACAACAAAGCGTGGATTGCGAGTCCCTAACCCCAACTCAAGGGGCCACGCAACAAGGCGTGGATTGAGAGTCCCTAACCCCAACTCAAGGGGCCACGCAACAAAGCGTGGATTGAAAGTCCCTAACCCTAACCCAAAGGGCCACACAACAAAGCGTGGATTGCGAGTCCCTAACCCCAACTCAAGGGGCCACACAACAAAGCGTGGATTGAGAGTCCCTAACCCCAACTCAAGGGGCCACGCAACAAAGCGTGGATTGCGAGTCCCTAACCCCAACTCAAGGGGCCACGCAACAAAGCGTCGATTGAGAGTCCCTAACCCCAACTCAAGGGGCCACGCAACAAAGCGTGGATTGAAAATCCCTAACTCCAACTCAAGGGGCCACACAACAAAGCGTGGATTGAGAGTCCCTAACCCCAACTCAAAGGGCCACACAACAAAGCGTGGATTGAAAATCCCTAACTCCAACTCAAGGGGCCACGCAACAAAGCGTGGATTGAAAATCCCTAACTCCAACTCAAGGGGCCACGCAACAAAGCGTGGATTGAAAATCCCTAACTCCAACTCAAGGGGCCACACAACAAAGCGTGGATTGAGAGTCCCTAACCCCAACTCAAAGGGCCACACAACAAAGCGTGGATTGAGAGTCCCTAACCCCAACTCAAGGGGCCACGCAACAAAGCGTGGATTGAGAGTCCCTAACCCCAACTCAAGGGGCCACGCAACAAAGCGTGGATTGAAAGTCCCTAACTCCAACTCAAGGGGCCACACAACAAAGCGTGGATTGAGAGTCCCTAACCCCAACTCAAGGGGCCACGCAACAAAGCGTGGATTGAGAGTCCCTAACCCCAACTCAAGGGGCCACGCAACAAAGCGTGGATTGAGAGTCCCTAACCCCAACTCAAGGGGCCACACAACAAAGCGTGGATTGAGAGTCCCTAACCCCAACTCAAAGGGCCACACAACAAAGCGTGGATTGAGAGTCCCTAACCCCAACTCAAGGGGCCACGCAACAAAGCGTGGATTGAAAGTCCCTAACCCTAACCCAAAGGGCCACACAACAAAGCGTGGATTGAGAGTCCCTAACCCCAACTCAAGGGGCCACGCAACAAGGCGTGGATTGAGAGTCCCTAACCCCAACTCAAGGGGCCACACAACAAGGTGTGGATTCACAGTCCCTAACCCCAACTCAAGGGGCCACGCAACAAGGTGTGGATTCACAGTCCCTAACCCTAACTCAAAGGGCCACACAACAAAGCGTGGATTGCGAGTCCCTAACCCCAACTCAAAGGGCCACACAACAAAGCGTGGATTGAAAATCCCTAACTCCAACTCAAGGGGCCACACAACAAAGCGTGGATTGAGAGTCCCTAACCCCAACTCAAAGGGCCACGCAACAAAGCGTGGATTGAGAGTCCCTAACCCCAACTCAAGGGGCCACGCAACAAAGCGTGGATTGAGAGTCCCTAACCCCAACTCAAGGGGCCACGCAACAAAGCGTGGATTGAGAGTCCCTAACCCCAACTCAAGGGGCCACGCAACAAGGCGTGGATTGAGAGTCCCTAACCCCAACTCAAGGGGCCACACAACAAGGTGTGGATTCACAGTCCCTAACCCCAACTCAAGGGGCCACGCAACAAGGTGTGGATTCACAGTCCCTAACCCTAACTCAAAGGGCCACACAACAAAGCGTGGATTGCGAGTCCCTAACTCCAACTCAAGGGGCCACGCAACAAAGCGTGGATTGAGAGTCCCTAACCCCAACTCAAGGGGCCACGCAACAAAGCGTGGATTGAGAGTCCCTAACCCCAACTCAAGGGGCCACGCAACAAAGCATGGATTCACAGTCCCTAACCCCAACTCAAGGGGCCACGCAACAAGGTGTGGATTCGCAGTCCCTAACCCCAACTCAAGGGGCCACGCTACAAAGCGTGGATTGAGAGTCCCTAACCCCAACTCAAGGGGCCACGCAACAAGGCGTGGATTGAGAGTCCCTAACCCCAACTCAAGGGGCCACACAACAAGGTGTGGATTCACAGTCCCTAACCCCAACTCAAGGGGCCACACAACAAAGCGTGGATTGCGAGTCCCTAACCCCAACTCAAGGGGCCACGCAACAAGGCGTGGATTGAGAGTCCCTAACCCCAACTCAAGGGGCCACGCAACAAAGCGTGGATTGAAAGTCCCTAACCCCAACTCAAGGGGCCACACAACAAAGCGTGGATTGCGAGTCCCTAACCCCAACTCAAGGGGCCACGCAACAAAGCGTGGATCGAGAGTCCCTAACCCCAACTCAAGGGGCCACGCAACAAAGCGTGGATTGAGAGTCCCTAACCCCAACTCAAGGGGCCACGCAACAAAGCGTGGATTGAAAGTCCCTAACCCCAACTCAAGGGGCCACGCAACAAAGCGTGGATTGAAAATCCCTAACTCCAACTCAAGGGGCCACACAACAAAGCGTGGATTGAGAGTCCCTAACCCCAACTCAAAGGGCCACGCAACAAAGCGTGGATTGAAAGTCCCTAACCCCAACTCAAGGGGCCACGCAACAAAGCGTGGATTGAGAGTCCCTAACCCCAACTCAAGGGGCCACGCAACAAGGCGTGGATTGAAAGTCCCTAACCCCAACTCAAGGGGCCACGCAACAAAGCGTGGATTCCGAGTCCCTAACCCCAACTCAAGGGGCCACGCAACAAAGCGTGGATTGAAAGTCCCTAACCCCAACTCAAGGGGCCACGCAACAAGGCGTGGATTGAGAGTCCCTAACCCCAACTCAAGGGGCCACGCAACAAAGCGTGGATTGAAAGTCCCTAACCCCAACTCAAGGGGCCACGCAACAAAGCGTGGATTGAGAGTCCCTAACCCCAACTCTAGGGGCCACGCAACAAAGCGTGGATTCACAGTCCCTAACCCCAACTCAAGGGGCCAAGCAACAAAGCGTGGATTCACAGTCCCTAACCCCAACTCAAGGGGCCACGCAACAAAGCGTGGATTGAAAGTCCCTAACCCTAACTCAAAGGGCCACACAACAAAGCGTGGATTGCGAGTCCCTAACCCCAACTCAAGGGGCCACGCAACAAGGCGTGGATTGAGAGTCCCTAACTCCAACTCAAGGGGCCACGCAACAAAGCGTGGATTGAAAGTCCCTAACCCTAACCCAAAGGGCCACACAACAAAGCGTGGATTGCGAGTCCCTAACCCCAACTCAAGGGGCCACACAACAAAGCGTGGATTGAGAGTCCCTAACCCCAACTCAAGGGGCCAAGCAACAAAGCGTGGATTGAGAGTCCCTAACCCCAACTCAAGGGGCCACGCAACAAAGCGTGGATTGAGAGTCCCTAACCCCAACTCAAGGGGCCACGCAACAAAGCGTGGATTGAAAATCCCTAACTCCAACTCAAGGGGCCACACAACAAAGCGTGGATTGAGAGTCCCTAACCCCAACTCAAAGGGCCACACAACAAAGCGTGGATTGAGAGTCCCTAACCCCAACTCAAGGGGCCACGCAACAAAGCGTGGATTGAAAGTCCCTAACTCCAACTCAAGGGGCCACACAACAAAGCGTGGATTGAGAGTCCCTAACCCCAACTCAAGGGGCCACGCAACAAAGCGTGGATTGAGAGTCCCTAACCCCAACTCAAGGGGCCACACAACAAAGCGTGGATTGAGAGTCCCTAACCCCAACTCAAGGGGCCACGCAACAAGGCGTGGATTGAAAATCCCTAACTCCAACTCAAGGGGCCACACAACAAAGCGTGGATTGAGAGTCCCTAACCCCAACTCAAAGGGCCACACAACAAAGCGTGGATTGAGAGTCCCTAACCCCAACTCAAGGGGCCACGCAACAAAGCGTGGATTGAAAGTCCCTAACCCTAACCCAAAGGGCCACACAACAAAGCGTGGATTGAGAGTCCCTAACCCCAACTCAAGGGGCCACGCAACAAGGCGTGGATTGAGAGTCCCTAACCCCAACTCAAGGGGCCACACAACAAGGTGTGGATTCACAGTCCCTAACCCCAACTCAAGGGGCCACGCAACAAGGTGTGGATTCACAGTCCCTAACCCTAACTCAAAGGGCCACACAACAAAGCGTGGATTGCGAGTCCCTAACCCCAACTCAAAGGGCCACACAACAAAGCGTGGATTGAAAATCCCTAACTCCAACTCAAGGGGCCACACAACAAAGCGTGGATTGAGAGTCCCTAACCCCAACTCAAAGGGCCACACAACAAAGCGTGGATTGAGAGTCCCTAACCCCAACTCAAGGGGCCACGCAACAAAGCGTGGATTGAGAGTCCCTAACCCCAACTCAAGGGGCCACGCAACAAAGCGTGGATTGAGAGTCCCTAACCCCAACTCAAGGGGCCACGCAACAAGGCGTGGATTGAGAGTCCCTAACCCCAACTCAAGGGGCCACACAACAAGGTGTGGATTCACAGTCCCTAACCCCAACTCAAGGGGCCACGCAACAAGGTGTGGATTCACAGTCCCTAACCCTAACTCAAAGGGCCACACAAGAAAGCGTGGATTGCGAGTCCCTAACCCCAACTCAAAGGGCCACGCAACAAGGCGTGGATTGAGAGTCCCTAACCCCAACTCAAGGGGCCACGCAACAAAGCGTGGATTGAAAGTCCCTAACCCTAACCCAAAGGGCCACGCAACAAAGCGTGGATTGCGAGTCCCTAACCCCAACTCAAGGGGCCACGCAACAAAGCGTGGATCGAGAGTCCCTAACCCCAACTCAAGGGGCCACGCAACAAAGCGTGGATTGAGAGTCCCTAACCCCAACTCAAGGGGCCACGCAACAAAGCGTGGATTGAGAGTCCCTAACCCCAACTCAAGGGGCCACGCAACAAAGCGTGGATTGAAAATCCCTAACTCCAACTCAAGGGGCCACACACCAAAGCGTGGATTGAGAGTCCCTAACCTCAACTCAAAGGGCCTCGCAACAAAGCGTGGATTGAAAGTCCCTAACCCCAACTCAAGGGGCCACGCAACAAAGCGTGGATTGCGAGTCCCTAACCCCAACTCAAGGGGCCACGCAACAAAGCGTGGATTGAAAGTCCCTAACCCCAACTCAAGGGGCCACGCAACAAGGTGTGGATTCACAGTCCCTAACCCCAACTCAAGGGGCCACGCAACAAGGTGTGGATTCACAGTCCCTAACCCCAACTCAAGGGGCCACGCAACAAAGCGTGGATTGAAAGTCCCTAACCCCAACCCAAAGGGCCACACAACAAAGCGTGGATTGAGAGTCCCTAACCCCAACTCTAGGGGCCACGCAACAAAGCGTGGATTCACAGTCCCTAACCCCAACTCAAGGGGCCACGCAACAAGGTGTGGATTCACAGTCCCTAACCCCAACTCAAAGGGCCACACAACAAAGCGTGGATTGCGAGTCCCTAACCCCAACTCAAGGGGCCACGCAACAAGGCGTGGATTGAGAGTCCCTAACCCCAACTCAAGGGACCACGCAACAAAGCGTGGATTGAAAGTCCCTAACCCTAACCCAAAGGGCCACACAACAAAGCGTGGATTGCGAGTCCCTAACCCCAACTCAAGGGGCCACACAACAAAGCGTGGATTGAGAGTCCCTAACCCCAACTCAAGGGGCCACGCAACAAAGCGTGGATTGAGAGTCCCTAACCCCAACTCAAGGGGCCACGCAACAAAGCGTGGATTGAGAGTCCCTAACCCCAACTCAAGGGGCCACGCAACAAAGCGTGGATTGAAAATCCCTAACTCCGACTCAAGGGGCCACACAACAAAGCGTGGATTGAGAGTCCCTAACCCCAACTCAAAGGGCCACACAACAAAGCGTGGATTGAAAATCCCTAACCCCAACTCAAGGGGCCACGCAACAAAGCGTGGATTGCGAGTCCCTAACCCCAACTCAAGGGGCCACGCAACAAAGCGTGGATTGAAAGTCCCTAACCCCAACTCAAGGGGCCACGCAACAAAGCGTGGATTCCGAGTCCCTAACCCAAACTCAAGGGGCCACACAACAAAGCGTGGATTGAGAGTCCCTAACCCCAACTCAAGGGGCCACGCAACAAGGCGTGGAATGAGAGTCCCTAACCCCAACTCAAGGGGCCACACAACAAAGCGTGGATTGAGAGTCCCTAACCCCAACTCAAGGGGCCACGCAACAAAGCGTGGATTGAGAGTCCCTAACCCCAACTCAAGGGGCCACACAACAAAGCGTGGATTGAGAGTCCCTAACCCCAACTCGGGGGGCCACGCAACAAGGTGTGGATTCACAGTCCCTAACCCCCACCTCAAGGGGCCACGCAACAAGGTGTGGATTAACAGTCCCTAACCCCAACTCAAGGGGCCACGCAACAAAGCGTGGATTGAAAGTCCCTAACCCCAACTCAAGGGGCCACGCAACAAGGTGTGGATTCACAGTCCCTAACCCCAACTCAAGGGGCCACGCAACAAGGTGTGGATTCACAGTCCCTAACCCTAACTCAAAGGGCCACACAACAAAGCGTGGATTGCGAGTCCCTAACCCCAACTCAAGGGGCCACGCAACAAAGCGTGGATTGAAAGTCCCTAACCCTAACCCAAAGGGCCACACAACAAAGCGTGGATTGAGAGTCCCTAACCCCAACTCAAGGGGCCACGCAACAAAGCGTGGATTGAGAGTCCCTAACCCCAACTCAAGGGGCCACGCAACAAAGCGTGGATTGAGAGTCCCTAACTCCAACTCAAGGGGCCACGCAACAAGGCGTGGATTGAGAGTCCCTAACCCCAACTCAAGGGGCCACGCAACAAGGCGTGGAATGAGAGTCCCTAACCCCAACTCAAGGGGCCACACAACAAAGCGTGGATTGAGAGTCCCTAACCCCAACTCAAAGGGCCACGCAACAAAGCGTGGATTGAGAGTCCCTAACCCCAACTCAAGGGGCCACACAACAAAGCGTGGATTGAGAGTCCCTAACCCCAACTCAAGGGGCCACACAACAAAGCGTGGATTGAGAGTCCCTAACCCCAACTCAAGGGGCCACACAACAAAGCGTGGATTGAGAGTCCCTAACCCCAACTCAAGGGGCCACACAACAAAGCGTGGATTGAGAGTCCCTAACCCCAACTCAAAGGGCCACACAACAAGGCGTGGATTGAGAGTCCCTAACCCCAACTCAAGGGACCACGCAACAAAGCGTGGATTGAAAGTCCCTAACCCTAACCCAAAGGGCCACACAACAAAGCGTGGATTGCGAGTCCCTAACCCCAACTCAAGGGGCCACACAACAAAGCGTGGATTGAGAGTCCCTAACCCCAACTCAAGGGGCCACGCAACAAAGCGTGGATTGAGAGTCCCTAACCCCAACTCAAGGGGCCACGCAACAAAGCGTGGATTGAGAGTCCCTAACCCCAACTCAAGGGGCCACGCAACAAAGCGTGGATTGAAAATCCCTAACTCCGACTCAAGGGGCCACACAACAAAGCGTGGATTGAGAGTCCCTAACCCCAACTCAAAGGGCCACACAACAAAGCGTGGATTGAAAATCCCTAACCCCAACTCAAGGGGCCACGCAACAAAGCGTGGATTGCGAGTCCCTAACCCCAACTCAAGGGGCCACGCAACAAAGCGTGGATTGAAAGTCCCTAACCCCAACTCAAGGGGCCACGCAACAAAGCGTGGATTCCGAGTCCCTAACCCAAACTCAAGGGGCCACACAACAAAGCGTGGATTGAGAGTCCCTAACCCCAACTCAAGGGGCCACGCAACAAGGCGTGGAATGAGAGTCCCTAACCCCAACTCAAGGGGCCACACAACAAAGCGTGGATTGAGAGTCCCTAACCCCAACTCAAGGGGCCACGCAACAAAGCGTGGATTGAGAGTCCCTAACCCCAACTCAAGGGGCCACACAACAAAGCGTGGATTGAGAGTCCCTAACCCCAACTCGGGGGGCCACGCAACAAGGTGTGGATTCACAGTCCCTAACCCCCACCTCAAGGGGCCACGCAACAAGGTGTGGATTAACAGTCCCTAACCCCAACTCAAGGGGCCACGCAACAAAGCGTGGATTGAAAGTCCCTAACCCCAACTCAAGGGGCCACGCAACAAGGTGTGGATTCACAGTCCCTAACCCCAACTCAAGGGGCCACGCAACAAGGTGTGGATTCACAGTCCCTAACCCTAACTCAAAGGGCCACACAACAAAGCGTGGATTGCGAGTCCCTAACCCCAACTCAAGGGGCCACGCAACAAAGCGTGGATTGAAAGTCCCTAACCCTAACCCAAAGGGCCACACAACAAAGCGTGGATTGAGAGTCCCTAACCCCAACTCAAGGGGCCACGCAACAAAGCGTGGATTGAGAGTCCCTAACCCCAACTCAAGGGGCCACGCAACAAAGCGTGGATTGAGAGTCCCTAACTCCAACTCAAGGGGCCACGCAACAAGGCGTGGATTGAGAGTCCCTAACCCCAACTCAAGGGGCCACGCAACAAGGCGTGGAATGAGAGTCCCTAACCCCAACTCAAGGGGCCACACAACAAAGCGTGGATTGAGAGTCCCTAACCCCAACTCAAAGGGCCACGCAACAAAGCGTGGATTGAGAGTCCCTAACCCCAACTCAAGGGGCCACACAACAAAGCGTGGATTGAGAGTCCCTAACCCCAACTCAAGGGGCCACACAACAAAGCGTGGATTGAGAGTCCCTAACCCCAACTCAAGGGGCCACACAACAAAGCGTGGATTGAGAGTCCCTAACCCCAACTCAAGGGGCCACACAACAAAGCGTGGATTGAGAGTCCCTAACCCCAACTCAAAGGGCCACACAACAAAGCGTGGATTGCGAGTCCCTAACCCCAACTCAAGGGGCCACACAACAAAGCGTGGATTGAGAGTCCCTAATCCCAACTCTAGGGGCCACGCAACAAAGCGTGGATTGAGAGTCCCTAACCCCAACTCAAGGGGCCACGCAACAAAGCGTGGATTGAGAGTCCCTAACCCCAACTCAAGGGGCCACACAACAAAGCGTGGATTCCGAGTCCCTAACCCCAACTCAAGGGGCCACGCAACAAGGCGTGGATTCCGAGTCCCTCACCCCAACTCAAAGGGCCACGCAACAACGCGTGGATTGAGAGTCCCTAACCCCAACTCAAGGGGCCACGCAACAAAGCGTGGATTGAGAGTCCCTAACCCCAACTCAAGGGGCCACGCAACAAAGCGTGGATTGAGAGTCCCTAACCCCAACTCAAGGGGCAACGCAACAAGGCGTCGATTGAGAGTCCCTAACCCCAACTCAAGGGGCCACGCAACGAAGCGTGGATTGAGATTCCCTAACCCCAACTCAAGGGGCCACAGAACAAAGCGTGGATTGAGAGTCCCTAACCCCAACTCAAGGGGCCACACAACAAAGCGTGGATTGAAAGTCCCTAACCCCAACTCAAGGGGCCACGCAACAAAGCGTGGATTGAGAGTCCCTAACCCCAACTCAAGGGGCCACGCAACAAAGCGTGGATTGAAAATCCCTAACTCCAACTCAAGGGGCAACGCAACAAGGCGTGTATTGAGAGTCCCTAACCCCAGCTCAAGGGGCCACGCAACGAAGCGTGGATTGAGATTCCCTAACCCCAACTCAAGGGGCCACAGAACAAAGCGTGGATTGAGAGTCCCTAACCCCAACTCTAGGGGCCACGCAACAAAGCCTGGATTGAGAGTCCCTAACCCCAACTCAAGGGGCCACGCAACGAGGCGTGGATTGAGAGTACCTAACCCCAACTCAAGAAGCCACGCAACAAAGTGTTGATTCACAGTCCCTAACGCCAACTCAATGAGCCACGTAACAAAGCCTGGATTGAGAGTCCCTGACCCCAACTCAAAGGGCCACACAACAAAGCGTGGATTGAGAGTCCCTAACCCCAACTCAAGGGGCCACGCAACAAGGTGTGGATTCACAGTCCCTAACCCCAACTCTAGGGGCCACGCAACAAGGCGTCGTTTGAGAGTCCCTAACCCAAACTCAAGGGGCCACGCAACAAAGCGTGGATTGAAAGTCCCTAACCCCAACTCAAGGGGCCACACAACAAAGCGTGGATTGAGAATCCCTAACCCCAACTCAAGGGGCCAAGCAACAAAGCGTGGATTGCGAGTCCCTAACCCCAACTCAAGGTGCCACGCAACAAGGCGTGTATTGAGAGTCCCTAACCCCAGCTCAAGGGGCCATACAACGAAGCATGGATTGCGAGTCCCTAACCCCAACTCAAGGGGCCAGGCAACAAAGCGTGGATTGAAAGTCCCTAACCCTAACCTAAAGGGCCACACAACACAGCGTGGATTGAGAGTCCCTAACCCCAACTCTAGGGGCCACGCAACAAAGCGTGGATTGAGAGTCCCTAATCCCAATTCTAGGGGCCACGCAACAAAGCGTGGATTGAGAGTCCCTAACCCCAACTCAAGGGGCCACGCAACAAAGCGTGGATTGAATGTCCCTAACTCCAACTCAAAGGGCCACACAACAAAGCGTGGATTGCGAGTCCCTAACCCCAACTCAAGGGGCCACGCAACAAGGCGTGGATTGAGAGTCCCTAACCCCAACTCAAGGGACCACGCAACAAAGCGTGGATTGAAAGTCCCTAACCCTAACCCAAAGGGCCACACAACAAAGCGTGGATTGCGAGTCCCTAACCCCAACTCAAGGGGCCACACAACAAAGCGTGGATTGAGAGTCCCTAACCCCAACTCAAGGGGCCACGCAACAAGGCGTGGATTGAGAGTCCCTAACCCCAACTCAAGGGACCACGCAACAAAGCGTGGATTGAAAGTCCCTAACCCTAACCCAAAGGGCCACACAACAAAGCGTGGATTGCGAGTCCCTAACCCCAACTCAAGGGGCCACACAACAAAGCGTGGATTGAGAGTCCCTAACCCCAACTCAAGGGGCCACGCAACAAAGCGTGGATTGAGAGTCCCTAACCCCAACTCAAGGGGCCACGCAACAAAGCGTGGATTGAGAGTCCCTAACCCCAACTCAAGGGGCCACGCAACAAAGCGTGGATTGAAAATCCCTAACTCCGACTCAAGGGGCCACACAACAAAGCGTGGATTGAGAGTCCCTAACCCCAACTCAAAGGGCCACACAACAAAGCGTGGATTGAAAATCCCTAACCCCAACTCAAGGGGCCACGCAACAAAGCGTGGATTGCGAGTCCCTAACCCCAACTCAAGGGGCCACGCAACAAAGCGTGGATTGAAAGTCCCTAACCCCAACTCAAGGGGCCACGCAACAAAGCGTGGATTCCGAGTCCCTAACCCAAACTCAAGGGGCCACACAACAAAGCGTGGATTGAGAGTCCCTAACCCCAACTCAAGGGGCCACGCAACAAGGCGTGGAATGAGAGTCCCTAACCCCACCTCAAGGGGCCACACAACAAAGCGTGGATTGAGAGTCCCTAACCCCAACTCAAGGGGCCACGCAACAAAGCGTGGATTGAGAGTCCCTAACCCCAACTCAAGGGGCCACACAACAAAGCGTGGATTGAGAGTCCCTAACCCCAACTCGGGGGGCCACGCAACAAGGTGTGGATTCACAGTCCCTAACCCCCACCTCAAGGGGCCACGCAACAAGGTGTGGATTAACAGTCCCTAACCCCAACTCAAGGGGCCACGCAACAAAGCGTGGATTGAAAGTCCCTAACCCCAACTCAAGGGGCCACGCAACAAGGTGTGGATTCACAGTCCCTAACCCCAACTCAAGGGGCCACGCAACAAGGTGTGGATTCACAGTCCCTAACCCTAACTCAAAGGGCCACACAACAAAGCGTGGATTCCGAGTCCCTAACCCAAACTCAAGGGGCCACGCAACAAAGCGTGGATTGAAAGTCCCTAACCCTAACCCAAAGGGCCACACAACAAAGCGTGGATTGAGAGTCCCTAACCCCAACTCAAGGGGCCACGCAACAAAGCGTGGATTGAGAGTCCCTAACCCCAACTCAAGGGGCCACGCAACAAAGCGTGGATTGAGAGTCCCTAACTCCAACTCAAGGGGCCACGCAACAAGGCGTGGATTGAGAGTCCCTAACCCCAACTCAAGGGGCCACGCAACAAGGCGTGGAATGAGAGTCCCTAACCCCAACTCAAGGGGCCACACAACAAAGCGTGGATTGAGAGTCCCTAACCCCAACTCAAAGGGCCACGCAACAAAGCGTGGATTGAGAGTCCCTAACCCCAACTCAAGAGGCCACACAACAAAGCGTGGATTGAGAGTCCCTAACCCCAACTCAAGGGGCCACACAACAAAGCGTGGATTGAGAGTCCCTAACCCCAACTCAAGGGGCCACACAACAAAGCGTGGATTGAGAGTCCCTAACCCCAACTCAAGGGGCCACACAACAAAGCGTGGATTGAGAGTCCCTAACCCCAACTCAAAGGGCCACACAACAAAGCGTGGATTGCGAGTCCCTAACCCCAACTCAAGGGGCCACACAACAAAGCGTGGATTGAGAGTCCCTAATCCCAACTCTAGGGGCCACGCAACAAAGCGTGGATTGAGAGTCCCTAATCCCA
Organism: Eutreptiella sp. 'Long Island Sound 2002'; assembly: GCA_964036045.1. Classification (NCBI taxonomy): domain Eukaryota; phylum Euglenozoa; class Euglenophyceae; order Eutreptiales; family Eutreptiaceae; genus Eutreptiella; species Eutreptiella sp. 'Long Island Sound 2002'. The sequence continues at coordinate 51,488,712 of OZ038389.1, read as the reverse complement.
ACTCTAGGGGCCACGCAACAAAGCGTGGATTGAGAGTCCCTAACCCCAACTCAAGGGGCCACACAACAAAGCGTGGATTCCGAGTCCCTAACCCCAACTCAAGGGGCCACGCAACAAGGCGTGGATTCCGAGTCCCTCACCCCAACTCAAAGGGCCACGCAACAACGCGTGGATTGAGAGTCCCTAACCCCAACTCAAGGGGCCACGCAACAAAGCGTGGATTGAGAGTCCCTAACCCCAACTCAAGGGGCCACGCAACAAAGCGTGGATTGAGAGTCCCTAACCCCAACTCAAGGGGCAACGCAACAAGGCGTCGATTGAGAGTCCCTAACCCCAACTCAAGGGGCCACGCAACGAAGCGTGGATTGAGATTCCCTAACCCCAACTCAAGGGGCCACAGAACAAAGCGTGGATTGAGAGTCCCTAACCCCAACTCAAGGGGCCACACAACAAAGCGTGGATTGAAAGTCCCTAACCCCAACTCAAGGGGCCACGCAACAAAGCGTGGATTGAGAGTCCCTAACCCCAACTCAAGGGGCCACGCAACAAAGCGTGGATTGAAAATCCCTAACTCCAACTCAAGGGGCAACGCAACAAGGCGTGTATTGAGAGTCCCTAACCCCAGCTCAAGGGGCCACGCAACGAAGCGTGGATTGAGATTCCCTAACCCCAACTCAAGGGGCCACAGAACAAAGCGTGGATTGAGAGTCCCTAACCCCAACTCTAGGGGCCACGCAACAAAGCCTGGATTGAGAGTCCCTAACCCCAACTCAAGGGGCCACGCAACGAGGCGTGGATTGAGAGTACCTAACCCCAACTCAAGAAGCCACGCAACAAAGTGTTGATTCACAGTCCCTAACGCCAACTCAATGAGCCACGTAACAAAGCCTGGATTGAGAGTCCCTGACCCCAACTCAAAGGGCCACACAACAAAGCGTGGATTGAGAGTCCCTAACCCCAACTCAAGGGGCCACGCAACAAGGTGTGGATTCACAGTCCCTAACCCCAACTCTAGGGGCCACGCAACAAGGCGTCGTTTGAGAGTCCCTAACCCAAACTCAAGGGGCCACGCAACAAAGCGTGGATTGAAAGTCCCTAACCCCAACTCAAGGGGCCACGCAACAAAGCGTGGATTGAGAATCCCTAACCCCAACTCAAGGGGCCAAGCAACAAAGCGTGGATTGCGAGTGCCTAACCCCAACTCAAGGTGCCACGCAACAAGGCGTGTATTGAGAGTCCCTAACCCCAGCTCAAGGGGCCATACAACGAAGCATGGATTGCGAGTCCCTAACCCCAACTCAAGGGGCCAGGCAACAAAGCGTGGATTGAAAGTCCCTAACCCTAACCTAAAGGGCCACACAACACAGCGTGGATTGAGAGTCCCTAACCCCAACTCTAGGGGCCACGCAACAAAGCGTGGATTGAGAGTCCCTAATCCCAATTCTAGGGGCCACGCAACAAAGCGTGGATTGAGAGTCCCTAACCCCAACTCAAGGGGCCACGCAACAAAGCGTGGATTGAATGTCCCTAACTCCAACTCAAAGGGCCACGCAACAAAGCGTGGATTGAGAGTCCCTAACCCGAACTCAAGGGGCCACGCAACAAAGCGTGGATTCCGAGTCCCTCACCCCAACTCAAGGGGCCACGCAACAAGGTGTGGATTCACAGTCCCTAACCCCAACTCTAGGGGCCACGCAACAAAGCGTGGATCAAAAGTCCCTAACTCCAACTCAAAGGGCCACGCAACAAAGCGTGGATTGAGAGTCCCTAACCCGAACTCAAGGGACCATACAACAAAGCGTGGATTGAGAGTCCCTAACCCCAACTCAAGGGGCCACACAACAAAGCGTGGATTGAGAGTCCCTAACCCCAACTCAAGGGGCCACGCAACAAAGCGTGGATTGAGAGTCCCTAACCCTAACTCAAGGGGCCACACAACAAAGCGTGGATTGAGAGTCCCTAACCCCAACTCAAGGGGCCACACAACAAAGCGTGGATTCCGAGTCCCTAACCCCAACTCAAGGGGCCACGCAACAAGGCGTGGATTGCGAGTCCCTAACCCCAACTCAAGGGGCCACGCAACAAAGCGTGGATTGAGAGTCCCTAACCCCACCTCAAGGGGCCACACAACAAGGCGTGGATTGAGAGTCCCTAACCCCAACTCAAGGGCCCACGCAACAAGGCGTGGATTGAGAGTCCCTAACCCCAACTCAAGGGGCCACGCAAGAATGTGTGGATTGAGAGTCCCTAACCCAAACTCTAGGGGCCACGCAACAAAGCGTGGATTGAGAGTCCCTAACCCCAACTCAAGGGGCCACGCAACAAGGCGTGGATTGAAAGTCCCTAACCCTAACTCAAGGGCCCACGCAACAAGGCGTGGATTGAGAGTCCCTAACCCCAACTCAAGGGGCCACGCAACAAAGCGTGGATTCCGAGTCCCTAACCCCAACTCAAGGGGCCACGCAACCAAGCGTGGATTCCGAGTCCCTCACCCCAACTCAAGGGGCCACGCAACAAAGCGTGGATTGAGAGTCCCTAACCCCAACTCAAGGGGCCACACAACAAAGCGTGGATTGAGAGTCCCTAACCCCAACTCAAGGGGCCACGCAACAAAGCGTGGATTCCGAGTCCCTAACCCCAACTCAAGGGGCCACGCAACCAAGCGTGGATTCCGAGTCCCTCACCCCAACTCAAGGGGCCACGCAACAAGGTTTGGATTCACAGTCCCTAACTCCAACTCTAGGGGCCACGCAACAAAGCGTGGATTGAGAGTCCCTAACCCCAACTCAAGGGGCCACGCAACAAAGCGTGGATTGAGAGTCCCTAACCCCAACTCAAGGGGCCACGCAACAAAGCGTGGATTCCGAGTCCCTCACCCCAACTCAAGGGGCCACGCAACAAGGTGTGGATTCACAGTCCCTAACCCCAACTCTAGGGGCCACGCAACAAAGCGTGGATTAAAAGTCCCTAACTCCAACTCAAAGGGCCACGCAACAAAGCGTGGATTGAGAGTCCCTAACCCCAACTCAAGGGGCCACGCAACAAAGCGTGGATTGAGAGTCCCTAACCCCAACTCAAGGGGCCACGCAACAAAGCGTGGATTCCGAGTCCCTAACCCCAACTCAAGGGGCCACGCAACCAAGCGTGGATTCCGAGTCCCTCACCCCAACTCAAGGGGCCACGCAACAAGGTGTGGATTCACAGTCCCTAACCCCAACTCTAGGGGCCACGCAACAAAGCGTGGATTAAAAGTCCCTAACTCCAACTCAAAGGGCCACACAACAAAGCGTGGATTGAGAGTCCCTAACCCCAACTCTAGGGGCCACGCAACAAAGCGTGGATTGAGAGTCCCTAACCCCAACTCAAGGGGCCACGCAACAAAGCGTGGATTGAGAGTCCCTAACCCCAACTCAAGGGGCCACGCAACAAAGCGTGGATTCCGAGTCCCTAACCCCAACTCAAGGGGCCACGCAACCAAGCGTGGATTCCGAGTCCCTCACCCCAACTCAAGGGGCCACGCAACAAGGTGTGGATTCACAGTCCCTAACCCCAACTCTAGGGGCCACGCAACAAAGCTTGGATTAAAAGTCCCTAACTCCAACTCAAAGGGCCACGCAACAAAGCGTGGATTGAGAGTCCCTAACCCTAACTCAAGGGGCCACACAACAAAGCGTGGATTGAGAGTCCCTAACCCCAACTCAAGGGGCCACACAACAAAGCGTGGATTGAGAGTCCCTAACCCCAACTCAAGGGGCCACACAACAAAGCGTGGATTCCGAGTCCCTAACCCCAACTCAAGGGGCCACGCAACAAGGCGTGGATTGCGAGTCCCTAACCCCAACTCAAGGGGCCACGCAACAAAGCGTGGATTGAGAGTCCCTAACCCCAACTCAAGGGGCAACACAACAAGGCGTGGATTGAGAGTCCCTAACCCCAACTCAAGGGGCCACGCAAGAATGTGTGGATTGAGAGTCCCTAACCCCAACTCTAGGGGCCACGCAACAAAGCGTGGATTGAGAGTCCCTAACCCCAACTCAAGGGGCCACGCAACAAGGCGTGGATTGAAAGTCCCTAACCCTAACTCAAGGGCCCACGCAACAAGGCGTGGATTGAGAGTCCCTAACCGCAACTCAAGGGGCCACGCAACAAGGCGTGGATTGAGAGTCCCTAACCCCAACTCAAGGGGCCACGCAACAAAGCGTGGATTGAGAGTCCCTAACCCCAACTCAAGGGGCCACGCAACAAAGCGTGGATTCCGAGTCCCTAACCCCAACTCAAGGGGCCACGCAACAAAGCGTGGATTCCGAGTCCCTCAGCCCAACTCAAGGGGCCACGCAACAAGGTGTGGATTCACAGTCCCTAACCCCAACTCTAGGGGCCACGCAACAAAGCGTGGATTGAGAGTCCCTAACCCGAACTCAAGGGGCCACACAACAAAGCGTGGATTGAGAGTCCCTAACCCCAACTCAAGGGGCCACACAACAAAGCATGGATTCACAGTCCCTAACCCCAACTCAAGGGGCCACGCAACAAGGCGTGGATTGAAAGTCCCTAACCCTAACTCAAGGGCCCACGCAACGAGGCGTGGATTGAGAGTCCCTAACCCCAACTCAAGGGGCCACACAACAAAGCGTGGATTGAGAGTCCCTAACTCCAACTCAAGGGGCCACGCAACAAAGCGTGGATTGAGAGTCCCTAACCCCAACTCAAGGGGCCACGCAACAAAGCGTGGATTGAGAGTCCCTAACCCCAACTCAAGGGGCCACGCAACAAAGCGTGGATTGAGAGTCCCTAACTCCAACTCAAGGGGCCACGCAACAAAGCGTGGATTGAGAGTCCCTAACCCCAACTCAAGGGGCCACGCAACAAAGCGTGGATTGAGAGTCCCTAACCCCAACTCAAGGGGCCACGCAACAAGGCGTGTATTGAGAGTCCCTAACCCCAACTCAAGGGGCCATACAACAAAGCATGGATTGCGAGTCCCTAACCCCAACTCAAGGGGCCACGCAACAAAGCGTGGATTGAAAGGCCCTAACCCCAACTCAAAGGGCCACACAACAAAGCGTGGATTGCGAGTCCCTAACCCCAACTCAAGGGGCCACACAACAAAGCGTGGATTGAGAGTCCCCAATCCCAACTCAAGGGGCCACGCAACAAAGCGTGGATTGAGAGTCCCTAACCCCAACTCAAGGGGCCACGCAACAACGCGTGGATTGAGAGTCCCTAACCCCAACTCAAGGGGCCACGCAACAAAGCGTGGATTAAAAGTCCCTAACTCCAACTCAAAGGGCCACACAACAAAGCGTGGATTGAGAGTCCCTAACCCCAACTCAAGGGGCCACACAACAAAGCGTGGATTGCGAGTCCCTAACCCCAACTCAAGGGGCCACACAACAAAGCGTGGATTGAGAGTCCCTAACCCCAACTCAAGGGGCCACGCAACAATGTGTGGATTGAGAGTCCCTAACCCCAACTCAAGGGGCCACGCAACAAGGCGTGGATTGAGAGTCCCTAACCCCAACTCAAGGGGCCACTCAACAAAGCGTGGATTGGATAATTGGCCCGGTTTCCTCAATAGCATCGGAAGGTTGAAGGCCGAAAATAACGCTCCCTCAAAGATGCCCGGCGCGCACCTGGTGCACTAACCCCCATGCGGGGGGGGGGGAAATAGGGGGAAATGGTTGAAAATGGGCAGAAATGGTTGACAATTCAAATATGCCACATCCTAAATGCATAGGAAGGTAAAAAAACCCTAATACGGAACCAAAAACTTGTCAAAAAGGGCCAAAAGTAGGGTCCGAGTATTTGCCGACATCCAAACTTTGCACTGCGTGCGCACTGCGTGCACGGCATTCCCTATCACCGCCCCCTACCCATCCTCCTCCAGGGGTGTGGTTGCTTTGGTTGATGGATAGGCATCGTCGCCCCAAAACCCTATCTAGCCCTCAAGACTGCCGAGAGGGGAATCTCAAGGCGAAGAATGCTGTTGTGCCACATGCGCACAGAATGAGGCAACACATGGCGCGAAAGACAGAAGTGGGACCAAGATGACAGATGTTCAACCGCGAAACAGTGCAGCGTTCCCACTTGGACATTGCTCAAACCGAATAGCAGTGGAATAACTTTGTCGTTGCAGCCACTCTGAACCTCAATACATAGGATTGCCAAACACCCCGACATCGCTGTTCCCATGTGGCCCTCCTCAAGATGCTTGCAACAACTGACCGTCCCGCCCCAAGACTGCCTCCTTCATTCTACAGCAGGCTTTGGGGAGGTGGGGTTTCCCCAAAAACAGCGACCAGAGACTTCTCATCGCTTTGCTCCGCAACAAAAAATTGGGGAACACAGCCCCTGCTTTATGCAAATGTCCCTACAAATGCCCACCTCCATTCGCCACGTATGGTTCTGCAGACACAACGCAGACATATGCACAGATCGATGGGATAATTCATGCCAGTCCCCCAATACGACGAAAATCTGGGTGTACTGAACCAACGGAAGAGAGCACAACCAAAGAATATCGGTGCCGGCCGAAGTGGACACTTGACTGGACCTGAGCACAGCATTCATGGACTATTGCTGCCTCGCAATTAGCACCTCTCTCATGGTAAACGGTTCGTGCCTCGTCCTTAGCCCCATATTCAACACTCGACGTTCCTTTGCCCAGTCATTCAGGGTATTCAACAACCAGGCACCTTTCACCGGTGGCACCCGGGGGGGGGGGGGGGGGCGGGAGGCGTTGACTGTGTAAAGGGCAAAGAAGCACCGTCCGGCCAGTGAGTGGCTCACCCAGATCTGGCCGTGCACGTGCCAGGGGCGTGAGAAGAAGCGCCAAAAAATAGTCGTTGGAAAGCCAGTCGCTCGACAACGGAGGGGGTGTTTGCACAATGCACATGGGAGTGCGAGGCACGCAGTCGTTGCGTAACGACCAGTAATATCTCACCGTTTTATCACCGGGTGGTCGTGGCACAGGGTTTAAAAGGAAAAAAGGCCGTTCGACCAAGGGGTGGTCATTGGGCACGACCGTGGTTTGACCGGTATCAGGCCGCGGTGGTACTGAAGTCAGAAAAAGCGGCGTTTGACCAGGGGCTGCTCGTCGCGCAAGGGGGCCTCAAAAGGTCAGGTGTAGACCCGCCACTGTGCTCCAGCCGCGCCTTCTTCCACACGGCCTTGGCTGCATTCTCAGTTCATTCCAAGCCCGCACAAGAGAGGGGGGTTGGAAATCAATTGCGGTGGATTTGGACTTCCACGAAAAAAAGACCTCACCTGTATGAGTGTTATGCGTGTCTCTGGCTGTGACGTGCCTCTCAGCCAAGACTTATGCATGTATACACACGGAGCAACCCTTAGATATATAAACAAGGAAGCGCTGGACGGAAGAGCACTGTCTCTATGAAGGGTCAGGAAGAAGGCGACAAGAGGGGGCGACGGACACTGACAGCCCTTGCCCAAAAACTTCGCGACCAAATCACGCCTTGGCAGGTTTCAACATCAGTTCATTTGCTGCCACGAGGCGAGCCATCAGTGCCACCAGGCACTGCAATCCGAATTCAAAACTGGAAGTATCTCTTTTCCAAAAGCACTGCAACACGTCCCTACACTGCAACACCCAACTCATTGTCTAAGGTACGGCAAGAAACCAAATCCAAATGGTCCGTACGCCCGTTGTACCTTCGACAATGCCGTGCCTTGCGCGAGCGGCTCAGGAAAAACAAACGCCGAACACATGCAATTGGAGGGCGTTGCAGGTGGAGCTGAAGAACACAATGGCCATCGCAACACAGGACACACCCCAGATCGCAACTGGCGAATCTTTTGGTTGCACTGCCCATTGTGCAGTTCAAGCACGAAATCCCTGGCTTCTCAGTGCAACTTACCCACTTTGACATTGACGTGGTCACCTTCCTTCCTTTTTTTTTTTTGCTTTTGGACCATCGACACTTCCGGGGAGCCCCCCACCCCCGATGCAGTGCGTGTTATTGCATTCGAATCTTTCACTGAACGGGATCTTTGCTTTGGGGATGTCGTGGAGGTGAAAGAATACGCCCATTCGCCGCCGTTGACATCTGTGATGGGCCACAGCTGGAGAACAACAATGCACCCCGCATCCAACACAAGGGAAAAGGAGGGCCAGTGTTCAGGCTTCACTGAGTGGCAGCATTTCATCACACCATGCGAGTCGTGTACAGAGGGTCCCATGCAGAACACAACAACCGAACAAAATAGCACTACTACAAACCGAAGATGTCAAGGGCCAAAGCTCCAGCAGACAGGCAATCCAAAGGGGACTTGGGAGGGAGGATTAAATGTGCATAGAAGGTTATGTTATAAACTGGCAGTCGACAAGTCAGACGTTGCATCTACACGATTTACAGGGTTGATACCCTGGGCTGAACCGTGGAACTGCTTCCACAGCCTGCCTAAAAGCGCGAGCTGGAATCAGCAGTGCTCCAGCGATATAGCGCCGCATGATGACAGACCAGTTCGTTGCTTGACACGCTGAACCTCCTGTACCCCCGGTAGAGCTGAACCTCAATAGAACACCGGCCCAACAGTAAAGCTTGAGGTTACCGGCATTGGTTGTCTTGTTGGGTATCAGGACAGCCTTGTATACAAGGCTGGGTCGCCATATGATGATTTTGCTGCCATTTTTTTGAGTTTGGGCCTCGCGATCGTCACCAGTCGATGTGTACCAGTGTCGTTGACGGGGCAAAATGTTGCATTTGGTTTTGGCCTAATCCAATTTCACTCTCGTGCTCTTAGCACCTTACCCCATCCCCTGACCCGCTACAGCCCAACAGCGTCTCTGCGTCCAGGTTCTGAATCTTGAGGGGGCAGCGATGTAACAGTAGACTGGGTTGTTCCTGTTCGCACAATTTATGCTATGGTGGTGAGCGCTCAGCGGTATGATTGAGGAATGCAATAAAGCGAATCTGTAAGAGTCATCGTCGAGCTACTGTCTTGCCGTGGGCGCCCGTGACCATTCGGCGAATTTGGGACAGTGCAAACGACGCTCCACGGCCCAAAATCGGGGAAATCCGTCCAAACAACCCTGCTCAGACTGCAAACTCGCGTAAACACAGCGATGCACCGAGAACTGGCTTCCTGAATTTCTTGTCGTGCAACATGTCGGAAAAGGGGCTTCAAAGGGATGTCAATGAAGCATCCCAGGTAGGGAAAACACTGGACACTTGGCCGTCCGCCGTAGATTCAGCGAGTAGCAAAACAGGTGCAACGTGCTGCTCCCAAGTCTTCCCTTCCAAACTCATGCAAATGAAGCCGTGCTGAAGCTGCAATACCCCGCAAACAAAACGTCCGGACGCATGCACCTCGGGCAAAGCACCGGCGCAGCAGTATCTGCTGTCGCTTACTGGCCAACTGGCATCGGTTGAGCGCCAACCGGCATGGTTGGCCGCCATCAATTACCTGCAATCACGGTCATCAAAACCAGGGAAATCACAATCCATCAATGCTGTATGGTGGTGCAACTGCACCAGAGGTCAGAATGCAGGGTCAGCTTGCAAAGATATGAAGGCTTGCCATAGTCACAGCCAGTGCAAAAGCAAGCGCCAGCACATGTCGACGTCCGCGACCCCGCTTCCTTTGGCCATGCATGCAAAGGAGCACGCCTGGGATCGTAACCATGGGAAACATGAAAGCCACGCGCCATCTGCTGCTCCGCGGCACCTGTAGTACAATGGCAAAGACCCACTGGTTGCGCCTGTAGCAAATACATGATACCCACTTGGCATCACGATTGCGTCGTTCCTCCCAAACTTTCTCCACAGACGAAACCCACGACGGCCACCCCAGCAAAATGCCATCGCGACTCAACGACAACAAATACACACCTTTGCTGCGACGCCCGGACCGCTTTGTACACCGGAGTGAGGATGCGTGGCTGGCATGGAAGCCTGCATGACCTTTGCGAGCGACTCGGTGGACTGCGGCTGCGTGTCATGCTCATCGATGGGATCAAATGGTGAGGGCGCCGGTTCACGCAAATCATCACGCACCTCATTCACGTCACGGATTGTCTCAACTTGAAGCGGCGCCGGTGGCATAGTAGATCGATCCCCCACATGCGTTCCAGATTGCTGTTGGCGGTATTGCTGCTGCTGCTGTTGCTGTTGCTGCTGCCGCTGCCGCTGTTGTTGCTGCCGCCGCTGTTGTTGCTCTTGCGGTTGTTGGTCAGGGTTGGCTTGTGAAGATGCAATCTTGGACACCGCGATAGACGGGGCATCATTCTTCGGTGCCTCCCCGTCACGAGGCATTTGTTTATGTTTGCGTGGCGCAGCGTGCGTGAGAACTTCAACAAATGTCTCCTCCGAATGTGGCAACTTGCGGGTTTCAATGGCAGAAATGTGATCACCTCCCAACTTATTGAACGCCGAAATGGAGACGTCAATCGCAATTAACGTATCGTTGCAAAATCTACAGAGGGATAGATAGCACGGGTTGCACCACCATGCCCCCAACCCCCTTCAAACACCCCCCCCCCCCAAAGAAGAGACGCGTGAGCGGCGCACAGCGAGAGAAGAATTTAGCCGTGTTGTTGCTATATCCACCCACACACGGTCCCTTGGATGAGTACCCCGCGATCATTGGAAGTAGCATGATTGGAACTTGTACCGGTGGCCCATACACTAGTTCTCCTAATTCCGGCCCACGCTCCAATACCCCGTCGTGCGCAACTCCCTGTCATGTTGCGTTTCTACGCGCACCTTGTCGGGCATTAACACCGCACGCCCCCAAAACCATGCAAAATTCGTGCCAAACCGAATGAAAACGTCCCAAAAGAATTGGAATGACTTGAATTCATATCCTTCTACCTCACTTGATATTGTGCCGCTTTACCATGGTAACAACGGTGACGACGACAATGAAATCCAACAATTGGCTTAACGGGCTCAAAAAGGAATCTCAAGCACTTTACCACACCCTTGTCTTTGTGTCTACAAATCACAACTTTCATTGTACGGGGCATTTTGAGAAGCCTCCAAACTAATGAGCTCCAAGAGGAGAGGAAACCATGTCCGTGCTATGCCTTCACGCCTCCTTGCATTATCACTCCTTTGGGAGCATTTTGCCCAATTGCGAGCACTCTAAAGCATATTCCCCAAGTCCAAAGGCTTCCCCCCCGGGTTTGAGCAAGTCTAACAGCCTTTGTCCCAACTTCATGTTGGGTAGCATTTGCACGGAAGTCCAAATTACCTTCCAATGTGTCCACTATGCTGAATGGTATGGCCCACCACCATCCTGTCTATCGGCGTTGCCATCTTGCGCTCGTAGGTTTTCAAAGTTTTGTAAGTTTGCTCGCAATCGTTCTTCTCTGCTTGTCGAATCAACAAGCGAGACCACGACGGGCCATCGTCAGCCAAAACGTAATGGTTCCACTTCTCACGTGTCACTTGCTTCCGTACCTAAGATGTCGTGCGTGCGATGGAGGGACGGGCACGACAATCCACACGCATCCGGGCAAACTACTGGATTTTTAGTGGACACCACACGGTAGAGCCCGCACACGAGGAATGCTAACACGAAACAATGTACTCAATTTACCTTACACCTCGGTCATAATTTTGGCTTTCACACAACCCTACGGAGGAGTACTGTCCTAACTTCCAATGGCGTGTTGTGTGGTTGCTCGTGGTGAGTGCGTGCATGTCCACCTAGGGGACCCGTACGCTTGCGCGGAGGGAGCACAGCGGGCGCTGCAAGCGCGCTACGGTGCATAGACAACACTAGACTTCTTTCGTCGGCGGCTTGACACGCTGATCGATGACCTCACCCCAAATTCATATGGCTCTCAACTTCAAAGTGGATTGCCCCCCTCACCCCCTCCGAGAATACTTGCCCACGCCGCACCTAATGACGATTGGCCAAGGTGTTGGGAACATACTTCATCATTCAACTGTGGAAGTGACATTTTCGCCAACGTTGGGGTCACTCCAGCGTGAACGAACAACGTCCGATTCAAAATTATGGCGGAGTCAAACTCCCTCACATATCCGTATGGCCCCGAACTACTAAATGCTTGCAATCGTCCTTGTGGTCCACCAAATGATTCAATTTCTCCTGAATGCATTGCCCGTTGGAGGTTTTGGCGCCACTCAATGGAAGCGATCGTGGTTTCAAGACCCAACCCAAGCACAAATACATGTGACATGTCAACGACAAGACCCAACCCAAACAAGGAGCACACCTTTATGGGTGTACTTTAATCTTCCTTTAAATGCCATTATTTCATGATTTCCCAACAGTTGTATCAAATTCCCACCTGCTTCGATCGCTTGACGTTTCATTCGTACCAACAAATCCAACAGCTGCAGATGTGGGGAACGAGCATGAGCATCGGTACCGCAAAGAAGAATGTCAGCGGACATACAATTGAAATTCAAGGCAATTGGCTATTATCCCTTTTTTTAAGGCAAAACAACTATGAACACGAATGGATGGAGCTTCCATGAGAGCACACGAGGGAACCACCTGCCGAGAATGGGGTCCTCGATCAACGACATCCCCTGTTTGCACGAGTACGGAGTTGCCACCAATCCAATCGCCGTTGGCATTTGTGAGGTTACACAGTTGAAAGCAGCGCAATGCATTGTTTAAGTCGCCGTGCAAATCACCGATTGCAAACAAACGACTCGTGCTCGCATATGCAACATGTCCCCGCTCGAAAAGCGGAAACAAAATCAATAAGAGCCAAAGGTGAGCGGCCATGCTTTGTGAGGCACACTCATCAAGTCCACAACAGCTGCCAAGGAAAACAATGGAGCCATGTGGCCACTACACAATTCATCCTCGCCTCGGCCCTAAATTCGTCTCCGGCACCGATCTCCCAATCCCGCGCGTAACGCTTCCCCAACTAACCCACCTTCACTACTTCCAAGGTCCCTAAGAGCCGCTCCGATGCTGTTCGTATGTTTTTCCGTGGAGATTGCAAGCATCGATGGTCTTGATCAAACTTCCCACTTGTTGTTTCAGCTAGAGATTCTAGCATGCCGAGGGTGTAGTCGGCAATTCCGTGTCCTCTGGATAAACCTTTGTAGCAATGTTTGCTGTGCAACTATGGGTGTTGGGGTTTGGTACTGAAGTGCATCCTTCCCACCGAGACTCTTTAGTGTTGGCCTTGACTTCACCGGCACAGACCTGCCAAGCGCAAACGCCTTGTGCTTCTAAGAAGAGTACACGCTCGCTATCTTTTCAAGGTGAACGCACAAGTCTGCACGCAAAAATCGTCATTCCAATGATAAGCCTCTGCCTATCCACGGCCTCCCACTTGTCCCGCAAAGCAAATCAGCCCTTGTCAGGTAGATTCCACCAAAAATCCAGTTTTCAAACCGCGGTGAACGGAAAGTTGGCCGCAAGCGCTGTAGAGTTGGGGTTAAAGACGCTCAGCTTGTCCAAAGCCGCCTGCGCGCCACACTGGGGTGGTCAACGGAGAAATTATCTTTTTATTCCTGAACGGTATGCGTGCGTTTTTTACATGTTTCCATTCAGTAACCCAATATCTTTTATTCTGTATTTTTTTTCCTGGTCCGGATCGCCGTTTTACCCATATCGGTCGATTATCTTCACTCCTATGCAGCCGAGAACAAGAAGAAGTTTGTAGGCCTGCTTGGTCTGCAAAGAGCTCCGTGACCACAAAGTTTCGGATTCCATCCTCAGGTATGCACGTTCGTAGTTCAACAACAAGGTCTCAATTTGTAAGATGCCACCATTGCCAATGTACCATTGTGGTAGATTGGTTCGTCAAACTAAGAGTTCAGTGGTTCTACATTTGCGGTTGGTGTTTTGTGTGAGTGGTAAGCAACAAGTTTTGGGACAATGGAGGTTGGTGTCTTCCGATGCTTGCACCATGATGCTTAGATTCAAGGATACAAAATAGGACATTTTCGAGACTTTCATCTTGCGAAAATCCGGCCACGTGGGGAGGTGTAGGTTTCAGAAGAAGGCGAGGGCTGTAGCAAAGGATCGTGAGAGTAAGCTTCGAGGTAGGCTTGTTGTGGCTAAGTTGTTGCCTAAGGATGTAGGTGATTTGACTGTAGAACACCTCAAGAAGGCCACTCGAGGGTTGCGGCAGCGTGAGCCTGACCTTGTTGATTTTTTGCGCTTGAACGTGAACTGTGAGCAATTGATGAACCAATTGGAGGATTGCGTTGACACTGACAATGTGTGTTGACCATTTCATGCTTCTTTTGTGCATACGAGTCTTGTGCTAGGGAGGGAGGGAGCCTTCTATGCCTTTCGTGCCCATCCTTTCATTTCTGAGGGACCCAGAAGCAGGGGTCAGACAGGCAGCAAAAACCCCCCGGGACCCGGGCACGAGGCCACGCGACATCGACTCGAAAAGCACCTTTGAACCCTCCACCTAAGAATTCGGGTCCCAAGCACGCCGTAGCAACTTTCGGAGGTGCTTTTCGAGCCATATAGCCAAAACGGTGGCCGGGTACATTGAGTCCACGAAAAGCAGGGTTTCGGTAGCCCCTGGGCAGGTTTCGGACAAGCTGAAAGACGCTAATAATAATGCTCCAATTTTGTGTTGGCGTCTAGCGTCCGCGTCTTTTAATGATAATGTCTCCAAAAGGGTTCGGGTCCCGCGTCTTTTTTTATTCAAAACCTGCGCCTCGCGTCTTTTGACCTAATTTTTTGCTTCGGGGCCCTACCGGCCCCCTATTTGTCCCCCAACCACAAATTTTTTGTTCATTCGGGCCCTCTCGGCCCACTTTTTAGTTTTATGACCAATGGCAACAATCCAACATAGCAAAAACATTGCACAACTCATCATAGACTCACATTCACAATTGGTTCATGATGCGCAATGACTCAAAGGTTCACCGTCACTTAACTTTTCCGGTTTGGGCCCCTGCTGCTCACTTGTCCCCCAACGACACGTGGCACAACATTGAATAAAAGGCCATAAACAAACTGATCTCTACTGTTTTTCCTTACATGTGATGAGACTCGTAAGCAGGCACAATAAGCAAGCATAAAACGCCTCGCGCCCATAACTAAGAGAGTGACAAGGTTTGCAAAGGCAATGTTGCATGGCATGTACACACCCAGCAGCCCCAAGTCCGAAGGTTGGGGGCAGGAGCAATCGTTTTCGTCGCATCAGTCTACATAAGTAAAATAGTGCATGAAACAATGCCCGACTTGGATCAATCATGTGAACTGAGACATGGTGAGGGTGGCAAGAGAGGTCCACTGTAGGCGCCCCCCTCAATCTGCAGCTGAACCCCCGGAACCAAGAGAGTCTTTCGGGGAAGCAAACTTTTTACAATGTGTTCTGTTTTTGCTAATCTCATAATGGCTACCCATTACCGCCATCACAATCAAATGGACGTTGCTACACGACCCTCACGCACTGAGGCCCAATCAAGCCATCAATGTATAGCAACAACGTAACGACAACTGACGAGAGCACAAGACAAGAACACGTTCTTCTTCATTTCTCGATTGTGTTGAATTCATCCGAGCATTCGTAGTTTCAAGCCACTATCTTCTGCTGATTTCATCCGAGCATTCGAAATTTTAAGCCACTGTGTTTTGGAAAAAGAACCACAAAAGCCTCGTGTGCAGAAGGTAATTCCGCTGTCGCTGGTTCTGAGTCTGGTCTTCCGCAAGCACTTTCATGTGTTCAATGGGGCTGACATTTCCCGAGAAGGCTACTGTAGAATTGGGGTTAAAGATGCGACGCGAGGCCTGTGGTGGGGCAGTAGGCTCCTCATTTGTAGCCGCAGGCTTGCGTAGGAAAATGTTAACAACATCTCAGGTAGTGGCCTCTTCAGCTAACTCAAGGTCACCTCTGGCTATCTGAGCCTCTATGTCATCTTGTGGATCATCAAACCGAGGGGCACACCCAGGCTCTTCGGAGGGAAATGGCAAATGCGTGAAATGTGGCAGCGGTGCAATGATCTGAACTAGAACCGAAGGAAAGGACCAAACCGCCCCTGGCCAGAGGCAGAGCTTCGGCAGACCCTGTGGGCCCGACCGCTCGCGTCCCTGACTGTCGCAACTTCTATTAATGAGCAAACAATGCCGGATGAGGGTTGTCAGTCTGTTTGTGCCTCCTCTTGCTCGCACGTCGAAGAATAGAGACACAAAAGCCATGTGTAGTGCCGTGCAATGCTGAAGAGCTTGGTTCTAGCGCTGGCGGGTAAATGTGTCTATTATGCATTGTGTGAGGAGGACACTACAGCCAATGTACGGGGAGTCGTGCGCGAGTTGCTGTGCAAGGGCTACCCGGTATCATGGTGGGTGCCAATGCTGAGGTATGGGTTGCGACGGAAGGGAGTGCCGGACGATTTGGTGAAAACAGAGCTGATGCTCACACATACACAGCACACGGAGTGTAGGTCATGAATGTCTATGTTTTTGGTTTGTTGTCCTTCGACACTGCCACGTGTAACACACCGCCCTAGGCCCTGCCATTGTGGGGCCCCAGGTGAGAGATGCACGGATCACATGCAATAGAAGCCAAAAAATGCGGAACTACGAAAATAGGGCGATACAAGTCGAGTGGTTAGTATGCCCTTATCACGTCTCACTACAGCCCACGATCATTAACGGCTGTCTGATAAGTACTACTTGTGTTGTGCTTCGTGTTTTTGCTTCACTAATACAGTGTCATGAACCCATGTGAATGACAACGTGTAGTGGGGTGTGGTGTGTGCATTTTTCAAGTACTTGAACGATGTCACGTGACTTCCTCTTGATCTATAATGTTGTGGGTGCACGCGAAGGTCCACGGTCCACAACGTCAGGCATCGCGTTTGAGGTCAATGAAAGAAACCTCCTTCCTTGCTTTCCTTTTTCCCAATATTTGAATCCTCGATTAAGGACTGTTTCACGGCACCTTATGGTGTTACTTGAGTTAGGTAACATGTTGTGAAACAACCCTTAAGATTAAGATTAAGATTTCTTCACTTTGGTCTCACGTGTTGGCAACGGAGAGCAAAGTAAAGCACCTTGTCGTGCATGAAACACCATGGGCCGAATTCTTGCAACATTATGAACAGCTTTTTGTGGGTTGGTGTCGGCATCACATGTGGCAAAACGTGATTGGTAAAAACCATGCCGGGGCTTAAGCCTCATGTATGAACATGAAGGCTCTAAGTCGGACATGCATATCTAATTGACTCATTGTTCGACAGCGTAATGCGCATGTGATCTTGCTTTCGTCCCGCTTGTTGTGTTGTTGAGATAAAGTTTGCTTTGTTGGTTGACACACCAAGCAACATTGACATTATCGTACACTCGATCTTCGTTCTCAACAAGAAACCCAGGCATTAGAAGCTGAAATGCAATTGTTCGTAGCTTTTTCCCTTGCTTGCCACCGATAGCACCATCGTTCTTTCAACACCAAACAATGCGCTAGCATTCAACCAAAGCACGAATACGCACACATATTCTTGCTAAGATCAAGGGCCCAGAGTACTGCAAAAGGTTCTTTTCACACATTTGCAATGGGTGGGGTGAAGTCACAGGTGGGGGGGGCCTTGCCGTGCGGCGCCACTGCAAAAATGGGAAATTAGCATGATGGGTGTTGAAGGAATAACGAAGAATACACACGTATGTTAGAGAAAGAAAGCGAAAGGTTGGGTCACGAAGGATTGGTTGTATGATAGACGGTCTGGCGCCACATAGGAAGCCTCAAACCGGAAGCCTTCGGCCTTTGCACACTTCCTTTGCGACATCTATTATTCATTTGTGTTGTGGAGCCTTCGCGCACTTGCACTGCATTGAGTTGCAATGGTTGTTTCAGTTGCTTTCATCCTTGGAGTTTTGCATGCGCCTTTACACTTGACCTATTAATTCAGAGATGGGTGGTGTGGATGATGAGTGATGCGTGTGTAAGCACATGGCAACCCTGCGAATGGTTTCCGAAAAACCCACCATGCACGGTGGGAGAATTCGCAGGCATGCATGCGTGCATGTGTGCTTGCATGTCCCGGACAAGCTCGCCATCACCTAAGTTGCTGCTCTCAACTACTAGGCTCTACCATTTGGTCACTGCAGTACCTGTTGCTCAACAACGTTGTCAACATGTGAGTTGTGTTGGTGAAGGCATTCCGAAAAACACCAAGATTGTCAATTGTTCTCGTTGTCAACAGTTTGGGATTGTTTTGCGCCATTGCATTATCGCGGTGCACGCGTTTGCGGATACGATGAAAGGTGCAGCCCCCAACCCCTACCCCCCCTCCCCTTCTCCGTGTGGCTCAGAAATGGACGGCAAACAAGCAAAAATGCATGGCACTAGGTAAATAAGGGTTCTCAACCCTCACCCCCCCCCATGTTACCCGAGTGACGGACTACATCCGGAGCGAAGAAGCGCGTTGTGCCTCTACCTTTTCGTAGACTTTGCGAAAATTGAAAATGTAGCCACCCCGTGTCTTTGAAAACAAGCAAGTGCAAAACCGGGCTTTTCGCCGACTTGCTTTCAACTGTGCGGGGGTTTTGTCTGAGCCATGACCCCACCTAAAGCTTTCATCGGTATGTTTTTCGTTTAGCTCAAAAGCACAAACTAAATGTTGTGCATGAGGATATGCTGCATTAAATGGATTGTCATGGCACAAGAGAAGGTTCATTGACAAGCAAACAACAACGGCACAAGGGAGTGCCAGCATCACATTTTGCCGTGATTATGCGCCATCCCAAGTTTCACCAGGAAATTAATACAATTTTCGACATTATTTGGCTACCAATGACCCATGACCCAAGGCTGCGTGCATTTTACAATCCCATGCAATGCTCATTTTGCGGTGCACACATGCACCACATGCTTGGGCAAAATTCCTTTTTGGGGGGCCATCTCATAGCATTGAAACTTGTGTTCCTTTGTCCAATCTGACAAAGGGAGAAAGAAAAGGTGCGGGTGTGAAGAGGCTTGGATCGTCCGCGATATTGTTGTTCAAAGCCTAATGATTTGTCACCATGACCTTCTAAGGATTTGCTCGCTTTTCAAGCTTGATTGACTTTGTGGGATTTGAAGCAATGGTAGGCACCGATTAAGTCCATTGTGGGCTATGGGTTATTCTTGAAGAGGGACGGGATGCAACAAATTACGGCAAGGCAAAGCAGTTGCCCAGGGGATTTCATGGAGGCCTAGAAACTGCCGTACAATCAAGCACCGCGGTGGGCATGGTGCTACAAGCGATGTAGCGGGTATTTGTGGTTGGGCCAAGGGTGCAATCTTTTTTTTTACTTGTTGTGGGGTAGCCCCTTGTATTACTTGCTTCCTATTCCTACCCGTACTCATGCCCCTGTTCCTGTCCCTACTCCCCCCGCCATTGTCCACAGATGCGCATTGAGTTGCCTTGTTTTTTATTGTGGTTTAACGAAGTTTCACGGTCTTTTCGCCCCCTTCTTGTCGCCCCGTGTGTATATATTCGTTGGTGTTGACCAAATGTGTGCGGGACATCGTGTAAGAGTCCGTTTGTCGCATTGAGCTCATGGAAGGTGTTTTGGAGAAAAAGGGGGGCCTTCTGGGGTCCGTTTGGCAGGAAAGGTGGTTCAAGTTGGATGTGGCAAACAAGAGGCTGGATTACTTTGAAACCCATCATGGGGTGAAGAAGGGCCAGCTCCTCCTCGATGGCTCTTGGGTAAAGGCTGAACCGGATGGGGTGGCCTTCACCATCTCCGGCCCTCAAATCAAAGACACGTACTCCATCCGCACGCGCACTACGGAGGAGCGCAGCCAGTGGCTAGAGGCGATCATCGGCGCCGCTTATGAGGTCAAAGATGCTGCCCACCTAGCGTCCAGCTCAAGTACTATTGGTGCCGAAGCTCGGACACGGTCGGAGGGGACCTGCAGGCAAAGCCAAGAGCCCCATCACGGGCTCAGGCAACCATGCAGTGAGGACATTCCCAGGCAGCTGACGCAGGACGAGTGGACGCACCTGGACACGCCGGCCCCGCACGATGTCGATGAATTTGGTTGGTCGCCCAGTGCCATTGATGCTGAGGCCCGGACATGTCCGCAGGGGACCTGCAGGCAAAGCCAAAAGGCCCATCACGGGCTCCTGCAGCCATGCACTGAGGACATGCCCAGGCAGCTGACGCAGGACGAGTGGACGCACCTGGACACGCCGGCCCCGCACGATGTCGATGAATTTGGTTGGTCGCCCAGTGCCATTGATGCTGAGGCCCGGACATGTCCGCAGGGGACCTGCAGGCAAAGCCAAAAGGCCCATCACGGGCTCCTGCAGCTTCCCAGGCAGCTGACGCAGGACGAGTGGACGCACCTGGACACGCCGGCCCCGCACGATTTCTATGATTTGGTGTGGTCGCCGAGTTGGGCCCCAGGCGGGTCCAAGGATTTCGTGTTGGTCAAACAACATGAGACTGCAAATATGTCACGTCCTGAGGAAGCCATCCAGGTCAGCGGAGCGAGCGCCGCCGCCGCGATACAGAGCGATTCGGAATCCTCAGCAGGCGGCACGGGAGCAGCCTCACCCACGACTTCAGTAGCTTCGTCCGAAGCTCCATTCAGCCATGGCCACAGTGGAGTAATGAGGAAGAAGGGTGGCGTACTGAGTCTGAGCTGGCAGGAGCGATGGTTCAGGCTTGATCCGCACTCCAAATGTCTCTACTACTACACCGAGGAAGGAGGCGCTGAGAAAGGTTGCATTTCCCTGGAGGCAGCCAGCCTCGAGCCGGATGACGACGGTGTTACCTTCACAATCCAGCATGAGGAGCGCACATGTCTGCTTCAGTGCAGCTCCGCCGATCAACGATCCATTTGGATCAGCGCAATCAGATCTGTGGCGCGTCTCCGAGGGTCGAATCACTCTGTGGGGCAGTCCAGCCCGATTTCCGTTGGGGCAGAACCTCCGGAATGGCATGATGCCGGGCCACACTGCTCCTGGCATTGCTGGCTGTGTGGCACAGAATTTACTGCCAAAGTTCGCAGCCATCAATGCCGGAGCTGCCAGCGTTCTTTTTGCAACCGGTGCTCGACGCAGCGCCACGTCTTGCGCCATATGGGCCCTGAGCAGCACCGCGTGTGCATTTCCTGCCACCATGCTTTACTCATAGTGGAGGCTGAGGAACTGCACCGGACGAAACTTCTGGTGCACCAAATCGACAAATTTGATGAGTTATGGCACCTGAAGTGCTGGAAGGAGGAGGTCCTGCAGAACGTCTCCTGAGGGCAGCTTCTCTCTCATCGCCTTTGGGGCCAGCAGTGAGCAACCGATGGTCGACCGCCAGCAATTTTTTTTTTTTTGGTGGCGGTTTGAGTGTCAATCATCGGCAAATGCAGAGTGGCGAATGCATCAATCGCCGTCAGCAACCAACTGCCACCGGTGACACCACTATCCCAGCTTTCCTCCAGTTTCCGCGCATAGGCTAGAAGCTATGAGAAAAGGCAGTAGGGCTGCCAAAAGGTGACCATCAAGCTGTTTGTATTCCAGCTCAACACGTGGCCAGCGACAGCCATAGCCCTGCTGGAGACCACCAGGGACAGAGCACGGGAAACAACCCGCTGCGGTACGATGCACACATGGGGCACCAGACGCCCACCCATGGCTCCGTGCCTGGGCCGCCAAGGACTGTCTGGCCGATGGCACCAACCGCAGAATGCCTGGACTGCGTACCACTGATGCGTAACACTTGGTGATCCGGAGCCCCGTGGCTCTGTGTTACGATGGCCATGTCAGAACGAAAAGTTGTTTTCAGTGTACATAAACTGACGTCTAATCTCGCTGCTCCCTTCTTTTTTACTCGAGTGACCCCTTCGCCCCTTGGCATGTGCCTTGGCAGGGACATCCAGTCCAGCTTCCTGAACATATTGATGCCTCGGGGCATGTTATTGGCAACTCACGCAAAAAGCAACCCTTGGTAAGCAAGAGAAGGCTTCTGGAGGCGCCACTCAGAATACGTCTGATTGTTTGTGTCATACCTCTTCTCAATCGTCTGACCATCCCCCCTCCTGCGTAAAATGATCCCACCCCTCCCTTGATCTGGAGCTGGGGTGGGTACGCTTGGCATACTACAATTCCATTGCATGAGGGGGAGCAGAAGAATGCGCCACACGCGCCCCAGGGTCAGTGAAGCGACATGGAATCGTCGGACAGATTTGTGCAACCGCAAGGTATGGGTATCGTTTTGATGGCAGGAGGTGGTCGAGCTGAGCCCCCATTGGAGCGCTGGACCGATTCAGCTGGAGGCCTGCCTGCCGGCGCCAGGCAGTGGCGGTGAGGTGGTGGCTGAGCGCAGACTGGCAGGCTTCTTGCGGGACCTGCTGCCTGGGGTCTGGGGCGGGTGGGGGGGGATTCCACAGGCTGGTTGAGTATGACGCAGTACAACGGTGTTCGGGGCTCAGGGCGCTCTTTTATCCCCCCGTCTCCCCTCCAACCTCTTTTGCGCCAAGGGGCGCCCCAAGGGAGCTCTAAATGCAACCGCTCAACTGCCGTCGGTCACCTCCAACCACCTTCAGTTAACAATCGCCGTCGACCACCGCCTCACACCGTTGGTTCGAAGAAGGTGAGTGTATGTTCAGCCACCTTCCTGTTTTTTTTTTAACTCAGTAGCGCCTGTGAGTGCTTTGTCTTTTTTGTGTTGGTGTCTCTCGAGAGGAGGGTTGGGGTGTAGACTGGAATGTTGTCCCGGTTCTCACAAATGAGATATGCGCCCGCCATGGCGTCCGCTTCCCTGCTACCTCTGGCAGGCTTCGCATACAGTCATTCGCAGACCGCAAAGCTTGCACAGCTTCCGCCCTTCCACCCGACAGCGACCGACGCGCAACCCACAGCACCCGCCATGAAGTGACAGCACCCACGCGCAGCCAGCAGCATCGCACAGGGGACTCAGCAGTAGCTGGCTTGCACCCAGCACGAGAACGTCCCCCCTAACACTCCCCCCACTGGCCTCCCTGTTTTGGGTCATAGAACGTTTGCATTTTGGGCCTCCGAGAGTGTTCCTTTGTGTCCCACACTGTCCCTCTTTTCCAGGGGCAGTGTGCGATTTTCGATGAACAGCACTCCTGCAAGTCACGCGCAGTGTGTGATCCAGCTCATGGCCGCCGTGGTCCCGAAGGCAGTTCAGTGTGTCCAAGTTACACGCTTTCACTTTTTGGCGGCCACCAGGCACCCCCCAACAAAAGCAGAGGCATGGTGCGATATCGGTTGCCACCCTCCCCCCCACCACCACCACCTTCAGCAAGGCAGGACGCGTTGTCGGCCATAACGCACACAGGGCACACACACAGTGTACACACCGTGCACACACAGACACACAGACATAGGGAAACAATGCACCCAGGGAATATCGGAATGGGGGATCGAGCGACTCTCCAGCAATAAGTTTTCCTCTACTTTGCTGGCAACGCCTGTGCCCGGTTGCGGTTTTATTTTTGCAGTCGAGCGTGGCAGCATATGATACAAAGGATTGTGCCAGGCAAATACCCCATGGGGTTGCAAAAAGATATACACCTCAAAAGGATCCCTGTGACACACCAATCTTTTTGAAGTGTCCATTTTTAGGAAGGTTCATGTTCTACAATTTTTTGTTTGGGCCATTTGGTGGCCCGTTGTACTGCCCTTTTCCAAAGGCTTTGTCACACGAGTGTGGGGCAAAACCATGTCCTTACAAATGCTTCGTCACACGAGTCTAGGAC
Source organism: Eutreptiella sp. 'Long Island Sound 2002' (assembly GCA_964036045.1). Classification (NCBI taxonomy): domain Eukaryota; phylum Euglenozoa; class Euglenophyceae; order Eutreptiales; family Eutreptiaceae; genus Eutreptiella; species Eutreptiella sp. 'Long Island Sound 2002'. The sequence continues at coordinate 51,465,086 of OZ038389.1, read as the reverse complement.
AAAAACGTGTTCTCCAAGGGGGGGCCCTTAGCGCAGTGCAACTATTTGGGCATCTCGCTATACTAGAAACCCATACTTTGTGATACTAGGGGCATCATTGTTGTTTGAGAACAGGTTTTTGATGCTTCTTCCGCATTGGGGATAGGGCGTATTTAGATTTTCACCCAATTTCACCCAATTTCACACTTTTTCGCACATGTTTTTGCTCATTTTCATCGCATGTTCTCCTTTGTAGGTCAAGCGGCCTTGTTGCATATCTCCGGTAAGCATCTCCTTGCCTTAGTACACCAGCCAATGAGAATCACATGATGCATGCGGGACCATGTCTTGAGGGATGGGCACCAATGGAGCAGGGGGCCATCACACAACATGCACCTTCCCGCGGATGTTTCAACTGCATCATTGTTGATTGGAGTGCAATGCTTTGGATCCAACACCATAGAAAACCATGCAATGTCCAATCACAACATCTCGCCTCCTCCAACCATTCATGGCCTTTTCTATGTTGCATGATGTCTTATGCAAAGGGAAGGTAGCTTGCTTGTTTGTCTTGAGCTAGGGTTGGGGTGGCCTACCGTGCCAATCCTAATTATTTGCGAAAACAATTAATTCCTCATGCAAGGTGTTGTTTTACCGCAAAATAAAAAGCGCCAAAAAATATGAATTTTCAGCTACACGCCCTTCGCAAAAATGGGCTCCGCAAGATAAAACCGCAAAAATATACTAATTTTTGCAACAACACCCCCCCCTCCCTGCGAGAGCCACGCCCATGTCACAACTGCAGGAAGTATAGGAAGTACGCTGCTTGTTGCCCCATTCATGTATCGTGCCATTCTGCACCTTGCTTCACTTTCAGCCAATGTTTCATGAATCAAGGATTAGGGATCTTGGATCATGAGCGTTTCATCTAGGATTTGTGTTTGTTGTGCCCCAAAGCAGAGGAAGGGGCAGGTTCTGTGATCGGAATTTGTTGGATATTGGAATTTTGTTTTGCTGTGTCCTTTAGCAGATAAAGGGGCTAATCTGAAAGGACTGCAATCCCAGAGTCCAAGGTACCCCAGGTCCTTTGTAGTGGCACCAAATTGAATGAACCATAAACCCATAAAAACCTTTTGACTCAGTGTGCCAAAACCAGCTCCGCAAAATTGATTCCGCAAGGGAAAATCACAAAAAGAAAATGTTTTTTTCCTTGTTTTGGGTGCTGTCACAAAAATCACCTCGAAGAGAGGTTGTTAGATCAAGCGCAGGCGCGGGCGTCGTATACCCCCCTTTTTTGGGGTCATTCGCGTAGCATACCCCAAGGCATGATATTGGATGTCCAACCCCTTGTAAAATCATTATTTTGCCCAATAAGACCATCCCCCAGTGGATTTTTTGATTCTGAGGCCTCTATTCCCTAAAGCTGGATATCACTTTTTTGAGGGGTGCGGGGGGGGGGTCAGAAGTTTTCGCTGAGAAGGCTCCAAGCAGTGGGGAGGCATGTCGCTGTCACACCACCGGCGGTCAAATGGTAATGCAGCCGACGCAAAGTTTTCCGTCTGCGGTTCGAATCCTGGTCGGCCGACTGTCGGCGGCGCCATATTCGCCCGATCGGCGTTCGAACCAACGACCAAAAGGTCTGCGGCCAACTGCATTACCGTTCGGCCACTGCTTGCCCTGAAGTGAACAATCTCCCCACTGCTTGGGCCGCGTCTACCACGGACAAAAAACCCAAACTGTGTGTTTCTGTCTGACTGACTGCTGGCCTGGCTAAGGGACTGATTGGCTGACTGTCAGCCTCTCTTCGAGGTGCACTGCCGAAGGCAATAGAATTTGAACAAATAAAATTCGAAGCGCCCAATGCAAAACTTAGGATTCTGCAAAACTTTAGGATTGGCATGGTAACTTTGAGTGTGTTTGGAAGGGGTGTGTCTGGGGGGGGGGGTTTAGTCTAAAAGTAGCACGCAGTGCACACGCAGTGCACACAGTGTAAGGACTCCCCCCCAAACCCTAGTTTGTTCAAGCGTTGGAGAATCACAGTCCCCCCCTCGTTTCCCAATCCCAGGGACACCCAATATTCAGGGAGCAAAAGAAAAGTGTTGCCAGACCAGAAGGTTCCGCTGGATAACCTGCTTTTTGTACAAGGGATCAGAGAGGCTACCAGACAAGCCCCCAGGCCCTGCATGAGGGCGCTCCCGACATGTGTGCTCGGATGTCCAAATGTGTTGGCTCTTTTTTTCGGGGAGAGCAGATGCATGGCAGCCCCCACCCTTGCAGGAACAACGCCCTTGTCAGAACAACAGCAGGTGTTGTTTCCGCATTTTGGATCCATGTCCTATTTTGCCCTTGATAAACACCCCACATGTCACAACAACACTAGGTGTTGTTTCTTTCAAATTAAGGGACTTAGATTTAGTGCTGTCCTTGCACGGGGGGTAGGTTGGTGGACTGGTAGGTCAGAGAGTTTTTGTAAGGGTGAGGCAATGTCCAAAACAGTGGTAGACTTGGCCTCTGGTTCCACCATTTGTTTCAGAAAGAACCCCAGGTGTGTCCTTTCCCAGTCCCCCAGGTCGGTCCCATTTCAAAGCCTAGCTCTTGGGCACCTTGTTTGGGGGTGACATCGGCTCAAAGCTGACAGGTGGGGTCAGAAGGTACCAGTTGGGATGTGTAAAGATGGATCCGATCCGTTTTATAAACTTCATCTGCCCCCTGCTGAAAATTGTTCCTGATGTTGGGAATGGGTGTGTCGATCCGAGCCAGTCAGGGGCCCAAAAATGAGCCCCCCCACCAGGTGCTGACTGGAGTGGGCTCCAGTCAGCACCTGGCTCTCTTGAACAGGGTAAGTCCGCCAGGTGGTCTGTCCACACTGTCGGTCTACCAGTGTCAGCCAGACATGCCTATCATTCTCTCTTACACATGCACAAATTTGGTTGCTTTGTGTTGGGGGTGCATAGCTTTGGGTGCTGCAACCTACTCTCGACAATCTTTTCTGTTCACATGAAACATATTTTGCTTTACGCCGAGTGCCGTTCTTGATACAGCAATACCTGCACTAAGCTGTTGGACGCTGCTGCACATGAACCACGAGAAAGCGCCCAGCAAGTAGGGTCCGATTCTCGCCAACTGGCAACCGTCGGCTGGCGATCAAACGCTGTCAGCTAATTGCCGCCACCCCAAACCGTGCAACCACCACCACCCCGTCGGACGGCGAAACATTGCTGCTCGTTGCGCAAGTGTCCCACCTCCCATGGCACTCAGAGGCAGGCGACCTCCTTGAAGTGCTCTGTGAAGTGGACTGCCGCAAGGTGGGTCCAACTGTTGTGCATTCACTGGGTTTGTCACTTGGTTTGATTTTGGTAAAGTGGGTGTGGCGCACTCTCGTTGCTCAGCAAGTGTTTATCTGGTGCAATTCCAAGTCTGGGAACCATTTTCCCTCCTGCCTACTACTGTCCAGACACACGCAACATGAGCTGTGGACAGACACACACTACATGTCTGTCCTGGACAAATGCACCCAACATGCCTGCCATGGACAGACACGCAAGATGACTGCCGCACAACACGACTGCCATAGACAGTCACAGCATGCATGTCAGACGCATGCATATGCGCCCATGATGACTATCATGGGCGAAAACATAATGTCACTGGCATAGACGAACGCACACAACAGAAATGCCGTGGATAGGCATACACAATGTGACTCGCATGGACGACAGCACATTGTGTGTGTGTCTGTCCAGGTCAGTCATCTTGTTTGTCTGCGTTTGTCTGCAACAGTCATGTTTTGTGAGACGACCCAAAGCAGTCACTTTGTGCGCATTTTTCCGCGACAATCATGTTCTGTGCCTCTGTCCACAAAAATGAATAATTGGGCCCCTTTGTTTGTACGCTTTTCTCGTTGGCCACTTACCGTCTTGGAGCTTTCGCTTATGCTACCATATTTTGGTGTTGACCTGTGAACATGCCAGGTTTCCACCCTTGCATGGTTTGCACAGTACTTAATTGAGTCTGCGCTCATGAACGTCCTGGCCAGACGTTGAGACATGTCCCATCCGCATGCAGTTGGTGGGCCAGTGGATCATACTGCGCTATATCACCCTCCAGGGGCGGGGGCAGTCACCTTGGTGACCACCAAAAACTACCTTCAAGCCGGTGAAAGGAGGAGCCTCTTTCTCTGCTGGTGTGATGATTTCTCTCATTGCCTGGCCATCCGTATGGAAAGCTAGGATGAGGGAATCATGGGCTACGCTCCGAAATATGATTTCCTTCTAAAACCCACCTTCGAACCAATGACTCCTTTTTTTGGCCCTAAATGAGGGCATGCGATTTTGAAGAAGTTCATCCTTGGCCATGTGTGTTGTGCCTTCATGATGCTTGTGTCTCACCTTACATGCATACTTATTTGGTGGAGGGTTTTGGAGGGAGTGCAAACCCCCCCCACCCCGACCCCCGGCAGAACACCCCCCCCCCCCGACCCCCGGCTGGACCCCCCCCCGAGTTTTGACAGATAGCCGGGGGGCTGGTCGCATCAGGACCGTTGGTAGTCGCCCCCCTGGGTAGGGGGCATTGAACTTGCCCTCACGAGAATGTTGGTCAAAGGTCGTGTCAAACGCTGGGTGGCTGAGTGACACCCGGTGAAGTGCCAAACATGGAACCAACTCCACATTCGTGGTTGCATAAATGCCCAAAATTATGCGAATTATCTGAGCCCAGGGTGTCGTGCATTGTTCTGCCTGTTCTTTGCATTTTTTCAGTTCCATAATTTGGAGGCACCAAGTCTTTGATCAGCGAAAACTAGTGCCAAACTAGAAAAATTGCCACATCATTAATGGAACAAATAGACTAGATCGTTCCTAGATCAACATCACCAAAAATGGAATAACAACAACACAGTAAGAATACACAAGAACCCACTAGAAATTATTAGCAACGCTCCATAAATTAATAGCAACCCTCCAAAGACCCTCCAGGAACAACAGCAACACGATAGGAATAAAAAGCAGCCCTAAAAAAATTGCATCCTTTCACAAATAAACAGCAACTCTTTACACAGCTCTGTACCCCTTGCCACCGTCTGTAGCCTCCTAGATGGCCTAAATCACAACAAAGACCAGGATAGCATTCATTGTGATAGAAAACAATCACGGCAGAAATCCCACAAAAAACCACTCAAACAACAAAGCAAAAAAACGCAATTTTGTATTGGGGGGGGGGGGGGCACTACAAGATCAAAGTCCTGCTTTTGCATCTGACCCCCATATATTGCTCATTAAACCACCATAGAGCTGCATGTTCGGTAGGTAGTCCATGGGCCCGTGGGTTGGCATGTCATGCTCAAGGCACTCTCACGATGACACTCTCGAAAAAGTGGACATATAGTTGCATTTGGTGATTAACTTGCTTTATGTTTGCTTTATGTAAGGGGGAGCCTTAAGCGCAGTGCAACTATTTGGGCGTCTGGCCATACTAGAGACCCATACTTTGAGATACTAGGGGCCCCTAGGGGCATCATGGTGACTCCTAGCGGAGGTTTTGCAAGGTGTAGCACGTTTGGGTCAAGGCATGGCCAGGCGTAGCATGGTTGTGTCAAGGCATGGCAAGGCGCAATGCTCGTGTGCACACATTGATCTATCGTGCTTGCACATATGCTACAGGACTTCCCCCCTCCTCCTTTCTTAGACACACTTTCTTCGTGGATTTGAGTCTTGGCGATTGGGTGTTCTACACCCGCTCCAACGGCGTGCGAGTTCCTGCCACGGTGGTTGGGATGGCGGGAGATGGGCTCATCCACTTGGAGTACTACCAAGATGCACTACGGGTGGTGAATCGCCAATGCAAGATGGAGTCCATGTGTACTTAGTTGACAATGGAACAGAAAGACAGTTGTGTGTTCTTGAGGGTGGCGACCAATGCGCTGTTCATGGCTTTTCTAGTTGTGCATGATGTGTGTTATGTGAAGGGAAGGTAGTTTGCAACTTTCTTGAGCTGGGGCAGTTTGGGTCACCTACTTCTAAGGGCGTTTCCAAGGGGTTTGCTTGGGGGCTCTTCGGGGGGAGCATAGTCTAAAAGTAGCGCGCAGTGCGCGCGTAGTGCAAAGATTCCCCCTAAGGTTAAGTGGTAACGACAAGGAGGTCACATTGTGGCTTTGTGCCTTCCTCTTGGGTTGTGGTTCTTGTCGTTGGCTTCGTGTGAGGGATCCTGGGGTTCGGAACAGTGTGAATGGTAGGTGCCGGTTTTCCTTGTTGTTGTGGGGCATGACGGGGCCTGGGTTTGATTTTGGTACCTGTTGTGGTTGGGCGTTGGGCATGGGCTTTGACTGAACTTTTGGTTTGGCCTGTGGCTTTGGTTATGGCAGGCGGTCGTATGGTTGTTCAAGCTGTGGCGTGGGTGCAAGTGTTCGCGGCCCTGAACAGGGAGATCTCAGAAGCGCCATGTCATGAGAAACAGGATGGGGCAACTTTATGGGAGGGTGGACATCACATTGTGCATGGCAGCATGGCCAAGCGGACAGTGTATTCCCACTAGGGCACAGGGTGATGTGGGACTGAAATTCCCAAGTGACATGCGATGATGTGGTGCACAGTTGTGCTGCCACTTGCAACAAAATTGTGGACTGTTTCGCCTTCACCGGGACATGCGTTTGCTCATTTAACTCATCCCTTTCCCCAAACCAGACACCAAACGTTGCAAGCTCCCAGCCTATGGGGTTGGAGGGTCAAGAGTGCTGCTGGCGCATGTAGATCTCTGGGTGAGTCCCAGGGGCAGTGGCAACTTCTTGGTAACAACGTGAACATCAAGCGGGTATCCTCGCACCGGTGGAAGCAGCATGCTAAGCGGTGCAGTGGTACCCAGCAATGCTAACGGAATGCTGGAACACGGATGTCTGCACTCAGTTGCGGCTGGAGGAAATGGCCGATGAGCGGGAGGGTGGGTTGGGGCAGGGGTTTGCAGAGCTTAGGAGTGAGCGACAGTGACAGTGGCTTTGACAGTGCAACATGGTCACTGTTGAGCCACGTCGCAGTGACAGTGATGCTGCTGGTGACGGTGCCATCGACTAGCAAGCGGAGGCAGAGGTACGGGATAGCACCATCCTGCGGCGTACTGAACTGCAATGTATGGTGATCAAAGTAGTGTCGTGATAATTGGTGTTCATCCCCTGAGGTGGTGAGGGGCCGCTTGTCGTGGTTGTTGTGGGAGGTGTGCTGCTGTGGGAGTTGGCACAGTTGTTCCCAGGGTATTTGGTAGCCGCACCAACATGGGCACAAGTCGCAAGGAGTCAAGGAGTGGGTGGGGCCCATTGCGGTTTACACCTGCCACTTTCGTTTGGGCTGGGGGTTTGTGCTTGCTTTGTGCTTGCTTTGTCCAAGGAGGTGACACAAGATGATATGGTCATAATGGGAGATGACCAGGAGATGACTCAGAAACGATTCAGAGAGGACACAGGGATGGCAGGGAAATTGTGATTACCAGAGAAAAATGTGATCAGAAGGTTGGAGGTGACTGAACTTATGAGAGATAATTGGATAGGATGTAGATGTAGCGCAGAGATGACAAGAAGATCGGAGGTGACAGAAAGTGGTGTGATGGCTGTGTATGATTCAGACATCATGGGAGATGAATTTGAGGCAATGTGTGGATAGATGACTGGGAGATGATGGAAGGTGATGCGTAATGATGGAGAATGACTTTGAGATGGTGGAATATGGTGTGAAGATGACTGGAAGATGGTGCGGAGATGGAGATGATGTACAGATGATGGAGATGATGGTGGGCGGTGTGGACATGGCTGGGAGCACGGGGGGGGGGGGGGCGCAGCAACGGGCCATACGCCGACTCCCTCCCACTTTCCAGCCACTTTCAGGGAGGGAGGGGAGAGGGCTGGGTCGGGGGGGGGGTCTGGGGGCCAGCCGGAGGGGGGGGGGGCTATCAGGTAGTCCATGGGGACTATCAGGTCATCCACGGAGACTATCTGGTGGTCTAGGGCGACTATCAGGTAGTCTAGGGGGACTATCACCTCCCGGACCCCAAGATATATGGCTTAAAATGACCGCCTCATCACGCTGATCATTTTGAGGTATGTATGCCGTGGTAAAGAAATTGAAACGGGCGGGGGGCATGGTTGGTGGTACTTTTGTTTCAGGGCGTAGCACCCCCAGCTACGTTACCCCGTGTGCTAGGGGGTCCCCAGAAAAGGGGACAAAATCAAAAGCCGCTATTTCACCCGTGCCTTCTGGGGGGCCCACAAGTGGGCTGAATTGCTTCGCTACCGTGTGTTCTTGGGGGTCCCCAGAAAAGAGAAGTAGCTACAGAACCCATACCTTTGCAAAGTAGATTCATGATGAGCGTTGGAAAAAAAATGGAAAAAGCAAGGTTCAGCCCTCAAACATCCCTATCTCCCAACAGCTCATCTTTGCCATCCCCAGGAATTGAACTCAGGATCCTCCCACTGCAAATGCAAATGCAGTGTGCCACCAACTAGGGTACTGGCCATCACTGAAGATCACTGGTCTGAGGTGAGGTAATGATTTTGCACTGACTGAGAAAATGCCCATTTTTGTCCATTATTGATGTCACCTAAAAATTCCGAGTATATTGAGCAAAGACACATGGGGTGAAAACAGATTTTTGTACCCTTTGCTACATCAGGCAAAATTGCTTATCGGGCCTTTGGCGCCCATGGTCCGGCACTTTCCGGCCAATTTCCAGGGAGGGAGGGAGGGAGGGAGGGGGGTGGGGGGTCGGCATCAACGGCCCGGGCCCAGTGTGGAAGGATAATGGGTCATTTGACTCCTAGAAGCGTCATGTCTGCCTGGTCCCTTGATCTGCAGGGTTCCTGTCAGTCCTTTCCTCTCTCTTAACCCCCCTTTCAAGCCTCCCTCCCTCTCTTCCACCCTTGTCTTTCCTGCCTTTGTTCGAGAGGTCCTTTACATTGAGCCCATATTCACCACGTTTGTAGTGCCACAAAATGGAGAATGCCCACATTCTTCGCACGTGTACCAAGTGCCACGCCAATAAGAGGAGGGATATGCATTTCACCCGGGATTCCAGAGGCTGGATATGCGACGCCTGTTTCAGATCTGTGTCTCCACGTGCATCAACAGATGGCGACGCAACGCCCTCAACGCCACCACTGTCTCTGCACAGCAAGACTTCCCCGGCAGTGGCACGGGTATGCTGTTTTTGTCTGTCAGTTCAGCAACATCAACATTGTAGGCCATGGAGGACGTATGTACCCCCCCCCCCCCCATGTCCATCCCCCCCCGTGTCCATCCCCCCCCCCAGGGGGGGAACCGTCACTTGGCCCATGAACAATAAGAAATCAATAGGAAATCACAGGCGCCGAAGGCGCCGAAGAAAATTTTTAGTTGGGTTATACTAGAATTGGCTGGTCGGGAGTGGTGTACGGTTCCCCCCCCCCCAGGGGGGGAACCGTCACTTGGTGACGGTTCCCCCCGGGGTGGGGGGGAACCGTGTACCCTGGGGGGGGGCTGGACATGGGGGGGGCGGGCCCTTCTCAATGTAGATCCTAGTTGTCTGGTGGCTGGATGAGAGCTGCAGGGAGTCTTGACTCTACTGGGACTTTGCAGCTGCATTTCGATAATGCTGGTGCCCTGGTGCAATTCCGCTCTGATGCTGAAATTGGTTCGTGGCCCCTTTGTCCAAGATACGGCTTGTCCAAGATACAGGAGGTGTATGTAGTGTATTAATTTGGAACCTAATTTACTTTGGTCCTCGTTGGCCTGTGGGCCTGTGGGCCATTCGTTCACAAGCAAAAACGCTTGTTGTGCTGTGCTGAATCACACTGGTTTTATTGTGATTTGGCTAACTGTAGTCCACCTATTTGGTTCCCATTCTCTTTGTTGGGCGTGGATGGTGGTCAAACCCAGGTGGCAGTGGAGACCATGGCATCCAAGTGCCTCGACGATGCAGCTTTTATTGCTACACCTAAGATATGCCCTGTCTCAAACAAAGGTCAGGAAATTGAGGCATTTGCTGTTGCTTAGGCTCGGTCGAATGCCTCTCCCGTGCCCACTGCTGTGTCGCCTGCAGAACTGTGCCAGGGCCTGCTGCAAATTATCGCAGCTGAAGTGTCTTCACCCCCAACCTCAGGCTTTCTATCACTTGTCTCGTCCTTAACAGGGCCAGGTAATATGAGGTCCAATGGCATACTCAAAGTTGCAGTTCATGTTCGAATGATCACAATCCTTACAGTGTGATAGGCAATGCCTTACCTTTTCCTCCATGGAGTTCAAAAACCCCGAACACCTCCAAAAAATTAACACCGTCAATAGCCTGCTAAGCAATTGATTGTGCTGTTTCTAGACATTGAACTGGATCCTGGATGGCCCCCCCAAAAAGCCCGGAAACAGGGCACATGCCCGAGCTCCCTAGCCCTGGACCGAGTCACCGTGCGACAATACTAGGCTGATGACCGTGGTTCCCCTTGGGCAACCTTTTTCCATTGAGGTCATGTCAAGGTGGTGGTATGGCGGCCACCTACCATGCCCCCCGCCCGTTTCAATTTCTTTACCACGACACACATACCTCAAAATGATCAGCCCGATGAGGCGGTCATTTTAAGCCATATATCTTAGGGTCCGGGAGCCCCCCCCCCCCCCCCCCCTCTCGCTGGCCCCCAGACCCCGCCCGACCCAGCCCTCTCCCCTCCCTCCCTGAAAGTGGCTGGAAATTGAGAGGGAGTCGGCGTATGGCCTGTTGCTACGCCCCCCCCCCCCCGTGGAGCCCCTATCACCCCTTTGAATTCAATGCAGCTGCCAGAGGCATACCCATGCTGTGCATGATACTGGCAGACTGCCTCCTGCAACTGCTGCCTGTGCCACGTGTACAAGATCAGACTGCCTACATGAACTGCCTCTGCTGCAATGCCCCGTGATGCTATGGTGCTACAACAGTTCGTCATCGAGTCCCTGCCTTATGGATATGCCCGCCAGCTGGACTCAATTGCCATCACTACCACCAACACACCGGTTGCAATGAGTTGCAGTTTTCGCTGCAATCCTGTTGCACATCAGCCCGCCTGTCTCATGGATTCTGCATTTCAGACTCGTATTCGGGAGCCCGGGAGTCAAAGGAGTATCCTTATCAGACGACAAGCCAAGCCAAAGTCACCGAGGGGACCAAAGTCACCGAGGGGACCAAAGTCACCGAGGGGACAAATCCGACCAAAGGCAATGAGGGAGTGTCCAGAGGCTCCAATGGATCCGGAGGTCCAAGAATACCATAGATTTGTGCAGTTTACGAAGTTGCTGGAGGCACAGAGAGCTACACAAGTTTGCCTTGTTCTCTTACATGCATTGTCGTTGTGACAGCACGTTGTGTAGAAGAAAGCAGCGTGTTTTTTTCTTCAAAAAGCGTCATCCCTTCCAGCTGGCCAGACGACTTCTTGCCTGGTCACCAGTTATCCCTCATGGGAAGTGCTATTTTCAATGCGGGGGGAAGGGAACAGACCTGGGGTGTCAGTCTGGGGTGCCGTATCATCATTGCTCCATCAGACCTCTGACGCCCACTATTCTTTCAGATTTCTGACAACACACCAGGCGTCAGGATTCTGACAGCAGCCTGGCTGTAGGAATTCTGACAGCCGCCATGGTGTCAGAATTCTGACAGCCATTCTGCTGTCAAAAATCTGACACCACATTGGCTGGCAGAAATGTGACCGTGCGTGTGCTGTCCAAAATCTGACAGCCAACGTGCTGTCAGAATATGTGGGAGGGCTGCATAACAGTATGAGGCAGTTGTAAGTGGTGGTTTTCAGTGCTGGTGATATGTGGTGTTCACAAGTTGTTGTTATAAGATGTGGTTGTGAATGGCTTGAGTAAGTGGCAGTTTTCAGCAGTGTGGATAAATGACTGTGAGAAATGGCAGTGGTGGTTAAAAGTGGTGGTTATATGTGGTGGTCACCAGTGGCAATTTATCAGTGGCAGTGACATTGTTTCATCGGCGGTGATAACAGTGATAAGTTGCAGTTGTATGCAGCGGTTTTTCATCTCGTGCGGCGCAAGTGGGAAAATCTGCTGTCAGAATTCTGATGCACCAGCGACGCTGTTGGGGTAAGGGCCTTTTTGCAGTCTCAGAGGTCATTTTCCCAATTTCTTCTGACTTTTGCTGCATTTTGGAGGGCTGCAAAACACCCCTGACATAAGCCTTTTAAGCATGGTTTTTGACAAAAGGGCCCCCTTTTTGGTGGTGCATTCTCAGGGGAGGCTTCTAGGGTGGGAAATTTGAAGGGGGGTGTGTGGCTTTGTATTCAGAGCAGATACATTGACAACAAGGTGTATGTGTTTCCAGACGTTAGTGGAAATCACCTCGAAGAGGATTGTTAGATCAAGTGCAGCTGCGAGCGCCGTACATCCCCCCTTTATGGAATATTCACGCAACATACCCCAATGTGTGGAATTGGATGCTGAAGACCTTGTAAAATCATCAAGTTCGGAGACCAAATGATCCTCCAATTATTTTTTCTGACTTTCACCCCTCAGCCCCCCATGCAGCTTGGTATTGCTTTTGGGGGAGGTGTCGGGGGGGGGGGGAATCAAAAGTTTTGACGCCCCCAATTTTTGACCCCAAAATCATGAATTTTTTGGAACTGGAATTGGAAAAGATTTTCACACCCCCTACACAGTGGCGTGCGCATGTGTGGGGAAAGGTGCTGCATCCTGCATCCAAACCCTTTCAGACATGTGTTGACCCCCACTACCATTCAAACCGGCCCCTCTTTCTCAAATTGAATCCCGCGGCTACTATTTTTTTTTACCATAATTGTGCTGAAGGGGGGTGCGGCTCCTCGAGTCCTAGGACGCCAACTACCCCCCCCCCCCCCAACCCAAGCAGGTGGATGCCCGCGGCAGTCGGATGCCCACAATAGTGCGGATGCCTGCTTGTCATAGCAGAAGGTTCAAGGGCGAGAGGCCAATAGGCGCCGCCACAGGCTAACATGCCAACCACCAAGGCCTTGTGCCACCCCCCCCCCCCCCTAGGGGGCCTTTGGCCAACAGTTAGTTTCCAAAGGTGCTGCCCTTAGGGGTCCACGGGCGCCGAAGGTGCCCAACGCTCCATGGGCGCCAAAGCCGCACGAAGGAAAATTTTGTCCACTTTGCACCCCAACACTATCCTTAAACCCAACCCTGACCCTAACACCCACCCCAACCCTCAGCCTAGTCCTAACCCTACACCTACCCCGAGCCCTAACCCTAACGCTAACCCTAACTAGGATTGAATATTGGGACCGAGCTGGTGGGGGAAGGAACATCGGCTAGGAGACTTTAACGACAAATGAGGTACGCACTGGAAAGTGGATGAGAGCGGCTCAAAAGGGGCTCAAAATGAGCTATATTCATCCGCTTGGGCACCACAACTGGACTAGGATCATGTTTGGGAAACCATGGTTTTGACCCGTTTTTGAGCCATTTGTGGTCCCAAATTGGCCCATTTTCAAGGCCTTTTCGCCCTTGAGAGCGGCCACAGTTGCTCAACATGGGCTCAAAATGGGCTCTTTCCACTTGTTTGTGCACCCCCAATAGTCCAAAAGTATCTTTGGAAAAACACATTTTTATCCATTTTTGACTGATTTTTGGTCCCAGAACATCCCATTTTCAAGGCATTTTGTGAGTCTGGAGTGGCCAAAATGGCTTGCAATGGGCTCAAAAAGGGCTCATTTCACTTGTTGTGCACCCCAAATGGTCTAGGATCATTTTTTTTTGGAAAAACACATTTTTGACTCATTTTTGACCCATTTTTTGTCAGAGAACAACCCATTTTCAAGGCATTTTGTGACTCTAGAGTGGCCAAAATGGCTTGCAATGGGCTCAAAGTGGGCTCATTTCGCTTGTTTAGGCACCCCGAATGGTCTAGGATCATTTTTGGAAAAACACATTTTTGACCCATTTTTGACCCATTTTTTGTTGCAAAACAACCCATTTTCAAGGCATTTTTGGGATTTTAGGAGTGCCAAAACGGGCCACCACGAGCTCAAAATGCGCCAAAAACACTTGTTTTGGCATTCCATGTGGTCCAAGATCATTTTTTAAAAAAGTCATTTTTTCCCACCCGGTGGACCTTGTTGACCCATTTTGGCACCCACCTCTTTGGGCTACCACTTGCAGCTTGCCGCATCCCACTGGGCCTAGGTACGGGGGTCTAGGCGTCGGTTAGGGCAATTTTGAGGCGTGGAAATCACCAAAAGTGGGTGGTTGCCGGTGGATTAGGTGCGCTCGAAATCGCGTTTTGAGCCACGTAGCCCAAGATATGGTCTATTTTTCGTTTGGGGTTGTCGGCGGCCAATGTGCACAAATTCTGGGCCTTTTGGGGGCCTTTTGGGGGCGTATCATGGACATATTGTGGAGTTAGAGGGCCCTAGAGGACCCTTCAGCACAGGGAAGTGTAGTTGCATTTGTAGAGTAGCCACTATTTCCTTCATTTGGCCATTTTCAGCGGGTTCTAGGGTGGTTTTGGGCAAAAAAAAAGGTTGATTTTGGCCCTAAATTGTAGATTTTGAAATGGAGGTCCGGCACTTGCGACACCCGTTCCCGGCTGCCACCGTTGAATTTCTGGCTCATACTTTGTGTGGTTGTCCCTCACACCCACAAGTAGCATCCACCAAAATTTTGGCCGAATCCGAAGCACCACGACAGAGCTGTGATTTTTCCCATTTCGCGCGTGCTTGCTTGCTTGCTTGCTTGCTAACCCTAATCAAGACTGAATATTGGGACCGAGCTGGTGGGGGAGGGAACATCAGCTATGATTGGTGAGGGACATCAAGAATGATTCACACATTGATGACTCTTGACAAAGTGGAATCAGCTTGCAAGTGAACCCCATCACCACGAGGCCCACTTTCAAGGCTTTTTGGACTTATGAGGGGCCAAAATGCCCCAAAATAGGCTCAAAATGGGCTCATTTCACCCGTTTGTGCACCCCAAATGGTCTAGGATGAGGTTTGGAAAAATGCGTTTTTGACCCATTTTTGACCCATTTTTGGTCCCAAAACAACCCATTTTCAAGGCATTTTGGGATTTTCGGAGGACCAAAATGGGCCACCACCACCTCAAAACGGTCCAAAAACACTTGTTTTAGCATCGCACATGGTCTAGGATCTTTTTTGAGAAAAGTCATCGTTTTCCCCCTACTGGACCCTGTTGACCCATTTGGGCACCCACCTGTTTGGGCTTGAGCTTGCAGCTTGCCGCAGCCTAGTGGGCCTAGGTATTGGGGTCTAGGCGTCCGTTTGGGCAATTCTGAGGGGTGGAAACCACAAAAAGCGGGGGGTTGCGGGTAGAGTAGGTGCCCTCGGAATCGCGTTTTGAGCCATGTAGCCAAAGATATGGCCTATTCTTGGTTTGTGGCTGTTGGCATTGGAGCTTCTGGGGGCCTTTTTGGGCCGTTTCCGGGACATATCATGAAGTTAGAGGGCCGCAAAGAGCTCATTGACACGGGGAAGGCAAACCGCACACGGAGTATACCCACCGTTTCCCTTCGTTTGGCCGTTTTGAATATGTTCTAGGGCTTTTTTGGCCCAAAAATGGCTGTTTTTGGCCCTAAACTGCCGTTTTTGAAACTGATGTCCGCAACTTGCGAATCCCGTTCCCGGCCGCCACCGTTGAGTTTTTTGCTCAAACTTTGTGTGATTGTACTTCACACCCATAGGTATCATCCACCAAAATTTCACCCAAATCTGAAGCACCACGACGGAGTTCAGATTTTTACCCATTCCGCGCGTGCTGCTTGCTTGCTGCTTGCTGCTTGCTGCTGCTGCTGCTGCTGCTGCTTGCTGCTTCTAAACCTGGTAGGTCCACCCTGGACACTAAAAAGGGTTATAAAACCAAGACTGGTTCCACCAGCTCGGTGACCCTACCCCTACCCCTAACCCTACCCCTAACCCTACCCCTAGATCTAACCCCAGGCCAGGGCTAGAGTTATTGTTGGGATCCAAAATGGAGAGCAATGATGTAGCAAAAGCACCCATGAACGAAATTTTGGGGATCCTGCTCAGCCTAATCAACATGGCTGGCATGGCCAAACCAGCTCGCTGCAAAGGTTAGGGTGAGGTTTAGGGTGATGGTATGGTTAGAGGGAGAGGGTAAGGGGAGGTAAGGGGAGCCTGTGATGGACCAACACTTGGCCTTGGGGGCATGTACCCCTCAAATTGCCCCACCTAGCCCCCCCCCCCCCCAACCAACCAACCCTCCCGGACCCCCCCCCCCCCTGAACCCCCCCCCCGAACCCCTCCTAGAACCCACCCTCCCCCCCTAGGGGGCCTTCGGTCAACGGTTAGTTGGGGGGGGTAGTTGGCGTCCAAACCCGAGGAGCCGCACCCCCGTGATTGTGCCGTGGCCAACACGTACATGCACAAAAAAGTTGACGCATCCGATCGGTTCAATTTTTGGGCCGAGTGGTTTTGGCTTGGGTGGTATTAAGCATTGATGCAGTTTTGGGGCTTTTCAATGGCACTTGAAATTTTGTACCCCACTGTTGGTATCCCTCCCAAGGGATTGGTGCACAATCTGCAGATCCCAGCCTCAACAGCTCAAAACTCAAATTTTCCAAAGCTGAATGTTTGACATCATGACCACCCACAACGATGCAATATGCCATATAAAGCATGTTTTAAGCCCTCTTTGTGTGTTTTTTTTAACCCCATTCAGCCATTACCAGGGGGTTCCAAGGGACTGGGGTGTGAAATGCTCATGCAGTTTTCCGCCTCAACAGCTCAAAAATGGAAATTCCCAAAACCACTTTTTTCCACATTGTGGCCAACCACAATGATCAAATATCACATGTGCAGCAGGGGATGGCATGCTATGATTTGCTACGGCTACTGGATTGTCAACCCTGCAATCTCGCCATTCACTAGTGCTGTGCAATCACCTCTA
Organism: Eutreptiella sp. 'Long Island Sound 2002'; assembly: GCA_964036045.1. Lineage (NCBI taxonomy): Eukaryota > Euglenozoa > Euglenophyceae > Eutreptiales > Eutreptiaceae > Eutreptiella > Eutreptiella sp. 'Long Island Sound 2002'. The sequence continues at coordinate 51,448,215 of OZ038389.1, read as the reverse complement.
GGGGCAGTACAAAGATAGTAAGCGGCCCCTCTTCAAGGTGCCTTGCCGAAGGCAATAGAATTTTCGGTCATCTGACAGCCAATGTGTCAATGATGCGTGTTCCCTGTGGTATAGAGTGTCGCGATGCATACTGTGAGAAAAGTGTCACGGTGTTTTGCCGGTAGGGTACCAAGCACACAGGCCCTGACATATATACACAGGTGTGCGACCCGTCCTACATATGGTCCCTGATGAGGAAAAATTGGGTGGAGCATAACCGCTAGAGGTGTCAGAGCATCAGGCTTCTGGGCGCTCTTGGGAGCTTTACAACTTACAGAAAGAGGGGCACTCACCGTTAGACAGCTTCGGGGCTGGAGGGGCTGTCTATGGTTGGAGCACGTTGGAGCAAGAATGTGTGTACGATAAACTCGCCGCTGTGCTACCTCCCCTGTCATACCCTTCCGCTGCACATGATTGTTTACTGGCTGTGTAGTACAATGTGCAATGCTGCCCTATTCGTATCCATTAAACATCTGGTTGATGACAACTGTCAGAAATCAGAGGCAGCCAGTCCCAGTGGGCCACTTCCAGAAAACCTTTCAGTCATTTGTAATTTTTTGTGTGATTTGCTGCATTGTAAAGGGTTGCAAAACCACTCTACAACGGTCTTTTGTAGCTCTTAGAGCCACGACTTTTCAAAAAAGGGGTGTTTTTCTCCTAGTTGGCCTGCAGTTGGTTTTAAGAGGCTTGCAGGGTGGCAAATTTGGGTGAGTTGTGTTGATGTGGGAGGAAAGTTTTGGTCCCGTCCGTCGAAATGTTAAAATCTGACAGTCACTTTACCATAGTCTGTTTAATGCATGTCTAGCATCTTGGCAGGGAAGCACATCCAGGGAGTGCTATGCAAAAACACAGCTGTGACAATTCTGACAGAACAATTGTCTGTTAGACCTTTGACAGTACAAAGGGCTGTCAAAATTTTGAGAGTGTATTGGCATCTCTCTGTCCTGTGCAAGGATCCCAAGGAACAAGAAGGGTGGTAATTGGCAAACCAGCCAACCAATGTACCATATCCATGGCCAAGTACGCTCTACAGCAGCATTCACACATTGGCTGTCATAAGGGTGACAGCGGACTGCCATCAGATTTCTGACACTTTCTGTGTTGTGTCGCTGCTGCACAGAAATGGCTGTCAGAAATCTGACAGCCCGTTCTTGTATGCCACCCCCAGATGTGCCTCAGAATTTGGGCAGATGGGACCGAAAATTCTATTCTTCAGCAAGGCACCCCGAAGAGGGACCGATTACTATCTTTGTAGTGTCCCTAGAGGTGGTTGAGCAGCACTAGCAAACGGTGAGATTGTACAGTTGGCAATCCAGTGGCTTTAACAAGTTGAGGGATGGCAAATGTAATGCAGTCAACTGCGCTTTCTGATCAGACGGTGGTTGCGGTTGGAGGGTAGCCCCCCCCCCCCCACCGCCACCAAAGCCTCATGCGACACACCGGTTAGTCATGGTTCGCACTGCAACGCCGTTGCTTTGTCCGCACATGAGCCCCATTCTCCACGGATTGTGCCTCTCCAGACTGATCCTCTTCTGGACCCGGACTACCAAGAGTATCTGGGATTTCTGAAATTCAAGAAATGGCAGGAGACTCATCGGGCTGCAGAAGTATGCGTTTTGTTGCCATGCACGTCACCATCAGCGCTGTCTCTGAGTTCCTCTCATGGATTAGGGGCCGGGCTGTGCTTTGATAATGTGGCGTTTCTTTGTGTAGCCAAGGAGAGCCCAAGCCTTCAGGTGGCAGGCCACAATTGCTGCTGTACGGACACGATGCGGTCAACTGATGTTAGTTGATGACCAACCGACGCCAATGGGCCTGTAGTCGACAGCGGTCTACCAGTACCCATGAAACTGGTTGCCATCACTGTGTTGACAAACACGTGTGCGCCACACACGGGGGAGGGAGTAGTCGGGGGAATGCGGATCACTTTGAGTATCATGTCTGCAACTGTGTGCATTCCAATAACAGTGATACTGGTTTTTCCTGTCTGTTTGGATTGGCATGGCAGTGCTAGTGTGTACTAGATACTCTGCTGACTGCATTGCATATGCCCCTAGTGGCTCTGGTCAGGAATGAATGGATTTGGTTGCACATGTATGTGTGTGTGTGTATGTGTGTGTTTGGCTTTCTGGTTGTGCAGCTACCGTACTGTCCTCATCTTGCAAGTTTCTCCGCAGTTTGTGCCACACAAGGGGTCCAAGGGCCGCTCTCATGTGCAGTACTATTAGTTTTGTATGTAGATGAGGCCACAACGTCTTGCCACTTGTTAAGGATTGGGGCACATTGAATGTGACATGTTTGCAACTTTATTCAATTGGTGCTGTGTGAATGTGTAGGATGACTTTGTGTGCTCTTAATTAATCGGTGTGATGTGAATGTGTAGGATGGCTTTGTGTGCTCTTAATTCAATAGGTGTTGTGTGAATGTGTAGGATGGCTTTGTGTGCTCTTAATTCAATAGGTGTTGTGTGAATGTGTAGGATGGCTTTGTGTGCTCTAAGAGGAGATGAGCAGTGTCAACGACAACACTGCTCCTCTTTGTAGGACCCACTGCATAGTTTCCGCAGCACTGCTGACACCTTCTTGCTCCAGGACCACATGGACCACAGCTAGCGCTGCAGGCCAGGACGCGACCCCAATGGAGGGGGGGTGAGGGCTCTATGAACCCCAAATTGGTTGTATGGGTCAATGGATTTTGTGGGTGCCGGAGAACAGGGGGTGAA